>CM066039.1:81744730-82240572 GCA_033557465.1 Ichthyophis bannanicus
TATGATGGTTTCTACAATTTCCCTGGTAATGACGTCGGGCATCACCGGTCTGTTAATTCCTGGGTCACCCCTGGAACCCTTTTTAAAAATTGGGTGTTTACGTTTGGCGACACTCCAATCTTCAGGTATTACAGATGATTTTACTGAAAGTTCACAGGATACCAATAGCAGGTACTGCAATCTCATATTTCAGTTCTTTCAACACGCTGGGATGTATACCATCCGGTCCAGGTGATTTGCTTACTATTCAGTTTATCAAATAGTTGTATATATATCTACCGGATATTTTACCGAGATTTCTCTCAATTCCTCTGCAGGTATCACCTTTAAATACCACTTCAGGAGACTTCCGGTGGCTCATGAGCGGGTGAGGACGTGAACTCTGCTCGCTCCAGGGACGCCTCAACATTACAGATTAAACCTTGCTAAATTTACCCGTGGAAGGTGAGCAGTTGAGTCCCACACTCCTGGGCAACTTTATACGGGGTTACAGTGGCAGCGAAAACCAGCCAGCGGCCCAAATGCTTCCAAGCCGAAAAAGGAGCGGGAGAAAAATACTCGAGCCGGGACAGTGCTGCCGGGCGTCCTTAATCCGGACTCACCGGGATCGGGAGAGCGTTGATTCTGCAACTGCAGAATTGGCTAAAGAGGTTGTAAAACATTTAGGACCCTGAAATTTGACCGATTCCTTAACAAGCTCGACTCTATGGGTCGGCTTTAGCAGGACATTGGTCAACGAACGGAGGAGGGGTGGAAAGAAGAGGGGTTCTGCATTGGAAGATGACGGGGGGCAAGCAGGGCCGGAGAGCACGAGGCACAAAGCCGACCCAAAGATCGCTGATTTAATGGAGAAGGTGGAGGACCTCGAGAATCGGTCTCGGAGAAACAACTTAGTGGTGGTGGGGATACCCGGAAGCCACCACGGATGCTCTCCTTTTGCCCTTGGTGGAAACTTGGCTACCTAAAACTCTGGGTCTTGATGGCCTTGGTGGCTGGGTCCGTTGAAAGTGGAGAGGTGCGCATAGACTGGGGCCGAAGCTCGACGTCACGCCCCCGCGGCCCGCGGGTGGTTATGGCCCGCAGTTTGAACTTCCAACATAAGCTGCCACTTCTTCAGGCCTTTGCGAAGAAGCGGGAAGGATTTTTGAAGAGCCATAAAATTCTACTTTTTCAGGACTACTCAGCCAGCCGTTGCTGCCCAAACGCAAGAGATTCGCGCCAATTTGCTCTGCTCTCTTCCAGAGGAAACGTGAGGTTCACGCTGGCACTTCCGGCTACGCTGACGCATATCACATTCGGGTGTACAAAACCATGTCTTCACAGAGTTCGGAGATGCGCAGGCCTTTCTGGACGCTTTGAACCGGCGACCAACGTCCTCGCCCGCCCGGGCGCGAGTACCACTTGAGAGCAATCGTTCACGGCGGTAATCGGGACGACCATTACTTCAGAGTGCACCCCCACTGAACTCTTTGGCATGGTTTGCTGTAAATGCCCATACCTAGTATATGGTTTGGGATTTCTTAATACTCACTGTGTTTGGAGCTTTGGGGATGCTTTGATACTTGGGAGGGGGGGGGATAAGGGGTCCTTTATTGTTTGCTGGTGGGTCCCCTAAACGGGTCTTGGCTATGGGGATGTAGGATGTTTGGGTGAGGATCTTTGCTGCTTGTGTGGGAAGTTATGTATTAATTGCTGGGACGGGTATTGTGGGCTATGTTTGCATTGCTGGGGGGGGGGTTGGGGTGGCCCTGCAGGGCCGGGCCGGAAGTCAAGCCCCACCTCTAGCGGTTGGGTTGCTCAGTTGTAAGTTGGGGGTGGGGGGTAGGTCGGGAGCGGGGAGGTAGGTTTTGCTATGGGATGGGAGGGGGTGGGGGGGGAGTGTTGTTGGGGGGAAGGGTTGGGCAGGGGTAGGGGTAGGGGTAGGGGGAGGGAAAAGAGCCACAATGGGGCGGACGTGAGCAGGGCTGGGGTAGGGGGTAGGGACAGCACACTCTTTCTTTTAGAAGGCACTACAGGGGGGAGGTGGGGTCTCTACACTTGGGAGCTTGGTGCGGCGGTGGGGAGTGGGCGCGGGCCCTGGAGGTGAGCGATGGGCACCTCAGGGAGCAAAACCACTTAATGATATCGTCGTGGGTAATCTTCAGGGGTGTCCCATGCCTCGAGATTAAGATACGTTTCTTGGAATGTGGGGACGGCATTGGGTCACCGATTTTGTTTAAACGTACAAAAATTCTCCAGGGGGCTCAAGCGAAAGGGCTGCCCAACATTGCGAGGTTTATTGCAAGAGGGAGACCCATTTGAGGTGCTGTTAGAGCATAAGAAACTTGCCCGGGATTGGGTTTAAGAGGTGGCATTTGGGGCGGAGTCGGGAGGACGACCAGAAAAAGCAGGGAGTGGTGATCTTAGTAAGAAAGGGGGGTTCTACCTGTGAAGTGCCAGGAGATCCAGGCCGACCCACAAGGCAGGTATGTATTGTTGAAGGGGACCAATTATACCATGAAACCATCTGGCTTGTTGAATGTCTATGCGCCCAATGTTTATGAAACAATGCCTTCTTTTACCCATTTGATTGATCATGCTGAAGCAAGCGCGGGGGGGGCCAAGGTGTCATGGTGGCTGAGAGGACTTTAGAATTGCCACCATGACCACCGTTTGGATAAGTCCTTCTGGGGGAAAGAGCAGGAGCGTTATGGTCCAGTAAGAGGGGATTAGCTATTTGTTGTAGAGTAGGATTTGTAGGGTGTGGTGGATCAGGGTGGTGGGGGCCCTTGTGGATTGTTGTGTGTTGTGGTTTGTGCACGGCGTGTGGCGGGTTTTACGAACCGGGGATTGCGAGGAATACACCCACCAGATCTGCGAGCGCATCTTTACATGGTCTCTAGCATTGAGTTATATTCTTTGTTAGTGGAGGGTGGGTTTCCTCCGGGTTGCGGACAGGCCGATATAGAGCCCATTGCTGGTATCCGCCGACCATGGTATGGTCTGGATTACGTGGGAGTGTCAGGGGCCAGACAGATTGGGGTGGAGATTTCCGGCTTTTCTGTGGGAGGATGAGGCCTTCCGGGTCTTTCTCTTAAAACAATGGGAGGAGTATGCTTTATTCAATGATACCCCCGCTTGCCCCCCATTGTTGTTTTGGGAGGCCAGTAAGGCCGTGATGAGAGGAGCGATTCTTTCTTATGTGATCTCGCGGCGTAAGCATTTGAACCAAAGTATTGTGACGGCGGAGCGTGCTTACATATCTTGCAGCGCCGGGTATCTCGAGGTGGCGCCAATGACTCCCAACGGGAATTGGTTAACGCACAGGCGGCGCTCAATGCTCTGCTTCAGCGGAGGGCCTCGTTCTCGCTGCACTATTACAAGCATCGCCTCCACTTGTACGGCAATAGGGCGGGAAAGCTTCTAGCTCGCTTGGTGCGGGATCCCCGTGGTAACCGCTTTATTCCTGTGCTTCGGGACCAGAATGGTGCTCTGCAACATCAGCCTACACGCATAGTGCAGCTTTTTCGCGCCTTCTATCAGCAGCTCTATAGTGAGGAGGCCCGAGATTACAGTCAGGGGGTAGCTTTTCTTCGCAACCTGTCCCTTCCTAGACTTTCGGCTGAGGCCTTGGCACAGCTTAATTTACCATTGCAGACGTCGGAACTTCAGACCGCGATTGCGGGGAAAGACTCACAAGGCCCCTGGCCCCGATGGGTTCAGTATGGAATATTACAAAATCTTGGCCCTGCAGCTGGCCCCATCTATGGTGGTGATGTTTGACGAGGCCCGGCGACAGGGTATTTTCCCGCGTGATATGCGCTGTGCGGATATTACGGTGATCCCGAAACCAGGGAAGGACTTGTTAGAGCCGGCTTCCTACCGCCCAATCTCTCTCATTAACTGTGACATGAAACTTTTGGCATCCGTCCTGGCTGCTCGGCTCGCGCCCCTCTTACCGTCTCTGGTTGACTCCAGCCAGGTCGGTTTTGTGCAAGGGAGAGAGGCTTCTCGGAATATAGCTAGGCTACTGTTGGGAATGGAACACTGTTTATGTAATGATGAGGCTCTCCTCTTGGTCAGCCTGGACGCCGAGAAGGCGTTTGACAGAGTGGCTTGGGTCTACATGTGGGAAGCACTGTCTGCGTTTGGTTTCCTGGGGGATTTTGTGGTATGGTTGCAAGCGCTGTATGCTCAGCCCATGGCCCGCGTGGGCTCGAATGGTGTCTTTTCAGAACCTTTTGTGCTTGAGCGCGGCACGCGGCAGGGCTGCCCTCTGTCTCCGCTTCTTTTTGTGCTAGCCTTGGAACCGCTCTTGCGGGCGTTGCGTTGCGGTTGGACCCGGAGATCACTGGTATGCGCCTTGGCGACGAGGAGATCCGTGTTAGTGCCTTTGCGGATGACATGTTGTTGAGCCTAACGAACTTGCCGCGGTCCCTGGTGCGTGCCCTTGATCTGATACAGGAATTTGGAGGTTTCTCGGGCTTGAAAGTGAATGTTCTGAAGTCGGAGGCGCTCGATGTTGGCGGGAGGGTTCGTCCGCGGTGGGAGGGACCCTTCCCAGTGATGTGGGCGGTCGGGACGATCAAATATTTGGGGATTCATCTGCCTGACCTGCCTGGGCGCTTGTACCATGTCAATATCCCTGGTGTTGTTGGAGAGAAGTACTCGAACTTTTGCTGGATGGCGCAACCTCCCTTTGTCGCTAAGAGGACGAATTGCTTTGTTTGTCATGGTGGAATTCCCCAGGTGGCTTTATGTGCTACGCATGTTGCCGTTTATGGATCCTGGATAAAGATTGGAAACGCTTTGAAACAGACCTGCGCGGTTTTCTGTGGGGGGGTCGGAGGGCGCGTATCCCCCTTCGAGCTCTGACGAGTCGCGCGCGAGGAGGGGGGCTTGGAAATGCTTCTTTGCGGCACTATAATCTTCGTTACTTGGCTCGGGCATATACCGGGCGCTGTTGGAGGGGGAAGGGTGTGCCCCGGTTCGGCAGTTGCGGGAGGCACTGGCTCCCTATCATGGTCTATATCTTTTACATGTTGGTCAACTCCCCCGGACGCTCCGGACAGGGATCGGTGGGGGTTATCTGGGGGCTCTCCGTGCGGCTTGGAAGCTGTTATGTCAGCGATTTGGGTGGACCTGGACTCGTTCTCCGCTGCTGCCGCTGGTGGGTAATCCGGATTTCGTTCCCGGATATACGCGCCCCAATATCTTCTGGCAATGGGGGGAGAGGGGTTCTCGTGTGTTTTGGTGATTTTTTTCTCGGGCGACGATGGCATCTTGGATAGTTTCCATCAGGTACAACGCTGCTTTCAGATTCGTCAACAGGACTTTTATGGCTATTTACAGGTCCGCTCGTATTTAACTTCTGCTGGGGGGGTTGGGGGTGGGACGAGTTGGCCGGCTTCGGCATCGCCACGGATAGTTTTCTGGAACAGGGCTAGTAGAGGGGAGAGCGGGGGGAGCCGACAGTACGCGCCGTGCTTCGGCCCTACGGGGGCCCAGGGTTCCTGCAGACGCTCTCGGACAGGTGGCGCGCTGATGGGATTGAGGAAATGACGATGGAGATGCTGCGGGTAGCTTTTGAGGGCATCCCGCATGGGCCGGTGTGGGTATATCTCCAAGAAATGCAGTACAAATTCCTATGGCGGGCGTATGCTAGTGCTCCGTGGGCCTATGCCGTTGGTCTGCAGCCCTCTCCTCTCTGTGAGTGGTGTGGGGAGGGTCCCGGAACATTGACCCACAAATTCTGGGGATGTCCGAAGGTGCGTGCACTATTGATGCAATTTTGTGCTAAACTTCAAGGATGGTTGCGGTCGGGCGTGGTTATGCAACGTGAGGTTTGCTTATTTCATAACTGGGAGCTGGGCTATGAGCGGCTCTCACCTATGCACAGGGCGCTGCTTGAGAGGGGGTTTCTGTTGGTCAAACGGACCTTGTTGAAGCATTGGGTGGCTTCCTCCGCACCTCCTTGTTTGGTGTTCTGGGAGAACTCTATGCTAGATTTGCTTTGCATGGAAAAAGCCACCGCTCAACAGAAAGGAGGCAGGTGTTGGGAGGGGTTTTTGGGAATCTGGTCCCCTCTGATTTCTCAGTTATCCCCTCGGGGAAGAGGGGGACTGCTTAATGGGTAGTAGCTGTGGTCCTTATCGGGGGATCTCCAAGCCACAATGAGTACCTACGCCTCTCCTGCGCTACGGACTGTCAGCCTCTGTAGGCTGGGAGACCTGGCTGGACAGCCTGGTGAGGTCTGACGTCCCCACTGCTGTGATGTCTGCGGTGCCTCCTGCCTTCATGTACCTGCTTGGCACTTTGCTATATATACTCTTGGGTCGCCCCTGTGGGGGGAGAGCGGATTCCCTGTGCTGATGGGAGGGGGGAGGGGGGTCGGAGTGGGGGAGCTGTTCAGCTCGCAGGCCTCTGGAGCTCAGAGCCCTGCGGTGTTTTGTTTTGTGTGATTTTGTTTGGTTTTGTTGCTCAATGGGGAGGGGGGGATGGGACTTCACTGCTTAATCTTTAGCTGTGTGTACTTTGTGTGAAAACTTCAATAAAAATGATTTGAAATAAATACCACTTCAGTCTTGGGTAACATCCCTACATCTTCCTCAGTAAAGACCGAAGCAAAGAATTCATTCAGTCTCTCTGGTATAGCCTTGTTTCCTCTTACTGCCCCTTTTACCCCTCTATCATCTAATGGTCCAATTGACTCTCTCACAGGCCTTTTGCTGACGAATGTACTTGAAAAAGTCTTTATTTCGTGTTTTTGCTTCCGTAGCAAGTTTCTTCTCAAATTCCCCGCTTTGCCTGCCTTATCAATGCTTTGCATTTAACTTGCCAGTGCTTGTGCTGTTTCCAGTTTTCATCATTTGGCTCTTTTTTTCCATTTCCTGAAGGTTGCTTTTTTGGCAGCAACAGCCTCTCTGACCTCACCTTTAAACCATGCTGGCAGTTTTTTTGGACTTTCTTTCCACTTTTCCTAATGCGTGGAATACAGCTGGTCTGGGCTTCGAGGATAGTATTTTTAAATAACACCCAAGCTTGCTGTAAGTCTTTAACCTTTGGAACCGCTCCTTTTAGTTTTTTCCTAACTATATTCCTCATTCTATCATAGTCTCCCTTTTGAAAGTTAAAAGGTAGTACTGTGGATGCCTTTACTATCTGTCCTCCACTAATTAAATCAAACATGATCATACTATGATCACTATTGCCAAGTGGTCCCAACACCCTTATTTCTTGCACCAGATCTGGCGTTCCACTAAGGACTAGGTCCAGTATGGCTTCCCCTCTGGTCGGTTCATGAACCAGCTGCTCCAAGAAGCAGTCATTTATTCCATCTAGAAACTTTATCTCTTTAGCTTGTCCTGCTGTGACACTGACCCAGTCGATACCGGGGTAATTGAAATCACCCATTATTACTACTCTGTTGTGACTTTTGTTAGCTTCCTTGATTTCTTTGAGCATTTCATCATCCATTTGTTCATTCTGGCCAGGCGGTCTATAGTATACTCCAACCGCCATCACCTTCCCCTTCATAAATGGAATTTCAATCCATAGAGATTCTACAGCAAATTTTGTTCCCTGCAAAACTTTAATCCTTTCTGACTCAATGCCCTCTCTAACATAGAGCGCACCCCTCCACCAATTTGATCAGCTCTATCATTACGATATAGTGTGTATCCAGGTATTACAGTGTCCCACTGGTTATCCTCCTTCCACCATGTCTCTGAGAGTGCAATCATATCTAACCTCTCATTTAGTGCTATATATATTCTAACTCTCCCATCTTATTGTTTAGACTTCTAGCATTGGCATACAAGCATTTTAGAGACTGTATTTTATTCATATTAATCTGGCTATTGGTAGGCAGGGGTAATTTGGAATCTTTATGCTCTGTCTGCTCCTTACTCAAGGGCATTTGGGCTACTATACTCCCTTTTGGAACCTCACTGCTTTTGGTAGTATCCTTCAAGGATACCTTTGTCCGAACCATGCACTCCTGGGTGACTGTCGGCTTTCCCCTAATTTCTAGTTTAAAAGCTTCTCTATCTCTTTTTTAAAGGTTAATGCCAGCAGTCTGGTCCCATCCTGATTAAGGTGAAGCCCATCCCTTCGGAAGAGCCCCCCCTTTCCCCAGAATGTTCCCCAGTTCCTAACAAATCCAAAACCCTCATCCTTGCATGCACCATTGTCTCATCCATGCATTGAGACTCCGGAGCTCTGCTTGTCTTTTGGGTCCTGCACGTGGAACAGGAAGCATTTCGGAGAACGCTATCCTGGAAGTTCTGGATTTCAACTTCCTACCTAAAAGCTTAAATTTAGCCTCCAGAACTTCCCTACCACATTTTCCTATGTCATTGGTACCAACATGTACCAAGACAGCAGACTCCTCCCCAGCATTATCTATGATCCTATCTAGGCGGTGCGTGAGGTCCGCTACCTTCGCACCAGGCAGGCATGTTACCAGGCGATCCTCACGTCCACCAGCCACCCAGCTATCTACATCTCCTTTTTAAAGGTTAATGGCAGCAGCCGTGTTCCATCCTGTTTTAAGGTGGAGCCCATTCCTTCGAAAATGCCCCTCTCTTCCCTAGAAATTTGCCCAGTTCGTAACAAATCCAAAACCCTCTTCTTAGCACCATCATCTCGTCCATGCATTGAGACTCTGGAGTTCTGCCTACCTTTTTGGTTCTGTACGTGGAATGAGAAGCATTTCAGAGAATGTTACCCTGGAAGTTCTGGATTTCAACTTCCTACCTAAATGCTTAAATTTGGCCCCCAGAACCTCTCTCTCACACTTACCTATGTCATTGGTACCAGCATATACCAAGACAGCAGACTCCTCTACCTCATTATCTAAGACCTTGTCTAGGTGGTGCATGAGTTGTGCTACCTTCACACCAGGCAGGCATGTTACCAGGCAATCCTCATATCCACCATCCACCCAGCTATTTACATGCCTAATGATTGAACCACCAACTATAATGGCCCTCCTAACCCTTCCCTCATGAGCACATGGCCCTGAAGACATATCCTTGGTGTGAGAGTGCATTGCATTACATCACCTAGTGGACAGGTCTTAGCTGCAGGATCACTTCTTGCCACACCAGGTGATGCTCTCCTTTCACATGACCTCTCTTCTCCATGGCATCTGAGAAGCTGCTAGACTGGAGGTGGAACTTCAGTACTACGTCCCTGTAGGTCTCATCTATGTACCTGTCTATCTTCCTTATGTCCTTCAAGTCTGCTACTCTAGCTTCCAGAGATTGGACTCATTCCCTGAGGGCAAAGAGCCCCTTGCATCTAGTGCACATGTAAGACCCCTCACCAACTGGGAGAAAATCATGCATGTGACATTCAATGCAAAAGACTGGATAGCCCCCCACCGTGCTGCTAGACTGCTGTCTGCATCTTAGTTTTAACAGTAATATACTATATGACAACAGGTAAAGACCAGTATGGTCCATCTAGTCTGCCCAGCAAGAGTGGGTGCATCTGCTGCTCCGTGCAGGTCACCCCTCCCCATGCCTTTTTTTAGGGGTGTACCCACCTTTCAGTGTAGTCATCCCTATTTGTTCAGATAAAAGATAGTTATGTTTATTTTGATTTTATCCTCTTGCTATAAAGGGATCCGCTGTGTCTGTCCCATGCCATTTTGAATTCTGTCACTGTATTTGCCCCCACCACTTCCATCGGGAGGGCATTTCAAGCATTCAGCACCCTTTCAGTGAAAAAGTATTTCCTGACATTGCTTTTCAGTTTACCCCCTTGAAGCTTCATGTTATGCCCTCTAGTTTTACAGCTTCCCTGTCTTTGGAAGAGGTTTGTTTGTTCATTAATACTCTTTAAGTATTTAAAAGTCTGAGTCATATCTCCCCTGTCCCTCCTCTCCTCCAGAGTGTACATATTTAGGTCCTCAAGTCTCTTCTCACACGTCTTCTGATGCAGGCTCCAAATCATTTTGGTCTCCTTCCTCTGAACCATTTCCAGCCTTTTTATATCCTTTGCGAGATATGGTCTCCAAAACTGAACACAATATTCCAAATGAGGCCTCACCAGTGACTTGTACAGTGGCATTAGTACCTCTTCCTTTCTGATGTTGATTCCTCTCTGTATGCAACCCAGCATCCTTCTGGCTTTTGCCATCGCCTTGTCACACTGTTTTATATAGCTATTTAAGTTGTTTAATGTTACTAGGGATACTTGTACTGATACAACTATACCAAATAAGATTAGTGGGCTTTGTTCACCTCAAGATTAATTCATTTCAGGGCCTTAATTAATCTATTCCTGGTGAGGATAACCAGCTGAACGTGAAAGTGAATTTGACCATCTCTCCCTATTTAATAGGTCTAAAGGCATATAAAGCTAAGGTTATGCCTGAGGTGAGTGGGAGGGAATTAACACTTAGGGGTATGTTTACTAAAGTTTCTTAACGTGTGCCGCGTTAGTCTGCAGGATGCCATATAAGGAGTGGGCGGTCCGGTCAAAAATAGCAAAACGGGATTAGCGAGCGCGCTCTTGTGCGCCGCGCACATTAGCGCACGAGTAACGCGCGCGGGAAGCATAAGCAGGCGCGCTGATGTGTAAACGGAGGAACAGGGCTGCAGTACAATGGTGAAGACACTGACAGATGGTGCAGGGGTCATGGGTTCAATCCCCCACTGTGCCCAATGAATAAGGCTAGCTGAGGCACTACCATTTATGTGTAATATTGCATTATGAGGCTTTTTAATTTTATTTTAATTACTGCTGCTAGCAAACGCATTCTCAAAGCACTGTAACATAAGGTGCTGCATAAGGCACCCCATAAGGTACCACAGAGGGCACATTTTAAAGTGCACTGTCCGCCAAGGCACGCTACAATGTTGCTGAAAGGGTGGCGTATAGGGCGCCATATAGGGTGCCCTATGAGGCACAGCAAGGTCATAGCACTGTTTTTGATGGCAGCACTGTGCATTTAAACGCATGGAAATCTTAAGTAGGTGCGCTGACATGCAAGGAGGAACAGCAGTGTAGCACAATGGTTAAGGCACTGACTGATGATACAGGGGTCATGAGTTCGATCCCCAGTGTGCCTAATACGTAAGGCTCAAATTTAAATAGTGGTCTTCTCTCTCAGAGCAATATCTAACAATGCTGAAATCATACACTCTGAATCATGTATTGAAAGTGATGTGTATCATACAACTTCATTAATCTCTTCTGTAATATTTAGAAATGAAACTGCCCGTGGCGGTGTTTAACGGGTCTCAGACCATGGGCTGCCAAAGCAAAAAGCTTGAAACTTTGGGATAAAAGCCCTATTTGCATCAACGACCCTTTGCACACACCACCACCTACAGGAGAATATTTAAATGAATGTTTAAATAATATTAAGTATTTGCTTAGCTTGTTAGTGCCTAGTGGAAGGCTGTGTCCCCAACGCCATCAGCCGCGCTTTTTGCATTTCACCGGCAACGGTTTCTTCAGGGGGTAGCCTCAACAGTGCTGAAACAAAAGCAAATATAAGTTTACTGGGTACTCACTTTCAAAATGGTAATTATAACTGAGAATGTAACTCTCCGACAAGCCGTGGACATTGGTAAGACATTGTTACTGTTGCTTACCACGCTAGAGCCAAACTTGTCTCCACCAATAACAGTTCTATGTGTGTGAACCTTGTAACAAGTCTTTGAGTGGTGAAGACGCCGCGCATGCGGAACTGCTGTTTATAGTGAAGTACGAGTGCTCCCACTTCAAAACTAATTAGAGACAACGTTCCCACTCTATTCTGCTGTTTAATCCTCGAGGGGACACTGAATCCAATCGGTAGATCCAACGCTGTTCTAGTGTTATTAACTTTTGTGCTTGTAATGTGTCTTGAGCTCCCCACGGGATGTGATCTATGCAGAAACATCTGAGTTCATCAAAAGAATGTTGTAATTCCAAGCAGTGATCTACTAGTGGCGCTTCTCGAATTCTACATTTAATTCTACTCTTATGCTCATTTACTCTTACTTGTAGAGTTCTAATTGTTTTTCCCACATAGAGAAGCTCGCAAGGGCATAATATGCCATATACTACAAAAGTAGATTTGCAGGTAGTCAAATGTCGTAAATTATAGGTCTTATCATGATATGTGAAAGCTGTCAAATCTGCTGTAATATAACAGATATTGCATTGTCCGCATTTGTTATGGCCAGTCACAACAGATCCACCCTCTGTACCACCACCCTCCTCCTCCTCTAGGGCTGAGGGTGGTAAACAGGGTCTCCCACCAACAGATCCACATTCTACTTCCCTGCAATGGTGGCAGTAGAGGGGACCATCAACCCCAGTCCTGCTGGGGAACAGACACCCTACAGGGCAGTCAATGCAGCTCTGTACACATCCATAATGCAATAGCAGACAGACATTAGGCCCGGATATGCTAAGCTGCACCCCACCACTATCTGATATTCTCCTGCAGCAAGCCTTCAGCCGCTGCACCCTGCAAGGCGCTCCATCAAGACACATACCAGCTGCAGACAGTCTGCTAGCTAGTCCATAGTGCATGTTCCTGGTGGAAATGCGTGCACCCAGAACTGGGATGTCAGCATACACAACAAGCAGATAAGTCAGTGACTGGGCCCCAAAAGGAAACCCATAAATATCACATGAGAGAAATACTATATAGCACTATGGGGGTGCCAAGCCATGCTGTGGTCACTGCACAGTCAGGGTGAGAGTGATCTCCCAGCAGGACATGCTGTGGCCACCCTGTCTGTGCAGGTGGTGGCCAGGCACTACAATGTCCCAGCCAGTGCCCTATGCCCTGTGCAGATGCATCCTGGCCAGGCCACCCTGTCCGGGCTATACCCATGGTACCTTGCTCCTCATTATGCACAATGGCAGGCCAATACTGGCAACAGTGTGGGCTGTGGAGGGTGTTTGCAGCCACCACACACTGGATAGACAGACACACACTCCCACACCTATGCCAGCATTGTGCTACTATAGAGGAGTTTAGCAGCCCTGGCCACCACACCAATCCTGGGCACAGTGCAGGCATGGATATGGTACGCAATACTGTTGGGGGTCACTCCCCAGGGTGGTAAACACTGTCAGAGACCAGACCTGAAGCACACTCCACAGACATCAGAAAGGTTGCTATGATGGAGCTCAATCAGCAAACTGTGCTTAACGTAGGAATTGCTATCTGCCAGTAATCATAGCAAACTTTTGATAGCTGTGTACCGTATTCCCAGGTGTAGGGTGGCATTGCTAAGGTATGCAAGTGCTAGTATTGGGAGATGCACGCAGGGCCCAATGTCCTGCCTCTCCAGGAGGCATTGGCTAATGGAGCCTGTGGGTGTGGGTGTGTCTGCCCCTGTTGGCTGCTGCTTTACGGCAGAGGTTCCCAACTCCAGTCCTGGTGTGCCAAACACTGTTCGGGTTTTCATGCTGTCCCTCATGAATATGCATGAGATACATCTGCATACCATGGGGGTGGTGCATAGATATGCAGCACAGGCATCTTTATCAGAGGCACCATGGAACCTGAATGGTGTTTGGCCCTCCAGGACTGCATTTGGGAGACTCTGCTCTAGGTAATGCGCCTGTTTATGGTGTCTTTGCTCTGTAGGGTAAAATGTAGGTGTTTTGGGCATATTTACGTCATCTGCAATAAACGTTCTGTCTGTAGTAGTACGTTTCAGTTGTGGTAAAATATGGGGACTGGGTTGGCAGGCACCATAGCTGGGACTTGAACCTGTGACCTTCTGCCTCCAAACACACTGGTTGTGTGCACCGCACCACCGTGTTGCCACAGAGACAGTGCATTCCCTGGTGATACCATGACTGTTTGTCCGGCAGGGCCTGTCTATTGTAGTGCATGGCACCCACCTACACAGGGCTAGGCCATGGTCTGCTCTGGGCAGCTGCCACTGCCCCCTCCACCACCAGTACCCCTCCGCCACCATGCGGACATGGCCTTATATTGGAGACAGCATAAAACCTGAATGATTTGTGGCATGTTTCTGGTGTCTCTGCTCGGTGGGGTAAAATATAGGCGTTTGAACCATGCGTATGTTCTCTGCAATAAAGGTTTGTCCTTACTATCACGGTTTAGTAGCGGGTAAAGTATGGGGACTGGATTGGCAGTAGCCCCAGCTGGGACGTGAACTTGTGACCTTCTGCTCCTGAACACACTGGCTGTGTTCACCGCACCACACTGTGCTCACAGAGACAGTGCAGTCCCTGGAGATACCATGGTTGTTTGTCAGACAGAGCCTGTCTGTTGCAGTGCATGGCACCCACCTACACAGGGCTAGGCCATCGTCGGCTCTGGGCAGCTGCCACTGCCCCCCTCCACCACCAGTACCCCTCTGCCACCATGCTGACATGCCCTTCTGCTGGTGGTGCTGGTGGTGTGCAGTCTCAAGCCATCCAGTGTGCAGGTAGGCGGCTGCCTATGGTGCGTGTTCTGGGGTAGGGGTGCCTGCATAGGCGTCCACGCTTCCCCCCCAACACCGCCTGCCAATGTTCTGTGCCCTTGGGGGTACCTGCTGGGTACTATCCCCTGTGACACTGTGATAAACACTCTCGTGCCCATGTTGGGCCTTCATCAGTTGCTGTTTGGCTGCTGTTCAGTTTCAGCATTCCTAAGTGCCATCTAGGCATCTGCCTAGTCCGCACTGTGCCCCAGCTGCACCACAGCATGTGCCGCCTGCAGCCCTCTGTATCCCCTTTCCCAGCATCTGTCTAGTTGCCCATTCCGAAATGCCCGCCCTGCTGTTGTGGAACATGTGCATGCCATAGGTAACCTGTCCAATGGAGAGGAAAACCCTGATCAGTGCTATTTCACTGTGGGATCATTCACCTTGTGTGGGGACGGAGTGCAGACCCTTCCAAAATTCATATTTATTTTTTGGGGCTTTCTTGGGAGTGTTTTTTGATGTTTCCCATTACCATCACTATTGCCCAGCTTGATTATGATTTTTTTTTAAATTTTGTTGGGGTCCTTTTCAATGTTTATTTGTACTTTTGTTCTGTGCACATGTATCACACTTATCACTTTTTTGTAGGTTTCCCTGGTTTTGCTGTACATTGCTGACAGAAATGGTTTCTCTTCCCTTTAAATCGGCTCTAACGCGAGGTTTTCACTTGCGTTATTTTTGGCCTCGAATTTCACCTCGCTAGTGTGCGGGGAGCCTCTCCCCTCCCTTCTCTCCGCCCCTGGGGAGCCTTCCTCCGCCCTCCGGGAGCCTTTCCCCGCCTTCAGCGCTTGTGTGCACCGCTGCGCGCATGAGCGCGCACTAAAGCGCATTTTTGCCCCGTAAAGCGTCATTAGCGTGCGCTAAGGTACCTTAGCGCGCACTAATTGCGCGTCTCACACGTTAAGAAACTTTAGTAAACATACCCCTTAGTAAAGGCTGGCTTTCTACTCAGGTCCCAGAATGTGCTTCTAAGGTAATCTGTTAAAAATTTCCTGGGTGATTCACACAGACCTTGGTTTGATAGAGATAGCCTTTCAAATTGCCCTTTGATCTGTCATTTGGCTTTAACACCTATTTAAAACAATTTCACAGGTCTCTTGCCCCCTAACTGGAAGGCTTCTTTATAAAGGTCTCTAGAAACAATTTCTTTTTTTTCTACTGAAAGAATATTTACTGTAGTCTTCATTCTGAGCTAAGCTATACTCTGATTTGATTTAAATTAAAGCTCTCTGCTGATACTAGGCCCTGACTAAGTTAACTAGCACATTGGATTCTAAATTACATAGATTAATCAGCTTTAATCCAAAGATCTCCCATTTCCCTAAGATTTAGAGAATTTACCAGAGATAAATAACTTACAAGTGCAGCAGTAAGCAGTAGCAGTCCCGTTTGTTAGTCCTTCAATACCACCCTGACCCACTATGGCACTTCTTATGTTCTTGTGTCAGTTTTCCTAATGAAGAGTAGATAAGATACTGGTGCTAGTATGGATGCCTACAGCGCTTCTCTAACTTATTAACTATCTGGAAAAGGAAACAGTGAATGAAGGGAGCCTTGCAGTACTGGAGAGATGGGGATCTAAATGACAAATTTTAAATTGCAAAGTGATGCACATAAACTAAACAACTCCTTAGAAAATTCTGCCCCTTCCACTATAGGTGAAAGCATATGGATATGTTTTTCCTGCCTCAAAAAGGGGGTGAAGTTAGGTCATGGGAGAGAAAAATGCATACGGATTTTCATTTTTGAAAGCTCAGTGCATAGTTATTGCAGAATACTTGTCTTATTTCAGAGCTGTAATGTCTTGGCCCTTGTGTGCAGCTTTCATTCTATGTAAATTGGGCAGTGTTTCACAAGTGCTAGGCTTGTAATCTTGTCTTTCTGGATTTATTGGTGCTATGTTACATTCCTATTCGTCTCTCCGGGACAGTTCAGGTACATAAGGGTAGTCAACCTCCTCCAGCAGCTGAGGACTGAAAACTTGAAGTCTTTGCTGACAGCCTATCTAGCTCCCCCTGGCTTCAGAGACTCAGTCTTTCAGTCCTCAGCAGCTGAACAGGACGTGTGGCTGACAGGCTCCCAGGAGAGATGAATAGGGAATAGGCTGTTAGGCTTTTAAATAGATCAATTAAAATAAGAAAGAAAAGAAAGACAAACTTGTTTTGCTTGATTGCCCTGGCAGGGCAGTAGAGGCAAGGGAAGTATCCTGTAAAGTTGGTTGAAAAAAAAAAGGAACAGATCGAATGGTTCTCAGCTGCCAGACGTTTTAAGCAGCAAGGAGCAGAGCCTGCCCCGACTGAGGATCAGTTGCTCTGGGAGAGGCGAGGAAGGAGCTGGTAGCCCCAGATTCCTCTTCCCTTCCTCCGATGGCTTCCAGTTCCGTTGTCCGCTGGCAGCGGGGAGACGGAGAGCAGGAGCGCAAGCACGGGTGGTCAGGTAGGACTTCACAGCGGGGGTGCTTTTTCTGCTGCCGTGGCTGTTAGGCCATCACAGAGGCTTGTTTTTGAGGCGGTTGTTGGCATCGGCAACGTCTCTTTCGGTTTTGGATCACTGCGTGTGTCAGGGATCGGGCTCCACTGATCGGGGTGCTTCTTTGTTATTGTGGGTTCTTTGGTGCGACATGGAACACAGTAACATCGCGGGATGTTGTTGAGAGGCCTCAGGGCTCCTCGGAAAAGGCGGGAACGGCAGCCATTTTAATGGAGCCTGCCGTTTCTCCCGCTCTACAAGCTAAGTCAGGTAAGAAAAAAGCTAAATCTAAAAACGTGCCTCCTGCTGAGGTTTCAGTTCAGCCGGGGTTTCCAGAAGTGCAGGGAGCCTTGGACTCCTTATTTTCGTCTGATTTTATTCTGGCCATGCATAAGGCATATGTTTTAAAGATGGCTCAGTCCTTGGGTAGTCGGGCTGCTTCCAGCCTGTTAGATTCTCAGAAGGGGGAGCCCAAAGAGATAGACCCTGCGGAAGGGGTCTCCACAAAGGGCAAAGATTTAGAGACTGGTTTCGATGGCTTTGGACCGCAGTTCTCTAATCCTCAGGTAGCAGAGGAAGGTGAAATTCTTTCTGAAACAGGTTTGGACTCCTGGCCAGTGGAATTGGAGGAAGGTAAGATTGGGCCAGGCGAAGACCCGAGTGTATTCCGGGTGTTTCACAAGGAAGAGCTGGGGGCTCTAATCGCTCAATCCCTCGCGGCGTTGAATATAGTGCTCCCAGCGGTGCAGCAGGAGCCACTGGAGGATCCGTTGTTGCAGGGGTTTAAAGCGGAACAGCGCTGTTTCCCAGTACATAGCGTAATTAAGCAGATGATAGAGTCAGAGTGGGAATGCCCGGAAGCTACCCTGAGAGGGGGTCGCGCCTTGGGGCGGCTTTACCCGGTTCCCCAGGAGGAGAAAGAGTTGTTGCGGATGCCTAAGGTGGATGCGCTAGTGTCAGCAGTCACCAAGAAGACACCAATTTCGGTAGAAGGAGGTGCAGCACTTAAGGATCTTCAGGAGCGTAGGTTAGAGGCACTTTTAAAACAGGCTTTTGATTCCAGTGCCTTAGCTCTACAGGCCTCTATTTGTGGGGCGTATGTGTCTAGGGCTTCTATCCAGTGGCTGCAAGGGGAACCGGGCCCGGATAAGGAGGAGGACTCTTCCATGGAAGGAGCAAAGCTATAGTCGGCGACAGCCTATCTGGCAGATGCCTTCTATGATTTGGTGAGAATATCAGCAAAATCCATGGCATCTGTGATTGCCGCTAGGCGTTTTCTCTGGTTAAGAAATTGGGCGGCGGATGCGTCTTCGAAGTCTCGCCTCAGTAAGCTTCCCTACAAGGGCAAGCTGCTCTTTGGAGAAGCTTTGAAGAAAATTGTAAAGGATTTGGGTGATTCCAAAGGAGGTCGCCTTCCAGAGGACCGTCTGAGAGTGGCAAAGTTGGGATCCATACCGAGAGGTCAAGGGGAGAGAATTTTGCAGGTTCCAAGGACCTCGGTTTGCGCCTTATCAAAGAGGCCATTTTGTAGCCAGGGGGCAGTCCTTTCGAGGAGCTAGAGGGTTCAGCAGGGGCTATTTCAGCTCCCAGCAGAACTCTTCTAAGAAACCACAGTGAAGGGCGGCTGGTCCAGGCAGAGGTTCCCATAGGAGGACGTTTGCAGGAGTTTCTCTCCGCCTGGACCGCCATAACTATGGACCGGTGGGTGCTGGAGATTATCCGCGAGGGGTATGCGCTGGAGTTTGTGTATCCGCTAGCAGAGGCTTTTGTATTGTCCTCGTGTGGACCGCACACAAAGAGGACAGCAGTCAGCGACACACTGCAGCGCTTCAGGCGGTGGTGCCAGTGCCTCCAGACCAGTGTGGCTTAGGTCGATACTCGATTTGTTTTGTTGTCCCAAAGAAAGAAGGATCTTTTTGGCCAATTCTGGATCTCAAGCAGGTGAACCGCTGCTTGCAGGTGCCTCATTTTCGAATGGAAACCCTAAGGTCGGTTATTCGGGCGGTAAAGCCAGGGGAAGTGCTTTCATCCATAGATCTAACAGAGGCTTATCTACACATCCCGATCAGAGAGGATCATCAAAGGTTCTTGCGTTTTGCGGTTCCCATGTGTCATTTTCAATTTCGAGCATTGTCGTTCGGGCTAGCAACAGCGCCGCAAACTTTCACCAAGGTGATGGTAGTGGCTGCAGCGGCGCTGCGAAAAGAAGGAATTCGGGTGCATCCCTACCTGGACGACTGGCTGATCCGGGCTGGATCGCTCGAGGAATTGGTCACAGCAACCTCTCGAGTAGTAGAATTCCTGGAGCAGCTAGGTTGGATCATCAACCATGCAAAGAGTCATTTACAGCCAGTGACACGGCTGACGTATCTTGGAGCCGTGTTCGACACGGAGATTGGGTCGGTGTTCCTACCGGCGGACAGGGTGCAGAAGATTTTGTCTCAGGTAGGGGCGTTCTTGAGAGTAAAGGCGCCAACGGCTTGGAGGTACTTGCAGTTGTTGGGTTCAATGGCGGCGGCCTTGGACCTTGTTCCGTGGGCAAGAGCGAATATGCATCCTCTTCAGTAAGCGTTGCTGTCCAGATGGTCTCCACAAGATCACCCTCTCTCTCGTAGACTGGCATGCCCGGAGGAGGTGCGCAACAGTCTGCAGTGGTGGTTGGTTCCACAGCATCTTCAAGCGGGGGTGCCTCTGGAACATCCCAAGTGGGTGTTGGTTACGACAGACACCAGCCTGTCCGATTGGGGGGCTCATTGTCTGTCACAGATAGCGCAGGTAACATGGTCTGCGGAGGAGAGCAGTTGGTTGATAAATTGTTTAGAGCTGAGAGCAGTACATTTCGTCCTGCAGGAGTTTGTCAGTCTGATCAAAGGTCAAGCGGTTCGGGTGTTCTCCGACAATGCGGCGACGGTTTCTTACATCAACAAGCAAGGAGGTACGGGCAGTGCGATGTTGCTGGACGAGAGTCAACAGCTGTTGCAGTGGGCAGAGATTCATCTCGTAGAGCTCTCGGCGGCGCATGTAGCAGGGAAAGACAACATTCAAGCCGACTACCTCAGTCGAAATGTCCTGGATCCCGGAGAGTGGGAGCTGAACAGGGTTGTCTTTCACAAGATCACAGTGTGGTGGGGTCAGCCAGTCATGGATCTTATGGCGACCCTTACCAATACCAAGGCGGCCTGGTTTTACAGCAGGCGCAGAGAACACATGTCGGAAGGGCTCGATGGCCTGGTTCAGCCCTGGCCGTTGGGAGAGCTGCTTTGTGTTTCCTCCATGGCCGCTGATAGGGCGTCATTCGGAGGGTGGCAGGCCACGACGGAAGAATTATTCTGATTGCTCCGGATTGGCCGAGGCAGATCTGGTGCGCATGCTAGTGGATTCGCCTTGTAGGCTGCCCAATCGAATCAACCTGCTGAGCCACGGGCCCGTGTTAATGCTGCAGGGGGATCGGTTCTTGCTTACGGCTTGGCTCTTGAAAGGGAATGGTTGAGATGTCGAGGGTACTCGCGGTCGGTGATAGCCACTATGTTAAAGTCCAGGAAGAGGTCGACATCCTTGGCATATGTTCGGGTCTGGCACATTTTTGAAGCATGGTGTGAAAGCCGTTCAGTTAAGCCGGGTTCAGGGGGGTACCGGATGTCCTGTCGTTTCTTCAAGGGGGACTTGAAAAGGGGCTAGCCCTAAACACTCTCAAGGTTCAGTTGGCAGCATCAGTTTGTTATAGAGGAAGAGTGCAGGGGGGCATTCTCTCGTCACACCCAGATGTTTGTCGATTTCTTAGAGCGGTAAGGAATATTAGACCTCTGGTTAGGCAGATAGTGCCTTCTTGGAACTTGAACTTGGTGTTAGAGGCTTTGACGCGGCCGCCTTTTGAGTCAGTCGACAGTGAGTCTGAGAGAGCTATCATGGAAGATGGCTTTCCTCGTGGCATTGTGCTCTGCAAGAAGAGTTTCGGATCTGCAAGCGCTTTCGTGTCGAGAGCCGTACATTCAGTTTACGGCAGAAAAAGTGGTGTTGCGGCCGGTGCCATCCTTTCTTCCTAAGTTGGTGTCCGCGTTTGATTGATTTATGTGAATCTTGCTTCCCACCTTTCTGTGTCAGGAAGGGGATAAAATGGGTCGCTCGCTTAGGAAGTTAGATTTGGGACGTGTGTTTAGGCGGTACCTCAGCAACGGAGCCGTTTCAGAGGTCCGCTAGGTTGTTCGTGCTGTTTGGGGG
Source organism: Ichthyophis bannanicus (assembly GCA_033557465.1). Classification (NCBI taxonomy): domain Eukaryota; kingdom Metazoa; phylum Chordata; class Amphibia; order Gymnophiona; family Ichthyophiidae; genus Ichthyophis; species Ichthyophis bannanicus. The sequence continues at coordinate 81,765,856 of CM066039.1, forward strand.
ACCTCGTAAAGGTGAAGCAGCTACGAAGGCTTCTATCGCCCGTTGGGTGAAACGGGCTATAGGGGTGGCTTATGAAGCGGAGGGGAGGTCGCCTCCGCAGGGACTCAGAGTGCATTCTACTCGAGGTCAGGCAGCGTCTTGGGCTGAGTTGACGTTGGTTCCGCCGGTGGATATATGTCGAGCGGCAACGTGGTCATCACTTCATACGTTTGCGAAGCACTATAGGCTAGATGTTCAGGCAAGAGGGGATGCGAAGGTTGGGGCCTCGGCTATTGTGGCGGGGCTCGCAGGACCCTCCCGAATATAGGTACTGCTTTATTACTGCCCTAATGTACCTGGACTGGCCCAGAGAGACGAATAGGAAGGAGAAATTTAGACCTTACCTGCTAATTGTCTTTTCTTGAGTTCTCTCCGAGCCAGTCCAGGTCCCGCCCAGTTCGTCTGCGAGTCATTGCCAAGTCTGGAAGCACGGCTTTAGTGCAGTGTTGGAGTTTACAGAAGTTTGGTTTGTCGGCGAAGTGGAATTTGGGGGTTCCTCTGGGGTTAGGAGGAGACTCTCTTTTTATTTAAAAAAAAAAAAAAATTCATATACTGAGTCAAAGGATTATACAGGATGCTTCCTAAAGATATTCCTGCTCCCTCTGATGTTGTTAATGTTACTGCTGTTACCTCTGTGCCTTTGCTTTCTCCCCAGTGCCTGCCATTCCCGTCAACCCGGCAGTCCAGCTCCACTCTCCTGCTTGGTCCCGCCTTCCTCTGTGACGCAGCCGCGTTCCCGCGGCTGCGATTGCCAAGGTATCCTGAGCTGCAACTATAAATTCACAGCGCCTGTGGCGCTCGTCGCCGCAGTGCGCGACTTGGGCACGCACCGAAGGAGCGTGCTCCTTAGGTGCGCTCCTTGGGGCCGCTCCGGCCGCAAGGGCCCTAATTCTGATTGTGTATGGCATGCCTATTTTCTTTCAGCTCTCGTTCTTCTCGCTGCAAGCGGACCCGGAATCACTGCATCACCACCTCTCCGAATTCCCTGCACTCCTCTTCAGCCTCACCAGGTACCATCCCTCTTGTTCTCAGTGTCCCCTGCTGCCTTTCCTACTCTCCCTTCTATATCTCACATACCAGTTCACTGGGGTCGCCGCCCAACTGCCGTCTCCCGCTGGCATTCTCGCTCCCTTTCCAATCTTCTTCTTTGTTTCCCCTCCCACTCTGCCTCTTCGTCTTCCGTACCCTCTACCTACTCTCCCTCCTAACCTTCGGCTCTCTCCATCGCCCCTCAGTCTGCCCTTAAGATTGGTCTCATTAACTGCCGCTCTCTTAGGTCTAAGTCCCTCCTCATCCAGGATCTGATCTCCCAGGCCTCTTTTGATTTGTCTCTCCTCACTGAGACCTGGTTGAAGGAAGGAGAGGACGCTCTTCTTGCTCGCTGCCTTCCAGCAGGGTTTTCAGCTGCTTCTGTCTCCCGTACAGGTCGCTCAGGCGGTGGCATGGCCGCTATCCTCGCCCCCTCTCTTTCTTTCACCCAGATTTTCTCTCCCTCACTGTCCTACCCCGAGGCCCTTCTCCTCCGCCTCCACACCACACCCCCTACTCATGTTCTCCTTATTTATGCACCCCCTGCCCTTCGGTCTGACCTTTGGGATTCTCTTCTCCGCTCCCTTTCTGACCTTTCTCTGCTCTTTCCCCATCTCCTCATCGCTGGCGACTTCAACCTCCATCTTGACTCCCCCTCCTCTGCTAGAGAGCATGCATTCCTTTCCCTCTTGCATGACCTGTCTCTTCTACAGCACGTCTCTTTCCCTACTCATTCCGCTGGCCATACTCTCGACCTTCTCCTGACTCTCTCCTCTACGCTCTCCCTATCCAACCTATCCTCCCTCTCCCTTCCGTGGTCAGATCACCTTTGCATCTCAGTCTCTTGCTCTCACCTGGTGCCTTCATCCCCCTCTGTAGCAGCTCCCTCCTCTCCGCGCCTCTCTCGCACTATCTCCCCATCACTGGCTCAGCAACTTCCTCCAGTTGCAGATCTATTCCCCTCTGATTTTGCCTCTCTATCTCCCACTTCTCAAGCCTCCACCTGGTTCTCCTCTCTCTCAACCGCTCTAGATCGCATCGCTCCCCTCCGTCCACGCCCCCCTCCTCGTCGCCCATCACATCCCTGGTATCACTCCGGTCTCCTCTTACTTCGCTCACAACTCCGCAGAGCCGAAAGGCAATGGCGTAAGTCCCCCTCTCCGGCCACCTTGTCCCTCTTCAAAGCCCAGCATTCCCATTACCGCTCCCAGGTTCATCTTGCCAAGTCTTCCTTCTTTTCCAATGCCATTGCTAATGCTCCCAACCAGACCCATCACCTCTACTCCACCCTTAAGTTTCTAACCTCCCTACACCCCTCTGCCCCTTCCTCACCTACCCATCCTATTCCCGCTCCTCCTCTTCTTGCCTCTGCTTTCAGTAACAAAATCTCCTCCTTAAGAGCCTCACTGCCATCTCACCCTCCACCTATTCCTCCCCTCCCCCAGTCGCCTCCCCCCCCTGTCGCCCACTTATCCCATACATGGTCTTCCTTTTCTTTGACCACTGCTGCCGAGCTCCACCATCTCATCTCCACGTCCAACAAAACTTTCTGCTCCCTTGACCCCGTCCCTTCCTCTTGGTTGCTGACTCCCTCTCAATCTTTCCTTCCCTACATTCAAACTATCCTTAACAGCAGTCTCTCCACTGGAACTTTTCCCTCCACTTGGAAGCACGCTCTTATCCGCCCTCTTCTCAAGAAACCTTCCCTTGACCCTCTCGACCCAAACAACTATCGCCCAGTCTCCAACCTTCCCTTTTTGTCCATACTTCTTGAGAAGGTTGTTTTTGCCCAGCTATCGCATCATCTTGACTCCACCAATTTCCTTCACCCCCGCCAATCCGGTTTCCGTCCTGGGCACAGTGTCGAGACTATTCTTCTTGCTTTCACCAACTCCCTTCACGCTTTCACCAACTCCCTTCACGTAGCCCACGACCATGGGGAAATCTCGGTGGCGGTTGCCCTTGATCTTTCTGCTGCATTTGACCTTGTTGATCACTCCCTCCTCCTCTCCCGACTACACGATGCTGGCCTTTGTAGCACTGTCTTTCGGTGGTTTCACTCCTTTCTCTCCTCTCGCTCTGGTACAGTTCTCTCTTCCTCCCCCTCTTGCCCCTCCTCTGACTCATTTCCCCTCCCTTGCGGGGTCCCCCAAGGCTCTGTGCTGGCTCCACTCCTCTTTAATCTCTTCCTAACCCCCCTCACTCTTCTCATTCAACAATTTGGTATCACAGCTTTTTACTACGCAGATGACATCCTCCTTCTATATCACACCTCCCCGGTCTGCCCCGACCTTGCTCCCCTCAATTCCTGTCTAGCTGCTATTTCTGATTGGATGACCAATAACTGTCTGCATCTCAATCTCTCAAAGACCACAGCTATCTGGTTCCCGCACGGTCATCAGCCCCCCTCCATTGCCCCCTCTTTCCCTGCCACTCCTATTTCTATGGTTTCCACTTTTCGATATCTTGGGGTACTCTTCGACTCTGATCTTTCTTTCTCTGCCCATGTTTCCCACGTCTCCAAAACCTCCTTCTTCTATCTCAGGCAAATCCGTGCCGTCCGCCCATTCCTCTCTCCCTCTGCTCTTGCTACCTTGCTGTTAACTCTGGTTATCTCCCGTATTGACTTCGCTAACTCCATTCTCTCTGGCCTCTCTAAGCTCCAACTCTCACGTCTTCAACGAATCCAAAACACCGCTGCTCGTCTCGTGTCCTCCTCCTCCCCCAGAGACCATGTCACACCCCTCCTCTACCATCTCCATTGGCTTCCCATTTCCTTTCGAATCCAGTTCAAACTTCTCACTCTCGTTCACAAGGCTCTTCATACCTCCACACCACAATACCTGGCTGATCTTATTCACTTCCACACCCCCCGGCATACCCCCCGCTCCTTCCACCTCAACCGCCTCACTCTACCCCCCCCCCTCACTTGCTCACCTTCAATCCACCCGCTCCTCAGCCTTCTTTTTCATAGGTCCTGCTCTTTGGAACTCCCTTCCCTCTACCCTCCGACTGGAGCCTCATCACCCTACCTTTAAGCACGCCCTAAAAACCCACCTCTTCTCCCTTGCCTTCAACCCCCCTTCCCTCTAGCCTCTACCTTTTTCCCTATACTGACCCTCCTCTTTCATTCTTTGTCTTTCTATCCTCTATTAAGTTGTAACTTTCTTTTCCTTTTCCGGCCATGTGCCTACTGTAATGAAGATTTATTTTATTGTAAACCGCTCTGTTTATCCCTGAAGGGCGGTCAATCAAGCCAATAAACATAAACATATAGGGAATGGTCATAGATATCTAGGTTGTTAGCCAGCTCTCAAGTCAAGTTTGTTATTTTTCAGATTTATTGTTTAGGTTTCTGCTGCTTGGACAATAGTAGACCGAGTCTCTGAAGCCAGGGGGAGCTAGATAGGCCGTCAGCAAAGACTTTCAGTTTTCAGCTCAGCTGCTGGAGGAGGTTGACTACCCTAATGTACCTGTACTGGCCCGGAGAGAACTCAAGGAAAGACAATTAGCAGCTAAGGTCTAATTGCTCCTTGCTGTACTGTTCTGAGGGTATTTAATGTTTGCATGATTTATCTCTCGGGTACATTTTTTTTTGTTGATATTTTGTAATAGTCTTTCTAGTCCTTAATCTTACTTTCATTAATCTTTTGCTTATACTGTGTTTTGGTATCATGATTTATTTATTGATAATTTCTCATTTTATACTTGACATCCATTTGTTCTTTTGTTTGCCATGAAGAGCCGTCGATTTGGAATCGGCAGGATATAAGGGTTTTTAAAATAATAATAAAATGTACACGAGTGCAGATTCCCCAAGATGAGTGATCCGGATTGACTACTGTCAAGCAAGATGCTGGGTGTTTTGGACCATTGGTCTGACCCAGCATTGCGTGTCTTATGTTGACAACCCATCCTTCACCCCTGGGAGCATAGGCAAGAGAGATGATATGGACAGAATGAAGGGGTGATGAATGAAATGCTACATAATCATGCTACCGGCTGTGGAGTAGTTCGGAAACTGGCTGGGTCAAAGCCAATAGATTGAGGGCCTGGTAGTGACCAGTTAGACCACAGGGATTTAGAAGACTGGTTGTTTGGTGGTAAATATAAAACAGTCACCAAAACGTTGTGGTGATCTAGAGCCAAGAAACCAAGTAGTTGCCAATTTATGGGCTCTGATTAGAACTAAATGGGAAGGGCATGAGTACCTCCTGCTTGGCATACACCAGGGGTTAGGGAGGGAGCTCTTTAGATCCAAGGATTAATACGTGTAGGAAGGCACCATGCTTTGTAATGTTCTTTAAAAATGCTTCATGCTTGCTAGGTTGATATGGTGGCACTGGTGATTGCCTCTGACATGATGATATGTCTTTGTAAGCTTCTGATAGAACGTAGGCCAGAACTCAACAAATCCCAGGTGCCAGGTCGCCATGGTAACTAGAAATTTACATCTGGCACCTAGAATTTTTGAACCTTGTTGCCACCATTGCTGCTGCCGGAAACCCCACCACCAAGCAGGAATTGCCGCCTCTTTCACTGCATGATTCTCTGCAATGCAGAAACTCTCTCGTGCTGATCTCATGAGACTTCAGACTCTGAAAACATAAGACCTACGTGCCATGCAGCTCATAATTGCACAGAGTTGTATGGTGGCAAGAAGAGGCAATTTGTTCTGAAACAGAGGTCACTGATTCTGAGCTTTCATTCAGGATAAGGGCTTAAAGGCTGGCTAACTGGGGTAAGGATTGAAAGACTGAATGACTGACTGAGCTTGCTGGGATGGGACAGAAAGGCCTATCTACCGGGTTAGGGTCTGGGAGGGTGGCTGATTTTAGAGAGACAAGAGAGAGGCTGGTAGGGAGGAATGTGCTTAAAGAGAGAGACTGAGTGACAGTATGTTGGGGGGGGGGGGGAGGAAGAACAAGACTGGGGTAGGGAAAGAGAGAGGCTGCTTGCTGTGTATTTCTGCCAGTAGCTTGCAAGGATGCATTAAGGGCCAGAATTACTAAGCTATCTTTTTCTCTTGGACACAGAATGGAAATTCAGCCTCAGTAAATCAAAACCCTGCAGTAGATTTTGGATGGGATCTCCTCTGCTCCCCATCTTCAGTGGAGTGTGGGGAGGGTATCTGCTGGCTGCTAAGTTTTTAGACGGGCTTCTGAATACAATGAAAATATGTCATGGCCTGATGTAGGCTAATGATTTCATTCGTGTGAGAAGGAACACAAGCAAGACATGCAGATGCATATTGTATCAGGTGCCTGCTGTTTCGTTCATCTCCTGCTCTTGTATTTTTGCAGGTTCAGCACCTCCAGGCAAACTCTGACATGGATCTCCGATTCTTTCTTTTCAAGGTAAGAGGGTTAGGGTCTGGGAGAGGGGTGCTAGAAAGACTGCAAAAGCTGAAATATTTCTTTAACTCCGTTCTGCATGGCAAGAAAGAGGGTAATAAAGGATGGGAGGACCTGCATGCCTTACCTAACAGATTTAGCTTACAGCACAGCCTTGAATCGTGTGAATCGGTGGTGCCCTGAATGCAGGCTTCTCTGGAGGAGGCATTAGTGAAATACTTTTGTTCACCCAATCTACACTTCTTTTTCTAAACCACTTTCTTGATGTCAGATTTATGTGCTCTGGTATAGTAACATAACATAGTATATGATGGCAGATAAAGACCAGCATGGTCCATCTAGTCTGCCCAGCAAGGCGGCAAGAGTAGGTGCACTTGCCGCTCTGTGCAGGTCACGTCTCCCCATGCCTTTGTTTAGGGGTGTACCTACCGCTCCGTGTAGGTCACCCCTATTTGTTCAGATATAAGAGAGAGTTCCTTATTGTTCCTCCAGTTCAGTCCTCCACCTCTGGGTTGTGCACCTCCTCCTGCAGCTTGGAGACTGGGCATGTCAAAATTGTGACATCACTGGATATAGCCTGCTGGTCTCTCCCATCAGCCCCAGTGTGTCCAGTCTCCATGCAGCAGGAGGACGTAGTGAGCCTAGGTGCTGGGCTCACTAGAGAAACTGATAAGGAGCATTTAGTGTAGCATCAGCTTTTGTTTTTCCTTTGGTACCTTTACCTTTGTTCTTTTCTTAAAGTACTATGTTTAAAAAAAAAATAATTATTAATTTACTTCTGAATGAGGACGTTGGTTTAACTGGAGTGCTGTGCACTGAGACGCAGAAGTCTGGGATTGGATTGCTGGACCAATGTCGTCTCCTCTGTCAGGGGCTACTGCAGAGGTACCATTCGCAACTCCTGGAGAGAAGGAATCTCGGTCAACACTCAACAGCAAGGTCTGGTGGCCAGACATTGGCAGGGTCTGTAGGGAGCTGTAGCTGGTGGCTTCAGGACGATTAGTGCCAGTGTAATAGCTGGGAAGAAGATACAGATCAGTTAAGACACTAAGCTAATTGCAAATAACGACTTAGTGTCATCATCCGATGAAGACCAGTTCCGGTTGCGATGGGGGCTCCAAGACTTGAAGGGAAATGGCAGGTCCATGGAATAACGCCTCTTTCTGGTATAGCAATACTACTGCACATAGGAGCTTCTCATCTGTCTATGTTCCGTGAATAACCGCTAGGTCAAAGGTACTCAAATCCAGTCCTGGAGGGCCACAAACCAGTCAGGTTTTCGGGATATCCCTAATGAATATGCATGAGATATATTTGCATGCACTGCCTCCATTGTATTTGAATGTATCTCATGCATATTCATTAGGGATATCCCAAAAACCTGACTGGTTTGTGGCCCTCCAGGACTGGATTTGAGTACCCTTCGCTAGGTCAACGGAAAACCCTGGCGGTTTGCGCTAAGTTAGATCGCCCTTTACAAATGGGAGCAGTCATACCAGTGACGGTTGCAAACTCTACGGCGTGGGTCCATACTCCGTTTATCTCATGGTGCCAAAGAAAGACTGAGCCTTGCACCCTATATTGGATCTAAAAAGGGTCAAGCGGTGTCTTCGGTTACCGCATTTCAGGATGGAAACGTTGTGGTTAGTCATTGTGGCGGTGCGACGGGGAGAGTACTTGACTTCCCTCGACCTTACGGAGGCGTACTTGCACATTCCCATTAGAGTGGCTCATCAAAAGTTTGAGGTCCGCTCTGCCTTGGGGACACTATTAATTCCAGGCATTGCCTTCGGTCTGGCGACAGCACCGCAAACCTTTACCAAGATTATGGTGGTGGTAGCGGCGGCATTACGCAAGGATGGGATTCTCGTTCTTACCTGTCTCGACGATTGCTTAATTCGAGCCAAGTCCGAGGCCAAGAGTGTTCAAGTTACGGACACAGTGGTAAAGATTTGCAGAGTCTTGGCTGAGTGGTCAACCCAACCAAAAGCTGCTTAGTACCCTCCCAGGAGCTAGAGTATCTGGGGGGACGGTTCGACACGCAGAGAGGACAGGTGTTTCTACCGGACTAGCGAGTTCAAGTAATTCGGCAATGGACGCGCAAGTTCGGGGCCACTCCGGCGCTCTCAGCGTGGACTTATCTGCGCGTGCTGGGAACGATGGCAGCAACCCTGGAAGCGATGTTTTGGGGCCAGACTTCATATGCGGCCTTTGCAGAGAGCGTTGCTTTGCCGGTGGGCGCTTCAGTCCGATTTGTTGAACAAATGGCTACCTTGTTTCCTCAAGGTCAGGCAATCTCTTTGGTGGGGGCTGCGTCCGAGCTCGCTGAAAGCCGGAATGTGTCTGAAGCAGCCGGAGTGGCTTCCATTATTGACGGACGCGAGTCTCGCGGGATGGGGAGCCCATTGCGGAGATCGGTTCGCGCAAAGCGAATGGTCCGTTTTGAGAGAGCTCTTGGTCAGTCAACCGGTTGGAGTTGAGAGCAGTCTTTCGAACACTTCAGGTGTTCGCAGCAATGGTGGCAGGTTGGGCTGTACGAGTGTTGTCGGACAATTCTGCGGTGATGGCCTACATCAATTGACAGGGCAGCACAGGAAGTGCAGCCATGGAAGAGGAAATGGACACTCTGTTCTCTTGGGAAGAGCATCGGCTAACAGCAATCTCGGCAGCGCACATTGTGGGGAAAGACAATATTTATTTTTATTTTATTTAGTATACATTTGTATACCGCTACTTCCAGCGATCAGCAGCGGTTTGATTACAGATTGGAAATTGTCAAATCATGACAGGAAATTTTTGAGGTATAAACACATTGATTAGACAGGAAAGCACAGCACACAGAGAACTATTTTACAGGGAACATGGGCTATGGAGGGTTAAGTGGCTTGCCCAAGACCACAAGGAGCACCTGTGGGACTAGAAGCCCAGTCCTTCCGGCCCAAGGTTGCTGTCCTCTAGTGGGATTTGAACCCCCGACCTTCCGGCCCGAAGTACCTTGCCCCAACCACTAGGCCACTCCTCCACTCCACTCCTCCACTCCACTCCACTAGGCCACTCCACTCCACTAGGCCACTCCTCCACTCCACTCCTCCACAATATGATGGCTGATTTTCTCAGCAGGGTCCGAGTGGATGCCGGGGAGTGGGAGCTGTTTCCGGACGTCTTTACACAGATAGTTCATTGCTGGGGACCGCTAATCATGGATTTAATGGCGACCTTCCAGTCAGCACAGTCAGTCGTTTCTTCAGCAAGCGTCGTCGTCGAATGTCGGAAGGCAGAGCCGCACCGAGGCATCAGAGGCCGTCGATGAGTCGTCTTTAGGTATTCCTCCATGGGCGTTAATAGGCTGAGTGATTCAGCGGATCGAGGTTCTTCAATGGAGAGTTCTATTGATGGAACCAGGCGGCCCAAGGCGTCCGTGGTACGCCGATCTCTTTCGCCTTTTCAACGGAGAGCCGTGGAGGTTGCCGGTGTCGGCAGATCTATTGTTTCAAGGACCATTCCAGAGGCCTCAAGTGGATGGATTCTCGCTTATGGTTTGGCCATTAACAGGGCGAGGCTAAAGAGAAAGGGTTCTTTGGCTGCAGTCAAGGTGACTTTGCTTAGAGCGCGAAAACAGTCCACGTCTCCTACATATGTCCGTGTTGGGTGTATATTTGAAGATTGGTGTTCAAGGTGGCAAGTTCGGTCGGCTACGGTTTCCGTTCCCTTGATCTTAAGCTTTCTGCAAGATGGGTTTGATTAAAGGGCTGGCAGCTCTTTTGTGCTCTCGAGGCACAGTCCAAGGCATTGCTCTAGGCGCTCATGCTGTTGTGTGGTGCTTTCTTAAAGCAATAACCAGTCTGCGTCCCTCGCGTACATTTGCGAGATATCAATTGGGTGCTAGGAGTGTTAACCAAAGTTTCTTTTGAGTCGTTGCACCGGGCCTCGGTTAAGGACTTGACCTTAATGACCGTGGTTTTGGTTGCCATCGGTTCAGCGAGGCGCATTTTGGAGTTGCAAGCATTATAAGGTAGGGAACAGTTTTTGTCCTTTTCCGGAGAGAAGGTGGTGTTGCGACCAGTTCCGTTCCTTTTGCCTAAGGTGGTGTTTCCTTTTCAACTGATTCAAACGCTGTCTCTTTCCAATGCTCGGTTCACTGGAGGGGAGCGACTTGGATCGAAGTTTGCACCGTTTGGAGGTAAAGTGGTTGTTGAGACAATACTTAAAGGTTTTGGAAGTTTTTCGCAAGTCGGACCGTCTGTTCGTGTTGTTCAGAGGCATCCGTAAAGGGAAAGCGGCAGCAAAGGCTTCCCTTTCTAGGTGGACTAGAGAGAAGATTGCATCAGTTTATCTGCTGCAAGATCGTGCAAGGGGCCGACGGGCTTCCGGGCTCATTCTACCAGAGCGCAACCGACTTTCTGGGTGGAACGCAGTTTGGTTCCCCCTGAGGAAATCTGTAGGGTGACCACCTGGTCATCCCTTCATACTTTTAGTAGGCATTACCGCCTCGATGTGGCGGTGGCGAATGATGCCTGTTTCGGGTTGGCAGTGTTACGAGCCGGCTGGAAAGGTCCCTCCCAATGATTACTGCTCTGTTACATCCCAAAGGTGGAGGACTGAACTGGAGGAACGATAAGGAAATGGAAATTACACTTACCTGGTAATTGTAGTTCCTTGAGTGACGACAGTTCAGCCCTCATTCCCACCCGGGGTGCTATCGTTGGCAGTGGATGATCTGTTGGAAGTACGGGAAGACTACCGGTAGGTCGGTTTGTTTGTGGGGTCTGTCCTACTCTGAGTCTTTCTCTTTGTACCTGTTCATTCTTACTCTTTCTTCTTGCTCATGCTGCGTATGACGGGGGGGGGGGGGGGGAGAAGAGTACAGGAAAGTTCTGACTGAGGAAGAGTCAGGTTTACATAGTGATAGTTAAAGTTAAGTTGAAGTTAAAGTTCACATGCTAGCTGCTTATTTTGTTGCTCCTTTGAGTCTGCTTTGTCAGTAGTTCACTGGGGCTGATGGGAGAGACCAGCAGGCTATATCCAGTGATGTCACAATTCACAATTTTGACATGCCCAGTCTCCAAGCTGCAGGAGGAGGTGCACAACCCAGAGGTGGTGGACTGAACTGTCGTCACTCAAGGAACTACAATTACCAGGTAAGTGTAATTTCCATTTATGTTTGTTTTGATGTTATTTTCTTGCTATAAAGGGATCCACTTTGTCTGTCCCATGCCATTTTGAATTCTCTCGCTGTGTTTGCCCCCACCACTTCCATCGGGAGGGCATTCCAAGCATCCTCCATCTTTTCAGTGAAAAAGTATTTCCTTAGCGTTCCTCCAGTTTAGTCCTCCACCTCTGGGTTGTGAACCTCCTCCTGCAGCATGGAGACTGGGCATGTCAAACTCGTGACATCACTGGATATAGCATGCTGGAATCTCCTATCATCCCCAGTGTGTCCAGTCTCCATGCAGCAGGAAGATGTAGTGAGCCTCGGTGCTGGGCTCACTAGAGAAATGAATAAGGAGCAACTTAGTTAGGGTTCTAGTGGTTAGGTCCTTAATTTTCTGGGTTCCAGTCAATTTTGGTTTGTCCCTTTAAATTTGTTTGTTTTTCGGGGATATCTCTTTAAAAAAAACCAAAAAACCAAACCAGACTGATCAGTTTAGTCTCCCTGCCGCACCAAGTCGTCTGTATTTCATTTACAGGATTCCTCTCCCTGGACGGTGTGGGGGAGAGCTCCTGAAACAGCGCACCTGTACTCACTCTCCTAAGATGCGACGGCCCGATGCTTTGAATCTCTGGCGGGAGCGTGGTCAGCTGCAGAAACGGTGGCAGAGGAGGCTCTCGCTGCGGACGTTGCTTGCGGTAGCGCGGAGCAACGTCGCAGCTTGAAGGGCCCTGCTTTCTAGCGGTAAGGATTCCGTTCTCGGCGACTGTGCTGAAGTCTGGGGGTGTTTTTTTGAGCCGGCAGGCCTCTTCATGTTTGCGCGCCAAAACCCTTTCTCACAGAAGCCGCGGCCATTTTAAATTAGCGGTTTTCACCGCGTGGCTGATTGGTGCGGCGGCGGGGTTTGCATGCCGCTGCAAGGGGTAATTTAGCTCTACTCCCTTTTTTTTTCTTTAGTTCTTTTGTTTCCTTTATTCCCTTTAGTTCTGTTTATGGTCCTTTCTGTTCCTTGTTTAAGGTTTCCTTTTCGCTTGTCAAAAAACAAACAAACCAGAAACTGGGTTTTAGTTTCAGGGGGTCCTCATTCTCCCGGGCGTTTGCAGGTGGAACGAGAGAAGGTTCTCAGTAATTGATAGTTACCCCTTTTGGTTTCATTAGGTAAAAAAAAATCAAATCTTGTCTAGGCTGAGGGGCTTTCAGCGGGTAACCGTTTCCTGGCCAGGCCTTATTGGCATGTCAGCACATGTCGGTACGCCCACAGTGCATGATGCGCAGAGGCACGGTAGCGGACATCGGCATCTGTAGGGGCTGTGCTGCTGTTTCTGTTAGTGTGGAGCAGCAGATGGAGAGCACAGCAGTCCCAGCTTCCCAGGGGTCCACGGCGGGAGTGGAGGGCGAATTGTGGGTGTCTACCCCGTCAGTGTCCAACCCGGAAGATTCAGCAGCATTCCCTACTGCGTCCACAGGTCTGGGGGCGGGTTCGCAGCTGGGAGATTTTTGTCCTGACTTTGTCCTGTTAATGCATCAGGCATTTTGTTTAAGGTGTCAGGGTAAATTGCCTGACCCCATGTTGCTTACCTCGGCTACTCCTCAGCCCGGGAGGGCAGTCCTTCCGAGCTGGGGTGGCAGGAGGTGGAAGACACAGACCTGGAGCTTGATGCAGATATGGAAGAGTTGGAAGAAGGGGAAATCCCTGAACCTGAGGATCAGGCGAAAATCATTTGGGTGTTCTGGAGGGACAAACTAACGGTACTAATTATGGAATCCTTGCAGACGCTAAAGCTTGCTACGACGCAACCGGTCAGAGAAGACGATGGAGAGGACCCTATCATTCAAGCGGTGCGGCAGGCTCAGATAGTGTTTCCCGTCCACAAGGTGGTAGATCGGATGATCCAGGATGAGTGGGATCAGCCAGAAGTGGGACTCTGGGGGATTAGGACTATGAACAAGCTCTATCCCTTGGTGGAGAAAGACAAAGAGAAATTCTGCTCTCTGCGGGTTGATGCAGCGGTGTCCGCGGTCACTAAAAAGACCACCATACTGGTGGGAAGGTAGTGCGGCTTTGAAAGATGCACAGGATAGAAAGGTGGATGGGTTGTTGAAACGAATCCTTCGAGGCGGATGCATTGTCATTACAGGCTTCCATTTGTGGAGCTTGGGTGGCAAGAGCATGCCTCAGATGGTCACAGCACTTACGACAGTCAGCCACTTTGGAACAGGACAGTGTAAGGGAGCTAGAGCATCTAGAGTCAGGCTCTGCTTATTTGGCGGATGTACACTACGATCTCGTCAGGGCCTTGGCGAATAGCATGGCATCGCTGGTGGCCGCCCGTAAATATCTGTAGCTCAGAAGTTGGGCGGCTGACGGATCTTCCAAGTCAAGACTTAACAACTTCGCTTTAAAAGGGAGTTTACTGTTTGGAGAGGATCTTGACAAGCTGGTAAAGGATTTAGGGTAGTCCAAGTGTGGGCGCCTACCGGAGGACAAACCTAAGCAAGGAAAATTCTCACCGGCCTTTAGGGGTCAGTTTAGAGATTTCAGGAGATTTCGTACTTCTCGTTTGGGTGTTTTCCAAAGGGGAAGATTTGCTTCTCGAGCGCAAGGGTTTCGTGGCTTTCATGGAGCAAGTAGAGGATTTGTGGCGTTGTCTGCAGGGTCCGTGTGAAAACCACAATGAAAGAAGGCGGGTCCAGGCAGTGAACCAGCCGATAGGAGGGCGGCTTCGGGAGTTTCTTCCTGCCTGGACCCAGATAACTTCCGATCAGTGGGTGCTGGAGATCATACGCGAAGGTTATGCGCTGGATTTGGCAAGACCGGTGCGGGACTCGTTTAATGTCTCCTTGCAGAGGGCACACAAAGACTCTTGCTGTCCGCCAGACTCTGGACCGACTCGTGTATTTGGGAGCCGTCGTACTAGTGCCAGTGGAAGAGTATGTAGTGGGACGGTACTCCGTTTATTTCATGGTGCCAAAGAAAGATGGTGCCCTCCGTCCTATTGTGGACCTCAAGGGAGTAAATTGCTCTTTCCGGGTACCACATTTCAGAATGGAAATGCTAAGGTCAGTCATTGTAGCGATGAGGCAAGGAGAGTTTCTGACTTCCCTCGATCTCACGGAGGCGTATTTGCACGTCCCGATCAGAGCGTCTCATCAAAAGTACTTGCGCTTCGCTCTGCCTTGGGGACATTACCAGTTCCAAGCGTTGCCCTTCGGTCTTGCTACAGCTCCGCGCACTTTCACCAAGATCATGGTGGTTGTGGCGGCGGCCCTATGAAAAGGAGGAGTCCTGGTCCATCCTTACCTCGACGATTGGTTGATTCGAGCGAAGTCCGCAGCCGAGAGCGAGAGGGCTATAGACAAGGTGGTAACGTTCCTTCAGAGTCTAGGCTGGGTGATCAATTCGACCAAGAGTCAGCTGGTACCGTCCCAGGATCTCAAGTATCTGGGTATACGGTTCAATACTCAGAGGGGAGCGGTGTTTCTGCCGGATCGGAGAGTTTGAGCGCTCCAGCAGCTGGTACGAACTTTCAGGTCAGCTCCAGCGCCCTCGGCATGGAGTTACCTTCGTGTGCTGGGGACGATGGCGGCAACTCTGGAAGTGGTGCTGTGGGCCCGATTTCATATGAGACTGTTGCAGAAGTCGTTGTTGCACCGATGGTCGCATCAGTCCGACTTGTTGAACAAAAACCTTCTTTGCCCTCCGCGGGTCAGGCAGTCCCTTGGTTGGTGGCTGATGCCCGGGTCCTTGAGAGTGGGGATGCCCTTGGAACAGCTGGAGTGGCTTCCGCTGCTGACGGATGCCAGTCTTGCAGGGTGGGGAGCACATTGTGGAGAGCTCTTCGCGCAAGGCACTTGGTCTGCGGAAGAGGGCAGATGGTCAATCAATCGACTAGAGCTCAGAGCGGTGGTCTTAGCCCTGCAAAGGTTCGAAACAACGATGACAGGGCGAGCGATACGTGTACTGTCCGACAACGCAGAGACTGTGGCCTACATAAATCAGCAGGGTGGTACGGGAAGTGTGGCCATGGAAGAAGAAGTGGACGGCCTGTTCTCTTGGGTAGAGAATCGGTTGCCAGTGATCTCGGCGGCGCACGTTGCAGGGAAGGACAACGTGATGGCGGATTTTCTCAGCAGGGTCCAAGTGGATGCAGGGGAATGGGAGTTGCATCCGGATGTGTTCGAGCAGATAGTTCAGAGATGGGGGACACCGGTCATGGATCTGATGGCGACCTTTCAGTCCGCAAAATTGACTTGTTTCTTCAGCAGACGGTGAGAGAGGATGCCAGAAGGCATCGACACATTGATGCAACCGTGGCCGTCGACGGGTCTCCTATATGTCTTCCCGCCGTGGGCAATAATCGGACAAGTGGTTCAGCTGATCGAAGCGCATCAGGGACGGGTGCTGTTGGTGGCCCCGGACTGGCCAAGGTGCCCATGGTACGCCGATCTCATGCGCTTGCTGGACGGGGACCCGTGGAGGTTACCGACATCAAAGAACCTGTCTGATCCAGGGCCCGCTTCAAATGCCTCAAGTGGATTGGTTCTCGCTTATGGCTTGGCCATTGAAAGGGCAAGGTTAAGGAAGAAGGGGTATTCCAGAGAAGTGATTACTACTTTACTTCAGGCGAGAAAACATTCCACATCGTTGGCGTATGTGCGCATATAGCGTCTTTTTGAAGACTGGTGTTCGCGGCATCAATTTCGCACAGCTGCAACGCCTGTTCCTTTGCTATTAGCTTTACTGCAGGACGGTTGCGATAAAGGACTTGCAGCCAGTTCCTTGAAGGTTCAATTAGCGGCCCTATCCTATTATAGAGGTAAGGTTCAGGGAGTGGCACTAGGACCTCACGTCGATGTAGTGCGTTTTCTTAAGGCAGTCACCAGAATGCGGCCTGCGCGTAGAGTTTAGGTTCCGCCCTGGGATCTCAATTTAGTTTTGGGGACCCTCGTAAAAGAACCTTTTGAACCTTTAGGCCAAGAGTCGGTTAAGGATTTAACTTTAAAAACCGTCTTCTTGGTGGCCATCTGTTCGGCGAGACGAATCTTGGAGTTGCAGGCGCTGTCAGGTAAGGAGCCTTTTTTGTGTTTTTCCAAAGAGAAGATTGTTCTTCGCACGGTTCCATCTTTTTTTACCGAAGGTCTCCTCTCCATTTCATTTAAATCGGACGGTTTCTTTGCCGGTCCTAGGGTCAGCGGGAGAAGACATTTCAGACTGTGGGTTGCGCCGTCTGGACATCAAGAGTTCTGCGGCATTATTTGAAGGTTTCCGAACATTTCCGCAAGTCACATCGTCTCTTCGTGTTGTTCGGGGGGCCACGAAAAGGAGAGGCGGCAGCGAAAGCGTCCATTTCCAGATGTATTAAGGAGGCCATTATGTCAGCAGGGTCGCCCAGCGCCTGTGGGCTTAAGAGCGCATTCCACTAGAGCGCAAGCGGTTTCCTGGGCGGAACACAGCTTGGTTCCGCCGGTGGAAATTTGTAAGCGGCTACCTGGTCCTCTCTTCATACTTTCAGTAGACACTACCACCTTGATGTTCTGGCGGCAAATGATGCCTGTTTCGGGTTGGCGGTTTTGCGTTCTGGCTGGACAGGTCCCTCCCATTAGTACTGCTCTGTTACATCCCAGAGGTGGAGACTAAGCTGGAGGAACACTAAGGAAATAGAAATTACACTTACCTGGTAATTGTAGTTCCTTTAGTGACTCCAGTTTAGTCCTCATTCCCGCCCAGGGTTGACTTCATCAGCAGAGTGCGTTCTGTGGGGCTCATTGCGAGATTACAGGTGAGTGTCCATTTAATGCGTTTACAATTGTCTTGCTTCTTCCCTTTTTTATCATCTCTTCTATGCTCTCTTTTCCGCATCTCTGGTGCGGCAGAGGGCTGGGGAGCAAGCGTGGTCGCAAGTCCCCCTATGTTTGAAAGGGGAGTTTGTTGGCCGAGTAGTTATCGGTCATGCCTATCTCCAGGAACAAGCAGGAATAAGTCCTCACATATGGGTACGTCGGAACCGATGGAGCCTGCGCGGGAAAGCTCCCCAGCTTCCCAGAAAGGAAGCTTTTGGGGCCTCCCACTGCACATGCGCGCTGCCTTCCCGCCTTCCTGACCAGCTCTCCTCAGTTTCTCTTTTTCCGAGGAGCCAGCAGGTCGTGTTCCTGTCACCGCTGAAGAAATTCTTATTTTAGTTTGTTTCTTTAGACCGCGTACCTGCCTTCCCCATACCGAAACCGGTACCGCCGGTCTCTCTTTTCTTTTCTTTCAAAAAAAAAACCCAAAACTTTTATTTTAGCACAACTTGGTGACTTCGGTTAGGCCTCAGGCCTACACAAATTCTCCTCATGGAGAAACCAGCCCCTGGTTTCAAAAAGTGCACCAAGTGTAGTGCTGTTATTTCTGTTACAGACACCCATGACTGGTGTCTTAAATGTTTGGGGCCTGACCACTCCATTCCGGACTGCCCGTCCTGCTCCCAGATGTCTAAACGTGGTTTGCAGAACCGGGCCAACAAATTCCATGTACTGTTTGCTTCAGATCCAGCATCACAGTCATCCAGGTCTTCCTCTCCGGATGGATCTCAGGTAACCAAACCTTCTTCGGGCAGGTCCTCAAAAGGCAAATCTCTTTCAAAGTATCGAGAGGCCCTCAATCTTGAGTCGGAGGACCCTGCCCCAGCCAAACAACCCCGGCGGGAAGCTCTGGCTTCCAAAGCTCCATCTATGGGGTTACAGGTTGACATCGATGGCACGGCCTCGACCGATCACCTGTTAGACTGCTCTGGGGTACCGGCCCATGCCGGTACCGACATCCAGGCAGCAGTGGCGTCTATGGACAATACTGTTCAGACCATGCAGCAGGCCATTCTGGCTTTTATTAAAGCTGCGACGCCCTCGGTACCGCATCCAGCGGGTCCGGTTCCGGTTCCGGTACCGTCCCCCATACCGGAACCGAGACCATCGTCTTCCAAATGCAGATCGGTTCCGCATGCCGGATCCGGGTTTTCGCCCGATACCGATCCCATACCCGGTACACCTGATGTCGATACCGAGCGGTATGCGTATCGTGCGTTGGAAGCAAATAGAGGATACTCTGATTCTTCTGAGGATTTTGACTCCTCTGATGACTCTGATGAGCTGTCTCTTGTTCTTCCTGAAGAGCCTTCTTCCCCAAAGAGGAGAATGTGTCCACCAGAGGATTTGTCCTTTCAAGACTTCATTATAGAAGTAGCTAAAGGACTTTCTATTACTACATCCTCTGAAAAAGAACCTAGATCAAAGGAATTGGATATTTTAGGATACCCTAAGGTTCCTAAAGAGGCAGTCACCCTGCCTATCCATGAAATCCTTCAAGAACACTTGATGGACTTATGGGAGGCTCCTCTAACGTTGTCTCCTCATTCCCGTAGGTTGGACACCATGTACCGGGTCCCTCCTTCTCCTGGTTTTCAAAAAACTCAGCTGCCTCACCATTCCATTGTGGTGAAGTCTGCGCTGAAAAAGATTAAGAGTACCAAAAGGCACTCTTCTACCCCTCCAGGGCGGGAATGTAAGATCCTAGACTCTTTTGGTAGGAAAATCTTCCAGGCTAGTATGCTTATAGCCAGGATTAATTCATACAGTCTGTATATGGGCATGTTTCTAAGGGAACTTGCCCTAAAGGTACGGCATTTTGCCCCCTTTATCCCTGAGGATAGAAAGGAGGAGTTCATTTCTCTGGTGAAACAGCTTCTAGATGTTTCTAAGTTCTCCAACAGAGCAGCCTTTGATTCCTTTGAGGGTGCCGGTAGAGCTTCGGGCATTGCTATTGCAGCCCGACGACTTGCTTGGCTCCAGGCCTCTGACCTAGAACCCTGGGTCCTGGATGGCTTACGGAATCTGCCCTGTACAGGTGAGAACTTATTTGGTAAAGACTGGCAAATTAAAGCCACTCAAATGGATGCAGAAAATGCTACCTTAGATAGACTTTCTAAGTCTACCTCTACTCCTGCCAAGAAAAAGTCTTTCAAGAGGCCTTACTACAAGAAGGCCAGATTTTCCACAAATACTGGCCAACAATCTTCTCAGCCTCGCTTTGCTGCTAAGTGTCAGCAACCTAAACAGGCAAGGTCAAAGCCTGCAGCGTCTGCCACTCCTCAGCAGGCTCAACCCCCTCAGGGGTTTTGACTTGCCCCTAGAGAACTTAACCTTTCTGGCTCTAGAACAACCAGAGCCCCTCACCATTCCCGGAAGGTTAGCTCACTTTGCTCCCAGATGGGAGCAAATTACATCAGAGCACTGGACCCTCTCTATCATCAGAGAGGGCTACAAACTTCATTTTTCCAACCTTCCTCCACATACCATGGTGAGGCACTTCAATTCTCCCCCATCTCTCCTGGCCCTGTTGGGTCAGGAAGTCTCTTCCCTCCTTGCCCAAAGGGCAATAGAAGAGGTTCCTCTTCTTCAACAAGGGACAGGTTTCTACTCCCCTTATTTTCTCATACCAAAGAAGACAGGGGGATTCAGACCTATCCTAGATCTGAGAGAATTGAACAAATTTCTATACAAGGAGAAATTCAAAATGCTTTCTCTGGGCATTCTCCTTCCATACCTTCAGAGTCAGGATTGGCTTTGTTCTCTAGATCTCAAGGATGCGTACACACATATACTCATCCACCCATCCCACAGAAAATATCTACGATTTCTGTTCCAGGGAAAACATTTCCAGTACAGAGTACTTCCCTTCGGTCTAGCCTCTGCTCCAAGGGTGTTCACCAAATGCATGGCAGTTGTAGCCGCATTTCTAAGAGGTCTGGGAATTTTTGTATTCCCATATCTGGACGACTGGCTCATCCGAGCTCCAACTCAGTCAGAGGCCCAGATTTCCCTGGACCGCACAAGGCGCATTCTGCAGTATCTGGGACTGGTACTAAACCTTCCCAAGTCTCAACTCATCCCTACTCAGTCTCTGGAATTCATAGGGGCCCAGTTGGACACCACCACTGCAAGGGCCTACCTTCCTCAGGTCCGGGGCCAACGTCTGGTGTGCTTGGCCTCCCAAGCTCAGTCCAGCACTCACTTGACAGCCAGGGAAATGCTGCAACTTCTGGGCCACATGACCTCCACGGTACACGTGGTGCCCTACGCTCGTCTTCATATGAGAGCAGCTCAATGGACCTTGGCCACCCAGTGGACTCGAGCATCAGGAGCGCTCTCCGACCAAATACTCACCTCAAGACGTCTATTTTGGTCCCTCCAATGGTGGACATCCACCAAAAATCTGTTGTTGGGGGCCCCCTTCCAACCTTTGTTGCCCCAAGCAACCCTCACAACAGATGCCTCCCAAACAGGGTGGGGAGCCCATCTTCAACACCTCTCCACTCAGGGTACTTGGTCTCCACAAGAGACCACCCTTCACATCAACCTCCTGGAACTGCGAGCAATCTTCCTTGCCCTCAAAGTCTTCCATACCCTCCTTGTCAACCTGACCGTCCTAGTTCATACAGACAATCAGGTGGCCATGCTCTACGTAAACAAACAAGGAGGGACAGGCTCTCTGTCGCTTTGCAACGAAGCTCTCAGATTATGGGCCTTCGCCAGAGAGCATCAAATTCATCTTCTGGCAGTGTATCTTCCAGGGGTTCAAAACTCTCGGGCAGACAGACTCAGTCGAGTTCTGCTTCCACACGAATGGTCCCTACATCTGGACCAAATACGCAAAATCTTTCAGGAATGGGGAACCCCGAACATAGACCTCTTTGCAAGTCCGTGGAATGCCAAACTTCCCCGGTTCTGTTCCAGGACTCTGTGTCAGGGAGCTCAGGCCAGCGACGCCTTTCTCCTGCATTGGGGTCAGGAATTCCTATATGCCTTTCCACCCATTCCTTTGATTCCCAAGACTCTGTTCAAACTCCAGAGGGATCACGGATCGATGATCCTCATAGCTCCACGCTGGCCACGCCAAGTGTGGTTCCCTCTACTTCTGCATCTCTCCCAGGGACCCTCCCTGGACCTGGGAGCTGCGCCAGACCTTCTGTCTCAGGAGGAGGGGACTTTGTGGCACCCAAACCCCAAGTCCCTACACCTCAGAGCTTGGTTACTGAAGGCCTAAGCCTTCATGACTTCAATCTTTCTCAACCAGTGAGAGATATCCTTCATGCCTCTAGGAAACCCTCCACGAGGCGTTCCTATGCTTTCAAATGGAAACGCTTTTCCATTTGGTGTGCTCAGCAGGGTCTTGACCCTCTAGCACTTCCTTTGAATTCTCTACTAGACTATCTCCTGCATCTTTCTAATGCAGGCCTTAAGACAAATTCAGTAAGAGTCCATTTGAGCGCTATTGCAGCATCCTTAAAACCTCTAAATGGACAACCTGTCTCCTCTCATCCTCTTATTGCAAGGTTCATGAGAGGCCTGACTCTAACTAAGCCTCCCATCCGACCTCCTCCGGTAGCATGGGATTTGAACCTAGTTCTAGGTCAGCTTATGAAGGCACCTTTTGAACCGTTGGTTTCTACCTCCTTGAAATTTCTTTCCTGGAAGGTCCTTTTCCTTATTGCAGTCACTTCGGCTCGCCGCATCAGTGAACTACAGGCCTTACTGGCTCATCCACCTTATACTAGGTTTCATCATGATAAGGTGGTCCTTAGGACGAATCCCACTTTATGCCCAAAGTGGTCTCGCCTTTTCATCTTAATCAAGAGGTATATCTACCTGTCTTTTTCCCGGCTCCTCATGCATCCAGTGCAGAGAGGAACCTTCATACTCTAGATTGTAAAAGAGCTCTTGCCTTTTACCTCAACAGGACTCAGCCACATCGAAAGTCTTCCCAACTTTTTGTGGCTTTTGATCCTTCTCATTTGGGACTTCCAGTCTCCAAATGTACACTTTCCAATTGGATTGCTCAGTGTATTTCCTTTGCTTACCAGAGTAAAAACATTTCTCTGGAAGGCCATGTCACAGCTCACAATGTGAGAGCCATGGCCACTTCTATGGCTCATCTTCACTCTGTATCCATAGATCAGATCTGTCGAGCCGCCACCTGGGCCTCGGTTCATACCTTCACAGCCCATTACTGTTTGGACAAGGACTCCCGCCGGGATGCCTTGTTTGGTCAGGCTGTCCTCAAACACCTGTTCCATACTTGAACAACTCCTGCCCACCTTCCCAGGATGGATGCCTGAGATCCATACGAAGATGGCGAACCCTTGGAAGGGGATCTCCCAGGCATCTTAGCTAGGGAGTCCCCATATGTGAGGACTTATTCCTGCTTGTTCCTGGAGATAGCACAGTTACTTACCTGTAACAGGTGATCTCTGGGAACAGCAGGAATTAGTCCTCACAACCCACCCACCTCCCCTAGGAGTTGTATCTTCTATCTATCTTCCTTTCCTCTCTCTATTGTCTCAGCTATAAACTCGAACTGAGGAGAGCTGGTCAGGAAGGCAGGAAGGTAGCGCGCATGTGCAGTGGGAGGCCCCAAAAGCTTCCTTTCTGGGAAGCTGGGGAGCTTTCCCGCGCAGGCTCCGTCGGTTCCGACGTACCCATATGTGAGGACTAATTCCTGCTGTTCCCAGAGATCACCTGTTACAGGTAAGTAACTGTGCTTTACAGTTTAAGTATTAGTTTGTTATTAATATGCTAGCTGCTTGTTTGTTGCTCTTTTGAGTCTGCTTTGTCAGTTCACTGGGGCTGATGGGAGATTCCAGCATGCTATATCCAGTGATGTCACGAGTTTGACATGCCCAGTCTCCATGCTGCAGGAGGAGGTTCACAACCCAGAGGTGGAGGACTAAACTGAAGTCACTAAAGGAACTACAATTACCAGGTAAGTATAATTTCTATATCTTGACATTGCCTTTCAGTATGTTCTGTTAATTTAACATTACCCATTCATTCATTTTCTTTCCCTCAGATTTTGTGTAATGTCAGTTATTCTGATTATGCTGAAGTTGGTTTCTCTTCTATTAAGTTATTGAGGATGTGAGTAGCTTGGTTAAGATCCTTCTGATTTTGTTGTTGTAATGCACAAAGGAGGTAAATATAATAATATTCATAAATGAGCATCTTTTAACCAAATATTCAAAAAGATATTCACTTTGTCTGATGGTTTTGAAAAAGGGTGAAATTTAGATTTTACCTGCTAATTATCTTTCCTTGAGTTCCTCCTGTCCAGTCCTGACCTGTAGGTATTCGCTTCTCACCAGCAGCTTGGAGACTGAGCATGTCGCACTTTCTGACCTCACCATAGATAGATAGCTGGCATCTCCCACCAGCCTCCAGTATCCTATTAACAAAGCAGACTCACAGGAGCAGCAAATAAGAAAAAAAAGGTATCTTTGATAAAAATTTGTATATCCCCAACAGGCAGAAAAACCCCTCCCTCAAATAAGAACCTGTAGCAAATCCCACTTTCGTGACCAAAATCGTCATGCTGCATTCTCCAGACGACCTCCTCAGGGAAAGGAATTGGGTGACTCACCGGAGTCGCACACGCCGATGGCTATGTGCCCAAATTCCAGACCAAATGTAAACTAATGAACTTCTTCGGCCCGGGAATGCCACCGCGTCGTAGAAAATCAGCAAACAGGGAGGGTTTCGGGACTGGACTGGAGGAACTCGAGGAAAGACCATCAGCAGGTAAGATCTAATTTCACTTTCCTTATCCTTTCTCTAGTCCAGTTCCAACCTGTAAGATGTACTGTAGCAGTACTATCCTCAGGAGGCTACCTGCGAGCCTGGCTTGAAGCACTGCCAAACCAAAATGCACGTCCCCTACTGCTTGCACATCCAAACAGTAATTCTTTACAAATCTCTACTGGCGGAACCATGCGGGATTTCGCCCATGAAGCCACTTGCACACTGGTCAAGTGCATTCTCAGCCCTTTGAGCAACTCCCTGTGACGCAACAGGTAAGCCGAAGAGATGGCTTCCTTTACTCAACGCGTGATTGATGCCCTTGAGGCTGCCTCTCCTTTGCACAGATTGCTGAAGAGCACGAAAAGACAGTCTGACTTGCAAAATGGTTCCATCCGCTTCAGATAGTGTCGCAAAACTCGCTTAACATCCAGAAGCCAGAGAAGAGGGACCTCCCCCCTCACAAAAACTGGATGACTGAGATGAAAACCGAGGTCACCCTGGGAAGAAAGGAAGGCATTAGCCTTGGCACCACCTTCTCCCTGGAAAGGCACAGGAATAGGGCGCGACACTACAGCACCTGCAATATCGGAGGGGTTTGATGCTCTGGTGCTCCTGAAGTTCTCCTGGCTGAACTAATGGCTACTAAAAACACTATTTTCAGAATCAAATCCTTCAAGGTACTGGTCCTCAGTGACTTGAAAGGTTCCTCCATTAGTACTGATAATATGAAATTGAGGTCCCAAAGTGAGACCACCATCCAAACTGGAGAGCGAACATGCTTCATGGCCCGCAAAAAATGAGCAACATCCGAATGTCATTAGGGAAAGTCCTTGAGCTCTTAACGTGATAACGGGTGATAGACGTCACCTAATGCGTAATGAGTTGCAGGCCAAGCCTTTGTCCAAGCCTGCCTGCAAAAAAAGCAAGAATCTCCGGTACAGAGGTCGAAAGTGGGTGATAGCCATGCTTCGTGCACCACTCTTCATAGATTCTCCACATTCTGACATAGGCCAGGGAAGTAGAGCATTCACAGTCTTTCAACAGTGTTGAGATCACTGAGGCCGAATAGCCCCGCCTTCTCAACTTAGCCCTTCCAAGAGCCAAGCCGTAAATGAGAATCAAGCCACTTGAGGCATCAGGATGGGACCCTGTACCAGCAGATCCTTCTGAACTGGCAGATGCCATGGACAATCGGCTGTTAGTTTGACTAGATCAAAAAAGCTAGGAAAAAGCTTAAGACCCACCTTTTCCAATCCCATTACGGCATCACCTAGACAGATCTACCTCTACTTATCCCACCCTGCTGACCTACCCTTAAGTTAATGTATATATGTAGATATTCTAACCCTCCAACTCCTCTTAGATTAAATTCTCCCCCTCTGATCAAATTGTAACTGTACATTATGTGTCCTCCCCATGTAATCAGATTGTATGCTTAAATTGTGCTGTTCTCCTCTGTAATCAGTCTGTATGCTTAAATTGCACTGTACATCCTCCCTCTCAAGTAGACCGCTGCTGATCGCTGGAAGTAGCGGTTTACAAATTTATAATAAATAAATAAATAAATAAATAAGGTCACTTCTGGAGTGGAATACTTGTCAAAAAATGGAAACACACTCCACCTATATCAAAAAAACTATTAGGACGATTTCAAAATCATAAATCTTCAATACAACATCATTTCTTTGTGTATTTTTTTTAACATATAGAGAGGGTCTCAGACTCAGCGGGCATTTACAACATATGGAAAAAACACGTCATGCCCTAATTGCATCAACGACCACCACTCTTGAAAAACAGCACATACCAATATGCAAAAACAAACGGTAGATCAAATCATCATGACTTAACTTTTGTAATAAACATGGAAAAATGATGAGATCTATTCCACTTCCCCCAACGCCTCACTTCGGCACCCATCGAATGTTTCGCAAGAAGCTTCATCGGGGGAGGATTAAATAGCCTAAACCAACGAGTATGCAGCACAACACACTCAGAAACCAGACGCACTTCAACATCGCTGGTTACAAATTCGAAAAAATGCAGCGTTTTTGGCCGGTGCGCTCATCCCCCATGTTAAGGGCTTTTGCAGAATGCACAATTAGTGCCGCCAGCTTCTCCCTTGCGAAAAACACGTACTATGCAGGACTCTTCCCTTCCTCGAGTTCCACTGGCTCCGTTTCTGCACATTTATTTATTTATTTATTTATTTAACATGTTTTGTATCCCGCCTTTTCCTTCAATCAAAGCGGTTAATACAGCACAAAGTTAAACAAAGGTGAGGGAAACATACATTGCATTATCATTACATCACAACAAAACACTAGGAGTACAAACAGGGAACACAGTACATAACTTACATTACATTACCTTACATTAACTACAAACAGCATATCGCTGAACAGAATGAGCATATAGCAGCAGATAGTGGGTCTCGCACGGTCCACCGCCTAAGGGCCACGCCAAAGGGCCCTCTTGCGAGGCCCTCAGGCGCGGGCCCGCAAGGCACGGGCGCGCCATTGCTGAAGGGATTTTAAATGATTTGAAAAGTGCTCAGATTGGCTGCAGTTTTCTCTCACACACAGTTCCCAACTAAGTAGGCACAGCTGATTCTCCCTCCCTGCTCACAGGATCGTTGGAGCCTTTGCTGAAGGGATTCTAAATGATTTGAAAAGTGCTCAGATTGGCTGCAGTTTTCTCTCACACACAGTTCCCAACTAAGTAGGCACAGCTGATTCTCACTCACTGCTCACAGGATCGTTGGAGCCTTTGCTGAAGGGATTCTAAATGATTTGAAAAGTGCTCAGATTGGCTGCAGTTTTCTCTCACACACAGTTCCCAACTAAGTAGGCACAGCTGATTCTCACTCACTGCTCACAGGATCGTTGGAGCCTTTGCTGAAGGGATTCTAAATGATTTGAAAAGTGCTCAGATTGGCTGCAGTTTTCTCTCACACACAGTTCCCAACTAAGTAGGCACAGCTGATTCTCACTCACTGCTCACAGGATCGTTGGAGCCTTTGCTGAAGGGATTCTAAATGATTTGAAAAGTGCTCAGATTGGCTGCAGTTTTCTCTCACACACAGTTCCCAACTAAGTAGGCACAGCTGATTCTCACTCATAAGCAATTCCGTTTTATCCTTATCAGCTTCTACATATTCCCCCCCTGCACTCTTGAGTCTGACAATACCACTTTTGCCCTTCCTCTTCTCACTAATATATCTGAAAAATGTCTTATCCCCCCATTTTATTGCACTGGCTATTTCCTCCTCCTTTTGAATCTTTGCCTTCTTGACTACTTTGCTAGCTTCTCTAAGTTTTTTCCAAATACAGATGCCTGTCTTCCTCTCTCTGTGATCTCTTGTATTTCATGAAGGCCTCCCTCTTTTTCTTCACTTTTTCAGCTACTTCCTTCGAAAACCATAGCGGTCTCCTTTTCCTTTTGCCTTTATTTACATGCGTCAATGTCTGGGACATCTAGTCCCCCAGAATAGTCAGACACCAAATTCTCTCAGGGATCACTCTCCACTTGTCTTCTGCTAGTTCTGGGCTCCCCCTTCGCCTTTTTACCGGAGAGGGATTCTGCGAAATCACGCTTCCTAGCTTGCTCCTGGAAGCCCCCTGGGCCATCCTCTTCCCCGCTATTTCAGGCAAAAGACCATGTGCTTGAGGAGGACAAACCCAGGTGAGAGTGCATCTGCTGATGAATCCTTAGAAATAGAGGGCTAGAGGAACCTTCCACCTAGACGTTTGCGCCAGCAAAACCGGACCATTCTTGTTTCCCTGACCCAGAGCAGCCGGGCCATCGGCTGCTGGAGAATGGTGGTCCCCAGGAGGGTGCCCTACCTTGTGTCCACTCGAAACCTGGTCCACCCTCTGTTACAGTAGGCCCTCTTTGACGCAACTGGACTCTGCCTCACAGCCGCCACAGAAGCCCGTGGCCGAGACCACGCCCCTGCAAGAGCCACAACTTAAGCAGGTAGTTTGGGGGGCATAATAGCAGTATCTCCAGCCGCTGCTTACCCCCTCCCCCCTTCTTAAGCTAGTAATATGGCCAACCAGCCCTTGGCCTTAGAACTGCCTTGAGCCTGTTTCTATCTCCTCTGTCTGATCTCTCTCTCGCTCTATGCCAAAAGTAAATGTCTGCTCAAAGTAAGCTAAAAATACTGCACCCTCACTGGCCAATGCTCTTCAGGCTCGCACAAAATAACAAAATGCAAGGGAAGGAAGCTTTCAGCTTCCGGTCTGACCCCGGAGCCCTTCTTCCAGGTGGCAACAGTGGTGCAGAAAATGGAAGTGGTTCTCGCCCAAGATGGGAGAAGCCGCCCTCAGCCATTTTGTCCCTGAAGCCTGTTGTAGCCTTCCAAACTCTGCCACTCACCTGAACGACTGCTTTCACTATGCTGCCCAAGCAGGAAATGCTTCTGCTCACAGCAATCTGGTGCAGAGAACCTCCCAAACCACCGCTCAGCTGACCAGAATAGCGTCGGCGGCATCAGGGTATCGGTTCATGCCAAATCTAATAGACTTTGCGGCTGTCAGCAGCTCCTCATCTCCCTAAGGGTTCGGAGCTGCTGAACCACCAGAAATTAAGGCAAAGCCAATGTTTTTGGCCCAACAGTGCTTGAAGACTGAGATACTGGAGGTTGATGGGAGATGGCAGCTATTTATCTATGATGAGGTCAGAAAGTGTGACATGCTCGGTCTCCAAGCTGCTGGTGAGAGGAGACTAACCAAAGGTCGGGATGGGATTGGAGGAAGGATAAAGAAACCTACTTAAAATTAGCCAGATAATTTTGGGCCCCTTTTACTAAACTGAGTTGAATAGTTTACATTACCATGTGTTAATGGTCAAAATTAACATCCTCCTTTATGTTAACTGTTGGAAACTTGTCCATGTGTTAACCATGTTATAGATAACGCAGATGCATTTCATGTCACTTGTTAAGGGGGGCATTAATTGCTCCAAATTATCGGCTGTGTTAATGCCCAGTATTTTACCACACGTCAAGTGTAAGGCACAGTCCCTGCCCATTCTGTGCCCCATTCCACATTGTCAATTTACACAGAAATGAACATGCTTTTAAGTGCCAAGCCACTGCATTAACTGTTAGCATGGGTGTGTGCTCAGTTAGTGTATGCTAACTTCCATGTTAACTGCTTAATGCCCTCTAGCAAAGAGGACCTTTAGTTCACTTTATGACAAGTATTTTTCTTTCGACCAGACTTAACTGGTTAAAGTTAACCTAGTAGTGCCATATGCTGAGTGTACCTTTCCTTTATGGAAACAAATGATCTGATTTGAAATTCCTAATCGCTTCTCCGGGCCAGTCCAGGGACAGGTAGGGTTGTCAATCCTCTATAGCTACTGAGGACTGAAGACTTCAAGTTTTGATGAGATGTGAAGCCACTCCCCCTGAGGGTTACCCAGCAGTCTTTCAGTCCTCAGCAGCTACAGAGGATCGAATCTATAGTTCTCCCTCATTTTTTTCTTTTCTGCTGTTAGTTTTGCTTTATTTCTAAATCTATATTGGCTCTAGCAGAGCTGATGGATTTTTACAGTCCTTGTGCTCACATTTTGGGGGTACTGTTCCTTTAACGAAATTAGAGACGGCGAGTGAGTCAGTACCCCGGTGAGAGGCAGAGCCTGCTTCCATTCACCAATTCCGTCTCTGTCGGCAGAGGATTTCTGGGAGCCCCAGTTGTGCCTCTGCCGAATCTGCTACTCAGGCAGGCTGTTTCTCGCTAGCTGCGGGACTGCCTGTTCTGACCCGCGGGTGCGGGCGGTTCTTTTTGGTAAGTCACTGCTTCTTCTGTTCTTTCCCCATTCCGTTTTTCTCCCGCGGTTAGCGCGTTTATTTTGCTGTGCGGTTTCCGTTTGGACCGGCATCTTTTTGGTTTTCAGGGGGTTAGTTTCTCGAGTGTTTCGCGTTTCGGCATGTCAGAGAAGCAGGGGAATCCATTACAGGAGCCGCCTTTGCCCTCCGAAAAGGCGGGAAAGTCGGCCATTTTGGCAGCGCCAGTCAGCTCTCCCTCAGAGCAGTCTCGGCCTCACAAACGGAAGGCCAAAACATCTAAGGAATCTGCGCCTGTCCTTCAGCCTGCGCTTCCCATTATGGGGGCTCCGGGGGATATGCCTTCCTTTTTCTCGCCCGAATTTATTTTAGCTATGCACCGGGCGTTCCTTTTAAAATCAGCTCAGCCTGAGCCGGCTGCAGTGTATTCCACTTCAGAAACACGCTCTCCTAGGGTGCAGAGCGCAGAGGACCCTGGTGAGGGGCCTTCTAAGCCTACAGAGGGTCTTGCAGATCCTTTAGGCCCTGTTTTATCCCAGGATTCAATGCTCTTCGGTCAGGGGGATTCAGAAGGTCTAGCAGAACCTTTTCTGGATCAGGACACTGAGGAGTTGGAGGAAGGTGAGATTGCCCCCGGGGAGGATCCCAATATTTTCCGGGTTTTCCGTAAGGAGGAGCTCGCAGCCCTCATCGCTCAGTCTTTAGCGGCTCTCCACCTGCTTCCTCCTGCGGCATCTCAAGAACCTTTGGAGGATCCCTTGTTACAGGGTTTTAAATCTCAGCAACGCTGTTTTCCCATGCATCGCGTAATTAGGCAGATGATAGAGTCGGAGTGGGAGTGCCCCGAAGCTACCCTGCAGGGAGGACGCGCCTTAGCGCGCCTGTACCCTCTCCCGCAAGACGAACGAGAGTTATTACGCATGCCTAAGGTGGATGCCTTAGTGTCAGCAGTCACTAAGAAAACTACCATCCCTGTGGAAGGCGCGGCGGCGCTTAAGGATCTACAGGATAGAAAGTTAGAGGTTCTCCTCAAGCAGGCTTTTGATTCTAGCGCTTTGGCGTTGCAAGCGGCAGTTTGTGGAGCTTATGTGTCGCGTGCATCCATTCGCTGGCTACAAGGGGACGCAGCGGGAGAGTCCGCTTCGGAGGTTCCAGATTCAGCGAAATTGGAGTTGGCGGCCGCTTATGCGGCGGATGCCTTTTATGATTTGGTGCGGATTGCGGCGAAAACCATGGCCTCTATGGTAGCGGCCAGGCGTTTTCTCTGGTTGCGTAACTGGTCGGCAGATGTTTCCTCCAAGGTCCGACTTAGTAAATTGCCTTTCAAGGGGAAGTTGCTCTTTGGAGAAGCCTTGGAGAAACTTGTGAAAGATTTAGGCGACTCCAAAGGTGGGCGTTTGCCTGAGGATAGGCCTAAGCCGCTTCGTGCTTCTGGAGCTGTTCGGGGCTCTGCTCGGGATTCCCGCAGGTTTCGGGGGCACGTTTTGCGCCCTATTCTAGGGGGCGCTCCAGTTTTCGTGGTCAGTCCTTTCGAGGAGCCAGAGGTTTTGGCCGTTCTTACGGGACAGCCTCTCAGCCTTCCGTTAAAAGACCACAATGAAGGTTGGCTGGTCCAGCCGTTGGTTCCGGTAGGCGGTCGTCTACAGAATTTTCTATCGGCTTGGACCGCAGTCACGTCGGACAAATGGGTATTGGAAGTAATTCAGAAGGGTTATGCCCTAGACTTCGCC
Source organism: Ichthyophis bannanicus (assembly GCA_033557465.1). Lineage (NCBI taxonomy): Eukaryota > Metazoa > Chordata > Amphibia > Gymnophiona > Ichthyophiidae > Ichthyophis > Ichthyophis bannanicus. Next base: position 81,797,557 of record CM066039.1, read on the forward strand.
TGCCCCTTGCCGCCAGCTTTTGTGATGTCCCCTTGCTCGAACAGAGTAAAGCTACAAGCCATTTCCGACACGCTCGTTCGTCTGTTACAACTGCAAGCAATTGTTCCCGTGCCGTTGGACCAGTACGGCTGCGGTCGATACTCGATCTATTTTGTGGTTCCCAAAAAGGACGATTCTTTTCGTCCTGTACTAGATCTCAAAGGGGTAAACCGTACTTTGCGAGTTCCACACTTTCGCATGGAAACCTTGCGCAGCGTGATTCGGGCGGTGCAGCCGGGAGAATTTCTCTCGTCCATCGATCTCACGGAGGCTTATCTTCATATTCCCATCAGACAATCTCATCAGCGCTTTTTACGTTTCGCTCTTCCAATGGGACATTTCCAATTTCGCGCTTTGCCGTTCGGTCTCGCGACGGCTCCCCGTACATTCACGAAACTGATGGTGGTAGTAGCGGCGGCGCTTCGAAAGGAGGGTATTCGAGTCCATCCGTATCTCGACGATTGGTTGATCCGAGCCGATTCTCGAGAGGCTTCGGTGTCGGCGACAGCTCGTGTAGTTCAGCTCCTCGAACAACTCGGTTGGGTGATCAATCATTCCAAGAGTCATTTGATACCAAGCCAGCAGCTCACTTATCTAGGAGCTTGCTTCGACACAGAGCAGGGGACAGTTTTTTTGCCCGATCTGCGGGTGCAGAAGCTTTTGCAACAAGTTCAAGCTTTCCTGTGTCTTTCAGCTCCGTCGGCATGGACCTATTTACAGCTTTTGGGGTCCATGGCGGCGGCTTTGGATCTGGTTCCGTGGGCAAAGGCCCACATGCGGCCTTTGCAGCAGGCGCTTCTCTCCCGTTGGTCGCCGCAACTTCACCCTCTCTCGCAGTGTCTTCCCTGTCCAGAGCAGGTGCGTCTCAGTCTGCAGTGGTGGTTACTTCCGGAACATCTTACGGCGGGAGTTCCTTTAGAGGAGCCCTCGTGGGTCTTGGTTTCCACCGATGCCAGTCTCTCGGGCTGGGGGCTCATTGTCAGACACTGGTGACTCAGGGCTCCTGGTCTCCCGAAGAGAGTGCGTGGTCGATCAATCGGCTGGAACTCCGCGCAGCTCGGCTGGCCCTGCTTCACTTCGAGGACTTGCTCAAGGGCACTGCGGTCAAGATTTTCTCCGACAATGCGGTGACAGTCGCTTATATCAATCGTCAGGGCGGCACCAAGTCGCTTCCTCTCCTGTTCGAGTGTCAAGAGTTAATGGCTTGGGCGGAATCCAATCTCAAAGCGATCTCAGCAGCGCATGTCGCTGGCAAAGACAATGTCCAAGCCGATTATCTCAGCCGCCATGTCCTCGATCCCGGGGAATGGGAGCTGAACGCGGCAGTTTTTCACGACCTGACTCTGCGTTGGGGGTCTCCAGTAATGGATCTGATGGCGACATTTACCAGTGCCAAAGCCAGTCGCTTTTTCAGCAGGCGCAAGGAACACATGTCCGAGGGGCTCGATGCTCTCGTTCAACCGTGGCCGCAGGACTCCCTCTTGTACATTTTCCCTCCTTGGCCAATGTTGACTTGGGTCGTTCAAAGGATTGCACATCACCGCGGCACAGTGATTCTCATTGCACCGGATTGGCCTCGTCGGCCCTGGTATGCCGATCTCGTTCGGCTTCTCATAGCTCCGCCTTGGCCTCTTCCAGTTCGTCTCAATCTATTGCATCAGGGTCCGATTCTAATGCCCAAGGTAGATCGATTCTTGCTTACGGCTTGGCTCTTGAAAGGGCTCGCTTAAAGCGCAAGGGTTATGCAGATTCTGTCATCAGCACCTTGCTTCAGTCTAAAAGGCCTACGACTTCTCTGTCTTATGTGCGCATATGGCGTCTCTTTGAATTCTGGTGTGGGCAGCGTAATTTCCTGCCTATGTCGTCTACCTTGCCTCAGCTTCTACTTTTCCTTCAGCATGGCTTCGACAAAGGTCTGGCTCTCAGTACCCTTAAGGTTCATGTAGCCGCCCTAGCCTGTTTTCGGGGGTACATTCAGCATCGCCGTCTTTCGGCGCTTCCCGATGTCCAGCGTTTTTTACGAGCGGCTCGGCTTCTCCGTCCCCCGGTGCGTCCTGTAGTTCCTCCCTGGGATCTGAACGTGGTTTTGGAAGCTTTTTCTCAGTCTTCTTTAGCTTCTCTTGGCTCCCGAGAAATTCGCGAGTGTTCATGGAAAACGGCTTTGTTGGTTGCCTTGTGTTCGGCTCGCCGGATTTCTGACTTACAGGCTTTGTCTTGCCGGGAGCCTTATCTTCAATTTCTGCCGGAGCGGGTTTTGCTTCGAACGGTGCCTTCCTATGTGCCTAAGGTTCTGTCGGTTTTCCATGTGAGTCAAACGGTAACCTTGCCTGTGTTTTCGGATACTTCCGCTTCTCCCATGGATCAGGCTCTCAAGCAGTTGGATCTTGCGCGGGTCCTACGTACGTACTTACGTCTTTCAAAGACGTTTCGAAAAACAGATAGACTTTTTGTTCAATACGCCGGGTCTCATAAAGGTCAGCCAGCCTCCAAAGCCACCATAGCGCGTTGGGTTCGCAGCGCTATTCTAGCGGCTTACGCTGCTAAAGGGCTTTCTCCGCCTGTTGGGTTGAGGGCTCATTCTACTCGTGCTCTAGCCACTTCTTGGGCGGAGTTTGCGTTTGTACCGCCGGTGGATATTTGCAGAGCGGAAACTTGGACCTCATTACATTCTTTTACTAAACATTATAGATTGGATGTGCAGGCTCGGAACGATTCGAAAGTGGGGGCCGCGACGCTTATCGCAGGTCTTGCGGGTCCCTCCCAGATTTAGGTACTGCTTTGGTACCGCCCTACCTGTCCCTGGACTGGCCCGGAGAAAGCTCAAGGAAAGATAATTAGCAGGTAAGAACTAATTTCTTATTTGTGATCAGTAGCCCAGAAAATAAGGGTGTCTGGTTAATTATAAAATTAACTAGATAAATCTTCTGAATATCCACTTCAGTTTCTTCTTTTCTCTCAAATGACCTTTGATTAGAGTAGATAGCTACAGAACATGATTGTACCTTGTCTAACACCACCTCACTTGTGCGATCTCTCTATACCTTACTCTAGTGTGGAATAGAAGACATTGGCAGTAAAGGTGAGAAAGTTCATTATACAAATGCATCCTTTTTGTTTCTTGTTTACTGCAGTCTGCTGAGTGGTCGAATATCAACCCTGAAGGATGAAGCAGGAGCTGTAAGTCGCTAGGCTGTTTTTCTCTGCAGACCTAGCATTATTAGAATCAAAGAACTTGACCTGAAACTCTGATGGATTTATGGATTTTCCGCAGGCTCTCTGGGGTTCGGGATGCTGCTGAGGCTCAATCAGAGCCATGAGGCGGGGTGGGGGGGGGGGGATGGGAGAAAGACATCTTAGCCATTGTTTGAAGGTGGTATCTAGTGACCAGGCTTAGGCTGTATTAGCCAGGCTTAGAAGAAGGCTGCGGTGTATTGTCCCTGGCCATGGACTGTTGCTAGTTGGGCAGAACTTATAAAAATAAGGGGAACAACTACAGTTATCTGTGAACCAAGAAGAGTCATGGTGCTGTAGCCCAAGAGAGGCTAGTTCTTATTGACTTGGATACCCAAAGGAGCTGGAGGAAGCTGCCAGGCCAAAGACACCGAACAAGTTGGAGATGTGTATTCTTCCAGTGGACTGCATTTTATAGTCTTGTGCTTCAGTATTTTTATTGCTCTCCAAGTAAACTCAAGCTAGTATAAATGTAACGCAATGTGTGTGTGGGCATTTCTGTGCTACAGGGACTGGTTCTGCGAACCTCCTTTGTTAAGGAACATATATGTTGCCATTATAAAATAGGCTTCAAGTAGGCGTATTTTTGGACTCTTCACATAAGCATCTTGTTATAAAATCAGGCCAACAAGGGCCAAATCTATGGACTGCTCTGTGTATAAAAATGCAAACCCCAAATAATTTAAGAAACCATTTCTGAACATGAAGAGTCTTGTATTAATTTTTTACCAAGCTTGGTGCAGATCCATTAGAGAGTGGCACAAATGTGGTTACACAGACTACCAAAATCTGTAGACGCTCCCATAGGTTAGGAATGCATCTGAAATAGAAAATGGATAAACCACTTAAGACTGTGGCAAAATTTTGTGTGTATTTTATTTGTGCTGAAAATCACTTTTAATGATGGACCTTATTTGGCAATGCCCCAAGTAATTTTCCAGAGGCCAAAAAGAATTTGGGTGACTTAAGCCCTGTATTGGAGAGACACCCTTTTATTACAGTAAGAATCCTGTTTGCTTTCCTTGATAATGCATTTTGTGTTTTGTTTCAGATATTCATAGATCGAGACCCTACAGTGTTTGCTCCAATTTTAAATTTTCTTCGTACTAAAGAACTTGACCCCAGGTAAGAAGTGGCATTTTGTGGGCCCCCTACCACCACGTGTAAAGTGAAATCACATAGCACCATGTGGTGGAAGCAGAGAGGCAAGACTCACGATGGCATAGGCAAGAAAGAGCTGCTCTTTCAGTATTATACAGGAGAAGATGGTAGCAATCAACATCAGCAGTAGCCTTCGGGGAGGGTATTTTTCTGTAGCTGGGAGCGGCAAACTGATTTTCATTTTCATTAGACATAGTTTGCGCCTTTTACAAAGAGCTCCTGTGTAAGATACAGCAGCAAACTACGAAAATGGAATTTTAGAAGGGATGTCCAAGCGCAATCTGTGATATCTAAACCAGAACGTCTTGGGCAGGGGGGGGGGGGCATGGGGGGAAATGCAGACGTGATGTCACAAATGTGACCGTGCCTGATATGGACTTCTGCGGGGGCATCTTTATAAACATCCTCAGAACCCAGATGTATAGGATAGCCTAATGTTAGAGTAGTGGGTTAGGAACAGGTTCAAATCCCACTGTTGCTATCCTGAAATAGTGCTGACTACTGGGGATGATGGAGTGCGATCTTCTCTACACCCTTTGGATGTTTTTCAGCCCAAAAGAGCACATTCACGATGCTTATTCATGCCTGGAGCAGATATAACTTTAAACGTGACTCCGGATGAGCAGGATATTTCTGAGATCAGGCGGTGATATTCAGGTTCCTGGGAATGCCTCAGCTACGCCTCTACCAAGCCCCCGTTCAGACATGGAGGTCCTCACACCCAGCTTCTAAAATGGTTCTGGAGACATCTCTGTGCTTTGGATGTCTCCTATGCCTGAACAGTGCTTCCAAAATTCCACCCAATGATACTAGTAGACCAGGGTCTCCGGTTTCCTGTAGCACATTTTTTTTTCAAAATTCTCTGGCAATTAGGTAAGGTATTTGCATAAATTAGAATTGATTTAAAGATTAGTGTCTAAATTTGTTTCCTGAGCATGTAACCAGTCTAGTCCCGGACCTCTGAGTTCCCTATCTCATCCAGCAGCTTGGAGACTGAGAAAACTCCTCCTTTTTATGATGTCACCGGTATATCCATTCGGAATCCGCCTCCTTGGATCAGTTACCTCAGTCTCCAAGCAGCTGGATAGATAGGAGCCCGAAGGCTCGGGCTCACTGGAGAAGCAATTAAGGCTATTTTTAGTATTCTGGGAAAGAAACTTAGTTTAGTTTTTCATCCATTCTGTGCCTTTAAATTTGCTGCAGCCGCCTTTCTCTTCCTTTCCCTATCCCCCCTCCCCCCCCCTCCACCTTACTGGCGAGTTTTTTTTCTCCTGCTTAGTCTGCCTGAGAAAGGGGTGATAGTCTACAGTTGCCGCTGCCGGAACAGTCAGCCTCTTTATCGGGGGGGTCAGCTCCGGTGCGGAAGCCTTGCCAGCGCCACACAGAAGCTTGCCTGTTCGTGCGCTGGCAGGCTCGGGACCACCGCGCTCAGCGGATCGGACGTGCGGGTGTGTCCCTGGTTGCAGCAGACTCTTCCTCGGACCGGCGGAACGCGAGCCCGGTGAGTCTACTGCTGGCCGGTGAGTGGGCATCCTTATTTGGGGAAGGGCCTTTCTCTCACGGAGCGCTGTGTTCTTGGCGCGCATTTTCAGTGTGACGGGCCTAGCCGCGTGGCGCTCATGCGCGGGAACGCCGCTGCACAGGGGGATAATTTCTTCATCTCCCGGTGAGGGCCTCTTGCCTCAGGCTTGGTTCCTTTTGTCTTTCCCTACCAAAGGGGTATTTTATTTTCTTTCCTTTTCTTTTGTGTGAGGTTTGTAAAAAAAAAAAAAAAAAAACGGCGCTAAGCCGCGCGGCCTGCAGCACATCCTGAGAACATTTATTTTTTCTTTTCCTCTGCCTGCATTTTTAGTTCTCAGGGGCCATGCCATCTATTTATTTTATTTATTTATTTATTTATTTTTATTTCTTATATACCGCGCTATTATAATCAGTGCGGTTTACATTTGAAACAGAACATACAAGAATGTAAGCAAGTTACATCAAGTTTTTACATTGAACAGGGAATGTAAACATGGAGTAAAAACGAGGGAGAGACTATGTACATATTATAAACAAATTATAATGCTCTTACAGATAAATAAAAATATGACCTTTGCCTAGAGGGTTGGCTAGGTGGTCAAGGAGATCAGTGGGAGAGATAGTGGTTAGCCATTATCTACAGGAAGATGATCTGAGGGACGGGTTAGGCAGGGAGGTGAGGTGGGGGCATTGTAAATGTCGGGAATGCTGTCAGGGTAATATTGTAGGAACAGGTGATGTTTGAGGGCTTTACGGAATAGTGCCAAATTTGAGATGGCCCGGATTTCTGCTGGGAGGGCGTTCCATGCCATAGGTGCAGCAATGGAGAAGGCTCTACTTGCTGTTGATTTCTTACATTTTACCAACACTTTTGGGACTTCAAGTTTATTCAACGAAGTAGATCTCCTAGTTCTATTGTCTGGTGTGCTGTTGAGGAGATCGCTGATGGGTGTGTGAGTAAGATTCTTACATGCCTTGAACGTCATGCTAAGAGCCTTGAAGTGGACTCTGGCCCGCAGCGGGAGCCAGTGTAGGTTCTTTAGAACTGGCGTTATGTGGTCTGATCTTGAAAGCCCTGACAGTGCCCTTGCAGCTGAGTTCATGGCAAGGCGTAACGGGTTAAGAGTCGATTGTGGGAGTCCCAGTAGGATAATGTTGGCAAAGTCAAGGTGTGGGATGACTAAGGCTTGGAAAATTGAGCGGTAGTCAGGGAAGTCAAGCAGTGGGCGGAGATGGCGTAGTGATCGGATCTTATGATAGATTGCTTTAGCTGTGTTTGTAACATGTGCTGACATGTCAAGCCGCTGGTCGAGGGTGATGCCCAGGTAGCGAATTGTAGATTTGGACTTTAGTTCAATGTTATTGACTAGAAGAGAGGGAGGTGGCGTGAACTTCTGGTTTCGTGAGATGAATAGTACATCTGTTTTGCTATGGTTAATGCGGAGATTTTGAGAGAGGAGCCAATCTGCTACAGCTTCAAAACATCTTATAATTGGAGTAAAATCTGGTTGATCGATTTTAAATTGAAGGTACATTAAGATGTCATCTGCATATGCAAGGCATTGGACATTGAAGGAGCGGATTAAAGCGCAAATGGGCTGCATGTATATATTAAACATTAATGCCGAGAGGGAGGAACCCTGGGGTACACCTTGCTTTAGTGAGAATGGTTCGGAGGTCTTGGAGCCTGCTCTGACTTGTTGCGATCTGTTACATAAATAGGATTCACACCATGCTAGCGCTGAGCCTTGCAGACCTTTATCTTTGAGGCGATCTAGAAGTGTTTCGTGGTTCACTGAATCAAAGGCAGCTGCTGTGTCTAAAAAAATGAGGACGAATCCATGGTTGATATTGTCAGTTCCTGTGATTAGGTTGTTGAAGAGGGTTGTGAGGATGGTGTCCACTCCGTGAGCTTCCCTGAAGCCGTGTTGGGATGGGTCCAGTGGCGCGACTGTATCAACATGATGTTGGATTTGCCGTTGGACTACCTTCTCCATAATTTTGGCAAGCAGTGGGATGCTCGAGATTGGCCGGAATGACTCAACTTTAGATGGATCAAGTTTACTATTCTTTAACAGGGGGCGGATTGAAGTGTTTTTTAAGCTTTGAGGGAAGGATCCTGTTATGAATGATTGATTCAAAATTCTGCATATAAATGGACTGAGGTCATGGCGTAATTCTTTAATCCAACTAGCAGGACAGGGATCATTGGGGGCAGTGGTGAGGTTAATAGATGTGATGATATCTGCAATTTCTTTGTTGGATACCTTGGAGAATGATAGTAATGGGGTTGGTTGTGGAAGTCCGTGGGAGGTATGAAATATGGATGTATTCATGTTGTCCTTGGTTTGTATCATCTTAGATTGAAGGTAGGTAGAATAGTCTTGCGGCTGGGGCAGGGTTGTTTGGGCTAGTGCTGGATCGCCGGTTAGTGACTTCACTATGTTAAATAGGTCATGAGGTTTGTTAAGTGATCGCTTTAGTAGTTCTGAGTAATCTAAGCCACTTTGCTTGGTATGTGGCATGAAGAAAGGCTCTGCATCAGAAATTTGCAAGTCTTGTGCTAGAGAGACTGTGGACATGGATTCTGGTGAAGAGCAGGGTGTAGGTCCGGTGGCAGAGATGGAGCCCTTGGAACCTCAGTCTCAGGAGGGGGACCAGGGAGAGCCGGTGGCGGGGCCTTCTTCTGGCTCTACCGCTCCTCTTCCTCAGACTTCTTTGCCAAAGGATTTGGCAGCAATTTTTTCTAAGGAGTTTGTTGCCCTTCTCCAACATACTTTCTTAGCCCCTGCGCAGCAGCAGCCGATGCCTGCAGCCGCTCGCGGAAGGAAGAGACCGGCCCCTTCCCGCTGGCGGAGGACTCCTTCCGCGGGGCCAAGAGACCGCGCTCAGAAGAGTTACCAGCGGAGGATTCGTTGGCCTCAGAAGGGTCCTTTCCTGAGGAGGAGACTCCCAGTGGGGAGGTACAGGAAGAAGAGCTGGAAGAAGGCGAGCTGTCCGAGCGTGAGGAGCAGGCTAGGGTGGTACGCGTCTTCAGGAAGGAAGAGCTACCGACGCTCATTGTAGAGGCGTTAAAGGTCTTAAATATGCCGGCTCCGGGCCCAAGCAAGGACGAGACCCTGGAAGACCCTCTCTTGCAGGTGTTCAGAAAGACTCAGAGAGCGTTCCCGGTACATAGGGTGTTCCGGGAGATGATTCAGGAGGAGTGGAACCTACCGGAGGCTCCTCTGAAGGGTTCCAGGGTCATGGGCCGTCTCTATCCCTTACTAGATCAGGATAGGGAAGTTTTTAAGTCGCCTAAAGTTGATGCGGCCGTTTTGGCGGTCACCAAGAAGACCACTATCCCGGTGGAAGGTGCGGCGGCCCTCAAAGATTCCCAGGATAGGAAGTTGGATGTGTTGTTGCGTCAGGTGTTTGATGTGAATGCGCTCTCGCTGCAGGCGGCTATTTGCGGTGCGTGGGTCGCTAGAGCCTGCCTTCGGTGGTCTCAGAGCCTGCAGGGTGATGCAGAGGTGGCTGAGTGCGGAGGGGACCAGGTTGGAGTCGGGCGCGGCCTACCTGGCGGACATTCAGTATGATCTTATGCGTGGTTTGGCTAAGAGCATGGCGTCGGCGGTGGCAGCTCGACGGTATTTGTGGCTGCACAATTGGGCGGCGGATAGCTCTTCTAAGGCCAGATTGAGCAAGCTTCCCTTTAAAGGTCGTCTATTATTTGGAGAGGACCTAGAGAAATTGGTTAAGGACTTGGGGGAGTCCAAGGGGGGTAAGTTGCCCGAAGACAGGCCCAAACAGAGCCGGCCTTTTCTGGCTGGCAGGGGGCAACAGCGCAATTTTCGCCGTTTTCGCTTCCAAAGATTTAATACCGGTCAAAGGGGGCGTTCCTCCTTCCATGGTCAGAATTTCCGGGGATTTCGGGGAGCAGGACGGGGGTTCGGTCCCTCGTCCTCCTCTTCCTTCACCGCCAAAAAGCAATGAGATACGGGGGACCCGGGCGCCCTTGCTGCCGGTAGGAGGGCGGTTGCAGGAGTTTTATGCTGCCTGGGTCCGGGTAACGTCCGATCAGTGGGTGCTCCAGGTTATTCGAGAGGGGTACGCACTGGAGTTCCTTCGGCCGGTAAGGGATGCTTTCGTTCAGTCACCCGGCAGGTCGCCCGGCAAAAGGGCGGCTCTGCGGGAGACGGTCCGAAGGTTACTGCAGCTCAGGGCCATCGTTCCTGTCCCACCAGACCAAAAAGGCGGCGGTCGCTACTCCATCTATTTCGTCGTTCCCAAGAAGGATGGGGGAATATGGCCGATCCTGGATCTCAAGGAGGTGAATCGTTGCCTTCGGATCTCGCATTTCCACATGGAGACACTTCGCTCCGTCGTGGTGGCGGTCCAAAAGGGAGAATTCCTTACCTCTCTAGACCTGTCGGAGGCTTATCTTCACATCCCGATTCGCCAGGACCATCACGAGTTTCTCCGGTTCGCGGTTCCGTTCGGCCACTATCGGTTCCGAGCGTTGCCATTCGGTCTGGTGACAGCCCCACGCACATTTACGAAAGTTATGGTGGTGGTCACGGCTACTCTAAGGAAGGAAGGCGTCTTAGTCCACCCATATCTGGACAATTGGTTGATTCGTGCGAAGTCCCGGGCCGAGAGCGTGTTGGCCACGTCTCAGGTGGTAGCCTTTCTGGAGGAGCTCGGTTGGGTGGTCAATGTGGCCAAGAGTCACTTGGAGCCCTCCCAGAACCTGGAATACCTGGGAGCTCGTTTCGATACGCGCGCCGGCAGGGTGTTCCTGACGGTGAATCGAGCGCGGCATCTTCGGAAATTGGTGCACCGTTTTCTTCGATACCAGGCGCCATCGGCGTGGCATTATCTACAGTTGCTGGGTACGATGGCGGCAGCCATAGAGACGGTCCCGTGGGCGAGAGCTCACATGCGGCCTTTGCAGAGGGCGTTACTTCGTCGCTGGTCTCATCAGCGAGATCCTCTCTCGCGGAAGTTGCCCTGCCCGGAGGAGGCGCGGCGGTCTCTTCGGTGGTGGTTGCACCCCCAGTCGTTGGAGTGCGGCAGGTCTCTGGATCCTCCGCTCTGGATTCCGGTAATGACGGACGCCAGTCTGACGGGCTGGGGCGCTCACTGCCAAAGCCGGTTCTCGCAGGGACAGTGGACGGTCCAGGAGCGGAGCTGGTCCATCAACAGGCTGGAATTGCGAGCGGTGAGACTAGCGTTGCGATCCTTTCAGAGCCTGCTGCGCGGCAAGGCGGTTCGTGTGTTTTCCGACAATGCCACCGCGGTGTCCTATGTCAACCGGCAGGGAGGCACCAGCAGTGCCCTGCTTGAGGCCGAGGCCAGAACCCTGTGCGATTGGGCGGAGACTAATCTTCTGGATCTGTCCGCGGCGCATGTCACGGGGGTGGACAATGTACAGGCCGACTTCCTCAGTCGCATTCAAGTAGACCTGGGGGAATGGATTCTGCATCCCGAGATCTTCGAGATGATAGTGCGCAGATGGGGTGTGCCGATGATGGACCTCATGGCCATCTTCACGTCGGCAAAAGTCGGAAGGTTCTTCAGCAGAAGACGAGAAAGGATGTCAGAGGGCTTGGATGCTCTCACTCAGGAGTGGCCGGACGGACATCTGCTGTATGTCTTCCCTCCGTGGGTCTTGATCGGAAGAGTAATTCAGCGGATAGAGCGGTTCCGGGGTTGTGTGATCCTCATAGCCCCGGATTGGCCTCGCAGACCTTGGTACGGGGATCTGGTACGCTTGCTCATGGCGCGTCCTTGGAAGCTTCCTCTTCGGCCGGATCTGCTGTCGCAGGGGCCTCTCCTCATGCCTCACGTGGATCGATTCTCGCTTACGGCCTGGCTCTTGAAAGGGCGAGGTTAACGGCTCGGGGTTACTCCACGGCAGTCGTTTCCACTCTTTTGAGGTCTAGGAAGCGTTCCACCTCACTGGCTTATATCCGTATTTGGCGAGTCTTTGAGGCTTGGTGTGTAAGTAAGCGCTGCGAGCCGCTCAAAACTTCAGTTTCTCAGATCTTGGATTTCCTTCAGGACGGGCTAGATAAAGGATTGGCGGTGGCATTGTTGCGAGTGCAGGTGGCGGCTTTGTCCTGTTATAGAGGAAAGATACGAGGGCAGGCACTCGGGAGTCATCTGGATGTTAAGCGTTTTCTGCGAGCTGGGTCACTGCTGAGGCCTCCAGCCAGGCCCGTCGTTCCTAAGTGGCACTTGCCATGGGTTTTGGACGCGCTAGAACAGGCGCCCTTCGAACCTTTGTCCCAAGCGTCTCTTAAGGATCTCACTTTGAAGGTAGCATTTCTGGTGGCTATTTGTTCGGCTCGACGGATATCGGAGTTGTAGGCACTCTCCTGCAAGGAGCCTTATCTATCGTTCTTTCCATCAAAAGTGGTGTTACGCACGGTGCCGGCTTTTCTCCCGAAAGTAGTTTCTCCTTTCCACGTGAATCAACCGATTTCTTTGCCTGTCTTCTCGAAGGGCGCACAGGCGTCTGGTTCGGGGGAGCGTCACCTCTTAAATGTGCGAAGGGCGCTACGGAGGTATCTTCAGCGCACGGCTGGCTTTCGTAAGTCGGACAGACTTTTTATCCTTTTCGCGGGATCCAGAAAAGGGGAGGCGGCCTCCAAGGATGGATTAAGGAGGCCATAGCGTCCGCCTACATATTGCGAGGTAAATCAGTACCGGAAGGGCTTCGAGCTCATTCTACTAGGGCACAAGCCGCGTCTTGGGCGGAGGTGCGCTTGGTTCCTCCGGTGGAAATTTGCAAAGCGGCGACTTGGTCGTCGCTGAATTCCTTTGTGAAGCATTACCGCCTAGATGTCCAGAGGGCAGATGAGACTTCTTTTGCCTCGGCAGTTCTGCAGACGGGTCTTCCGGGTCCCTCCCAGGTTTAAGGTTTTCACTACTCTGGTACATACTCAGAGGTCCGGGACTAGACTGGTTACACGCTCAGGAAGGTGAAATTAGACTTACCTGCTAATTGTTGTTCCTGGAGTGTAGCCAGTCTAGTCCCGTATCCCGCCCCAGTGTTTTGTAAGTCTAGATTGGGCTGCTGAGATGAGCTCGATAACAGGTAAGAATTTTTTCTTTGCTTGTCAGGCTGTTTGTAATGGCAGGTATCTTAGAAGTTGACAAATCAATAAATCTATAGATAAAAGGGGGCTTTCCTTTGCTAGTCTTCCTGTAGTGGGTCTCCTGGTGCGGGTCCTCCTTTCTTTGGAAGGGGAAGGTAGCCTGCGGCGTTTACAGTCACAGCCAGGTGCAGAGCGGGTTTTGTTCTGCAGGGGCTTGTTCCCCTTTGTTTAGGGGTTCTTTAGTTCTGTTGTAATTAAGTGCATTGCTTCTCCTGTGCTTCTCTTACTTGTGTCTCCGGTGAGTCTGCTTTGTCAATAGGTTACTGATCCAAGGAGGCGGATTCCGAATGGATATACCGGTGACATCATAAAAAGGAGGATTTTTCTCAGTCTCCAAGCTGCTGGATGAGATAGGGAACTCAGAGGTCCGGGACTAGACTGGCTAAACTCCAAGAACAACAATTAGCAGGTAAGTCTAATTTCACCTTTTTTTTCTGACACTTGCCTGTCTGATTTATCTATTTGGTTCCTTTTTGGGGGGGTAGGGGATGGTGCAATAGATAGCAATGGATCCTAGTGATCAGTGCAAAAAAGTGAAAAGGGGATGCAGGAGTTGATTTGTGGGATGAGGAAGAAAAGAATCTCGATGGAAGGAGGATAGGGATCAAAGCACAGAGGGAAGGTAAGTAGGGAAATGATCATGGGAGTGAGGGGAGAAGGACAGAGGAGGCTCATGCATGGGAACCAGGATCGGGGGTGAGGGTGCACTCATACACACCCCTTAACACTGATCCCTGCAGCTCACTCGCTCGCTTGTTCTCTATATATAGTTGCGACCCCTATGAAATGGTCAACTAATGAAATAGCTTATATTGGAGATAAAATCCATTGGTTGCCCATATTCCCCCGTTTTCTTAAACAAAGTATGTATTGGGTTATGTCTATATATATTTTATTGATTTGTAGTTAATTTTTGCAGTCTTTTGTGAATTCAGTGAATTTTTAAATAAATATTCTGGGCTTGATATTCAAAAGAAGCTATGCTCCTAAATTTGTCCCCTGTTTTCAAATTTAGGAGCCTAAGGGGCATAATTACTAATATGGGCTACCAGGGTAGAGTGGTGTTAGCGTGCAGTTTTGGTGCTGTACTAAAAGGTAGCACAGGGACATGAATCAAAAAACCCATGCTATCCTGGTAGCGCCACTGGGGTGCAGCTGGGCAGGACAAGATCTTTCCTGGCATGGCGCAGCTAGCGCAGGTGTTTGTGACTTGCTCTATCTGCACTGGGTGCAACTAAGGCCACTCAATACTTAGTTGCACCTGCAGCAAATTTGCTGCATTGCAGCCCGGTAATGGTGCCATGTACATTACTGTTGTGAGATTTAGCAGCCTGCCCCTGTTTTTTTTTTTTCCAGCTGCAGATTCATCTTGATTTCAAGTTATTGGGCCGAAATTTAGCCTGTGGCTGTTGGGCTTATTTTTACATCAGCAACTGGGGTAAAATCAAACCAGACAAGCAGCGAAAGTGTCTGGGTAATAGCTTACAGCAGTCACTGCTGAAACCAGATATTCACCTGTTGCCATCTGGATAGCAGTGCTGTGTGCTTGGCTTTCCAGATAGCAGCTCTATAAAATTAGACCTGCTGTTTTGGTGGCCCAACTTTTATGTGGTTTCTTATCTGTTTAGCAGACTGAAAATTGCTGCTAAAAAGATAATGTCTTGGACCGCCCTCACCCAGTCCACAGACAGTCAGGGCCTGTGCATGGAGATGAGCCACCGTAGACAAACTTTATCCCTTGCCCATTATCCCTCACCCCAGTGCCCATTGCCGCCGCTGCCAACCCCCTCTGGGATATGTAGTGATGGCAATGGCCGCAAAGGGCCCCTGTTTGCTTTTGCCTCTCTGCCACCCGATGCTGATTTCCTCCTGCGAACAGGAAGTCTGCATTGGGGGTAGGAGAGGGGGCAGAAGCAAATAGCACCACATGCCAACGTTTAAAGCTAAGCGACGTGGGGCTGTTTGCAGCCATTGCTGCCGCTGCCTGTCCTGACAGGGGTGACAGTGGACACCTCGGAGGACCAGTGTTTTAGGCGACTACCTAGTTCACCAGCTGGTAGCACTGGCCTTGCGGATAGTGCCGCAGCGGTCAGATGAAATATTCAGCAGCACTGTCCGGAGAGAGCCACTGAATCTTGATCTCACAGAGATTTATTTGATCAGCAAGTCCTGCAGACTGGATAAATCCTTTTGAATATCAGCCCCTATGTTTATAAATTTAGGCCTGCCATTCATTTGCCTAGATTTATGAACCTAGCAATGAATATTAGTGCTAAGCTCCTAACTTCTTTTCTCTGCCTTAAATCTGCTCCAGCTGCCACCCACTTATGTGCCTAAATTTGGAGTGGAGTAGCAGCCTAATGGTTAGAGCACTGGCCTAATAACCAAGAGATCAAGGTTCAGTTCCCACTAGCACTCCTTGTGGCCTTGGGCAAATCACTTAACCCTCCATTGCCTCTGAAGGCAATCTACTTCCGCTCACACTGCCAACAAAACCCAGAAGCTGCTGGGTCACCAGGATCAGCATTGACTCGAGGGCACACTTTGCATCTTTTTTTTTTTTTTTGTTACCCTTCTGAATTTTCAGAGGTCAATTTAGGAGCATAACTCTGTTAGGAGCGCAAATCCTTTGAATGGGTGTGGGGGGGGGGGGCGGCATTGTTTGTTAGCTTTTCATTTTTATGCCTCCCCTTTTCCATTTCTAGTTTAAGCTTAAACCATATTAATTCTTTTGGTGCTGAATTAAAATTTTTACATTTGTTTCCAGTGCTGAATTGTTTTACGAAAAATGAGTTATTTTTGCTAAATGTGCAAGCGTTGTTTGTAATCAGTCCTGACACAAATAAACAGTAATGGTATCAACATATATGTCTAAAACTAATGTTCAGTGTTAAGAAGCTAAGAAATTTAGCCAACCAATGTCTAACCATGTCACTGCAATGTTCGTTCTAGATTTGATAATTGTGAAGCGTGTGGTAGCATGCATGCATGCACGTTCAAAGCATGTGGTAGAATGCATTGGGTCACCACACTGATGACGCTTAGTTTGTCTATTGCTGCAGACAGTCTGGTTTGTATTCTTTATCCTTATAAGCAGCAGGGAAATGCCGACCAATCATCCTGGCTGGAATGTCATCCTTGCATGTTTGTCCTCGAGCAGGGATCTGAACTGGAACATAGTCTGACAATAAACCATTGACAACCTGCTGACGAAAATTATCCGCGGTCAATAGTTGACCCTGGTTATGATGTTTGTACAGTATGTAACCATTAATAAGTGCTACTTCACATATGCAATGATAGACAACGTGGTACCACTTCGAAGACTTGTGGCTGTAAGCATATGACCCGAGCATCTGGTCGAGACGATCGACGCCAGCCATTTTCATATTGTATTCTTTGATTAGAACAGGCTTATCTAGCAATCGTCCTGGTTTTCCTTTTTCTCGAAAGACTTTATCACATGTGGTGTTAGTGTGAACTGTTGATAATGCTGTCACTCGTTTGCCATCATGCCAAGCTACAGCAACCAAATTATCTGCCCGAACAAACACTGGGTCATCACCACGTTTCAGTTTCTCTGGTCATAGTTGCAGAGGCATGTTCTTTCTGTTTTGTTCTTACAGTGCCACATGCACCAATGCCTTTGTTCTGCAATTGTATGAACAGGTCTGGTGACATGTAAAAATTGTCCTTATAAACATGTCCATCATTCTCGTAGCCATCAAGCAACTGCAGAACTACTTGACTGGTCAATGGACGGTCCTGCCTGGGAAAAGACGTTTTGCTAGTGTAGGTTATTATTTTCAAGCAGTATTCAGTATTGTCTTCAGCTAGAACAAAATCCTTTATACCATATTTTGTTGGCTTGTTTGGCATATATTGACAGAAATACAATCTCCCCTTATACTTTATTATTGATTCATCAATGGACAGGTCACGGCCAGGTTGGTAGCAGGCGCGATACATCAGTAATTTAATGTTGATCAGTGGCTGAACTTTGTATAAGGGATTGTATCCAGGTTCACCCCTGACAGCTTGCTGGTCATTATTACAGAAATGCGCAAAACTTGGAATCAAAATGTAACGGTCACGTGACATGACACGCCCAAAGCCACCTGGAGAAATGTCACGTGTGGACCAGTGCTCTTTGTAATTGAAATGCCAGGTCATACCCATCTCTATTTGCAGAGCAACAAAGCCTTTCAATTCATCTTTTGTTGTTACTTTCCATTTCCTCTGACTTTGTTGACATTTCACACCCTTGTTCAAGATAATGTTCAGCTTATCTATTCGTCTCTTCAGCCATCAGTTCGAAGACAGTCTCTGGGAAAAATAGCTTGAAGTAGTCAACAGGTCTATAGTCGTATCAACTAAAACACCACGTCGCCTGGAAACGTCTGGAAACCATGACGGCTCATATATATCTATATCTGGATAGTCATCCCATGCAGTAGTTGATGGCACGTGTTCTACACTTTCATTTGTTTGGACAGCAGCCTCATGTTCACTTTCAGTTTCTATATCACCAGCCTCAAAATCGATGTCTGATAAGTCAGAGTCTGAATCAGCAACAATATTCAGCACATCCTGAACAGAAAACGTTTTTACTATCTTGTTTTGGATGCATTCCACTACACGACACCATTGTAAAAGTACACTTCACAATTCCATAAACATTCACTAGCATGCTCACCAGTGCGCATGTGCAGGGGAACTAGGCCAGATTATTACTTACAGACCATAGCTGTACCAGACTACGGATAGCTATGCACACGAAAGGCGACTTTTGTAGACTAATAGCCATCTAACAGCACCCTACCCCTAGATGTCGACTTTAGTCGACGTCAACACCTGGCCCCTTGAGTCAACTTTTGTCGACATTTGCACTAAAAGAGTTGAGTGTATTTTTTTTTCTTTTCTGATTTGTATTCTGTTGTGCTTTATTAGGTAGAAGAGATGTTGGATATGGGAGCTGGGCTTAGGAGACAGCAGAGCTCCTGCGTACGTGTTGGGGGGAGGGGAACTAGGTAGACAGAAAGGAGTTACTAAACTTGGGATAGAGAGGAGAGGGACCTGGATGGTGAAGGTGAGAGAGGAGAAAGCGTAGATGCTGGACACAGGTGGAGGAGAGAGGGGGAGAGTTAGGAGGCCTGGGAAGGAAAGAGAAGGGAATGGGACAGCTGGATGAGGGAAAGTGATGGAAAACTGTGGGTAAATACAGTAAACGGCGGGAGACTCACAAATAACTAGTAAAAGGAGGAGAAAAAAATGGAAAAGAAGAGATCATGTCATCACCTACATCAATCTGTAACACTGAAGACAGAAGAAATTGCAAGTAGACAGGTGACCCTGGAAACGAGAGTTAAAAGGAAAAGAAGGAAAGCAGGTAGAAGAAAACATTTTAAATTTTGTTTAGTGATTGGAATATGTGAGCTTTTGGAATGTACACCTGCCAGGACTGGTGATAGATATGACGGGAGACCAGCAGGGCCGGCCCAAGGGTTTCTGCCGCCTTAGGCAGAAACCCCAGCCTCACCGTCCCCCTCCCTCGCTGACACTGTTCCCCCTCCAGCTGCCACCACTGTCCCCCCAGCTACTGCTGATTCCGTCTAGGGAGGAGGAGGCAGGCAGCCGCAGCATTTCCAAAAGTGGAGGCTTTTGCCGCTGCTTTTGGAAATACTGCCACTGCCTTCCTCCCCCCCTCCTAAATGGAATTGGTGGCAGCTGGGAGGGTGACAGTAGCCACACATATGTGCCGCTGCCAGGGGCGGCCCAAGGGGGGTGCGGGGCCATGTGCGGAGACTTGGTGCGGGGCCTCATTTGCATAAGTGGTCTTATTTGCATAAATATTTGCATAATGTTACCATTCACTAACTTTTAGTAAACATGTCTCTTAATGAGTGTATGGATAAAGAAAGACTAAAAGATTTCTACATTACTATAATCCAGTGCCAACCGCCAGGCACATTAGGAACTACTACAAACGCTGCCCATTTAGAACCCATCAAACAAAGAAATTACCCAGCTCAAGGCAGAGAAATACCAAATCAAAAAATATAACCCAAGCTTCAAACCTCCGTGTGTATCATTAAAACCCAAAAATGCAATTCTTTTTCTTCTTTCTTTTTTGTCGGAGTAGCCGATCAGAGGATACAGGAACTGTCACCCGTCCCCCGCCACGGTCACTCCATTTTAATCATTAAATGCTTGAAAAGACTTTACAGCTTTACTTATCTTGCTTGACTTCAGCCAATGAGGAATTCAAAAGACACAACGTGCCACGTTTCGAGCCCTCCAACAGTCACCGGCTCTGCATCAGGTGAAAAGCTAGAATCCCTTAAAAAGCCATTTTTTAAGGGATTCTAGCTTTTCACCTGATGCAGAGCCGGTGACTGTTGGAGGGCTCGAAACGTGGCACGTTGTGTCTTTTGAATTCCTCATTGGCTGAAGTCAAGCAAGATAAGTAAAGCTGTAAAGTCTTTTCAAGCATTTAATGATTAAAATGGAGTGACCGTGGCGGGGGACGGGTGACAGTTCCTGTATCCTCTGATCGGCTACTCCGACAAAAAAGAAAGAAGAAAAAGAATTGCATTTTTGGGTTTTAATGATACACACGGAGGTTTGAAGCTTGGGTTATATTTTTTGATTTTTCATTTAGAACCCATAGCAAACCCGCTGTATCCTGACAGCATTACCAGGACTCACAAAGCACCAGACCCTACCTATCAAAAGGAAACACTGCAAATATTAAACCAGTACATTTCAGAGAATACTGGGGAAAGAGAACAAGTGGCAATGTCAAATAGGAATTACATAAACAGAATACCTCAGCTCAGTTACACATGCAGAACATAGACCATCACCAAACAAGGAATCGCAATTTAGAAACAGGAAGGCAATAATTAAACTGGGAACCCCAAAAGCCAAACTTGGAATGTACAACAACACTGTAGAAATAAAACTATAAATCAATTTCCTCTTGTACCAAACAAAGCGCAGACGTTAATGATGCACATTTCCCAGAGCTTTCATATTCCAGTTAATAAATTCAAAATAAAGAGATATCTTTCTACCTTTTGTGCATTTTTTTTCAGTTGCAATTGCTCCAGCCACTTTCTTCTGGTTTCTTCATGTTTTCTGCTAACTCTCCATCGTCTGCTGTCCATTTGTCCTTTCTTCTCTCTTCTAGTTTTCTTTCCATCCTCTCTCTCTACATCTGCTTTAACATACTAATCTTTCTCCTTTTGCTCTTTCCTCATTCTTATTTCATCCACACAAATTTTACCCCTCCATCCTCAATCCCCACTTACTCTCCCAATACCCGGCCAATTGTAGATTTTTCATCCCTCCCACACAAAATATTTTTCCCCTCTCCATTTTACTCTCCCAGCCCCATCCCATTCTAATCCTCCCCCAACATCAGCTCCCTTCTAGTTCCAGTCTCACCCAGCATCCATTCCCTTCTAGTCCCTGCATCAGCCCATTTCCAGTCCTAGCTCCCCATCAACCCATTTCCAGTCCTAGCTCCCCCATCCATTTTCAGTCTGAGTCCCTTCATCAGCTCATTTCCAATCCTAGCCCCCCATCAGCCCATTTCTAGTCATTTCCTAGCCCCACCATCAGCCCATGTCAAATCCTAGCTCCCCTCCACTCAGCCCAATTCCAGTCCAAGCCCCCCCATGAGCCTACTTCCAGTTCTAGCCCCTCCATGAGTCCATTTCAATTCAAGCCCCCACCACAGCCCATTTCCAATCTTAGCTCCCCCCCAACAGCCCATTTCCAGTCCTATCCTAGCTGCTCCATCAGCCCATTTTCAGTCCTAGCTCCCTTCCCTCACAGCCCATTTCCATTCCAAGCTCCCTCCCCATCAGCTATTTGCAGTTCAAGCCTCCCCGTCCACTCAGTCCATTTCCAGTCATAGCAATCCCCCAACCCATTACCAGTCCTAGCCCCCCATCAACCCATTTTCAGTTTAAGCCCCCCCTATAACCCATTACCAGTCCTAACCCCCCCATCAGCCCACTTCCAGTCTTAACTCCATCAGCCCATTTCCAGTCAGCCCCCCATAGCCCATTGCCAGTCCTAACCCCCCCATCAGCCCACAGCCCATTACCAGTCCTAACCACATCAGCCCACCTCAAGTCCTAACCCCTCCCCATCAGCCCATTTCCTGTCCTAGCGCCCCCATAGCCCATTAGCAGTACTAACCCCCCCCCATAGCACATTAGCAATCCTAACCCCCCATCACCCTATTTCCAGACAGCCCCCATCAGCCCACAGCCCATTACCAGTCTTAACCACCCCCCCCAGCCCATTTCCAGTCCTAACCCCCCATCACCCCATTTCCAGTCAGCCTCCATCAACCCCCAGCCCATTACCAGTCTTAACCCCCCCTAGCCCATTTCCAGTCCTAACCCCCCCCACCCCATTTCCAGTCAGCCTCCATCAGCCCCAGCCCATTAGCAGTCCTAACCCCCCCCTAGCCCATTTCCAGTCCTAACCCCCCCCCAGCACATTTCCAGTCCTAACCCCCCCAGCACATTTCCAGTCCTAACCCCCCCCTAGCACATTTCCAGTCCTAACCCCCCCCAGCACATTTCCAGTCCTAACCCCCAAGCACATTTGGAGTCCTATCCCCCCATCCCCCCATTTCCAGTCAGCCTCCATCAGCCCCAGCCCATTAGCAGTCCTAACCCCCCCAGCACATTTCCAGTCCTAACCCCCCCCTAGCACATTTCCAGTCCTAACCCCCCCCCGCACATTTCCAGTCCTAACACCCCCCCTAGCACATTTCCAGTCCTAACCCCCCCCAGCACATTTCCAGTCCTAACCCCCCCCAAGCACATTTCCAGTCAGCCTCCATCAGCCCCAGCCCATTAGCAGTCCTAACCCCCCCCTAGCACATTTCCAGTCCTAACCCCCCCCAGCACATTTCCAGTCCTAATCCCCCCCCTTCCCTTCCCTTCCGGCAAATTAAAAAACAAAACAAAACCTGGCTCTAGCTGCTGCCGCGTCCGTCGCAGCAGCGGCAGAATGGAGTGTCCCGCGGGGCCCCCTCTCCTCGTTGAGCCCTCTGCAAGGGCTTTCAGATTCGCGAAGGGAGAGTGCTCCCTCGCGTCTCTGTAAAGCCCGCAGGGGCTAATGGGAAATTTCCCATCTGCCCCTTTAGACGCGAGGGGCTGATGGGAAATTTCCCATTAGCCCCTGCGGGCTTTACAGAGACGCGAGGGAGCACTCTCCCTTCGCGAATCTGAAAGCCCTTGCAGAGGGCTCAACGAGGAGAGGGGCCCCGCGGGACACTCCATTCTGCCGCTGCTGCGACGGACGCGGCAGCGGCAGCAGCCAGAGACAGGTTTTTTTTTAAAATGTAATTTAAAAAAAAAAAAGCAGAATGTTCTTTGCGCGGGGCCCCCTGAAACGCGGGGCCCTGTGCAAAAAACATTCTTGCTCAATGGACGGGCCGGCCCTGGCCGCTGCCACCGTCCACCCGGGCCAGCCACCCTATGTGGCCGCTTAGCTCGTCTAGTTGATGGGCTGGCCCTGGAGGCCAGCTCAGGGCAAAACTCTGGGAGGGGACCTCAAAGCCCACTAGCTTTCTTCAGCATTAAATGTACACCTGTTGCTCCCGTCACATATTCCTCACATCTGCACAGACACTTATCCCCAGACACTCGGGATCACATGAACTTTCCTCAGCAAATATGGGGTCACACCAGAAGAAAGTTTGGGAAGCAATGCATTTAGGCCATCTGAGAGGCTGTCCTAAATTTGCCTGCTTAACTATCCAGATATCAACTGAATATTGCTGCTACCTGGATAGATGTCACACCGACTAATATTCGGTGCCGGACACAATTAAGATACAAGCGCTGAATATCTGGTATAAATTTAAGTGCCGCAGTTAATGTTTAAACAAAGCAGTCACCATGACGTTTCAGCAATCAGGCCCTTGGCTTTTTATTGAATTTTATAGTGATGAAGATGAAGCAAAGTTTGTTAGCTAGGTTTATTGCCTTGAAGCAGAAAAATTGTTCTGTATATTGTTTTATTGATTACCTAATATCAATTTATAATGTTTAAATTGTTATATTGTGCATTGCATTGAGCACAGAGGGACTGAAATAAATGGAAGTAGTATAACTGTTGAGGCCTTTACCTTGAGATTATTGAAGTCCTAAGTCGTATCTCTTTGGCTGAAATGCTGAAGACAATACTTCAAGGTTATAATGTTATCCAAAGATAATTATAATTTGGAATAGCTACCAGGGAAGGTGGGGGAGATCACAGTGAAGATCACTATTTTCCATCACTGAATGGTTACTTTCTTCAATGCCATTTTTGTATTCGATTTTTTTCATGCTGTGCTTTATTTTTCTTAGTTGTTGGGTTGCATAAAGTTTTTTGTCGTGCATCTACTTAAACTGGATCAATCTCTACTGGGCAGATAAGACCAGAATGGTTCACCCTATCTGTTGCCATTTACCGTGTTACTATGGACAGCATGAATCTCACAGAATTAGAACATAAGATATATCATACTGAAGTCAGACCATGGTCCATCAAGCCCAGTATCCTGTTTCCAACAGTGGCCAATCTAGGTCACAAGTACCTGGCAGTTTCCACAAAAGACACAGATTCCACAATGCTTCTATTGGGGCAAGCAGTGGATTTCCTGTATCCCCTTTAATAATGGTTTATGGACCTTTCCTCCAGGAACTTGTCCAATTCTTTTTTTAACCCAGCTACGCTAACAGCTTTTACTACATCCTCCGGTAACGAATTCCAGAGTTTGATTATGCGTTGAGTGAAAAAATATTTTCTCTTTTATTAGTCTTAAATAGGTTACACTGTAGCTTCATTGCAAGTCCTCTAGTATTTCTATATTTTGATGGTGTAACAATTGATCTACATTTACCCGTTCCACTCCATCCATTAATTTATAGACCTCTATCATATCTCCCCTCAGCCGTCTATTTTCCAGGTTGAAGAGCCCTAACCTTTTTAGCCTCTCTTTCATCTTCCATCCCCTTTACCATTTTGGAGGCTCATCTCTGTACCTTTTCTAATAAACGCTATATCCTTTTTAAGATACGGCAACCAGAATTGCACATAACATTCAAGGTGTGGTTGCACCATGTAACGATACAGAGGCATTATAATATCCTTTGTTTTATTCTCCATTCCTTTCCTTATGATACCTAGCATTCTATTTACTCTCTTGGCCCCCACTGCACACTGGACAGAGGGTTTTAACATGTTATCCGCATTAATGGCTAAATCTTTTTCCTGGGTGATGGTTCCTAATGTGGAACCTTGCATCGTGTAATCATAGTTTGGGTTGTTCTTTCCTAGGTGCATAATTTTGCACTTGTCCACATTAAGTTTCTTCTGCCATTTGGATGCCCAGACTTCAAATTTATCAAGGTCCTCTTGCAGTTTTTCACAATCTTCTTGGGTTTTAACAACTTTGAATAATTTTGTGTTATCTGCAAATTTGATAACCTCACTTCTTGTTCCCATTTCCAGGTCATTTATGAATATGTTAAAAAGCAGCGTCCCTGGGGTACTCCCACTTCACCTTTCTCCATTGGGAAAATTGGCTATTTAGCCCTACCCTCTGTTTTCTATCTTTTAACCAGCTCCTCATCCACAATAGTACACTGCCTCTTATCCCATGACTTTTTAATTTTGCCAACAGTCTCTCATGAGGGACCTTGTCAAAGGCTTTCTGAAAGTCCAGATACACTATATCAGCTGACTCTCCTGTCTACCTGTTTATTCACACCTTCAAAAAAACAACAGATTAGTAAGACAAGACCTTCCTTGGCTAAAGCTATGTTGGCTGTCTCCATTGCTGGACAGTGAATCTCAAGGAAACATTTGTGGTATCTTTTTTCCTTGAACTGGACAGTGACCAGATTTTGGTATCTTTTAGTCTTAGAAATGATGCTTCTAGCACAAAGTCTGAATTTATCCAGACCTTTGTAATAGTCACAGTCTGAAAGGAAGCTGCTTCTTTCTATATGCCAAGCAGTTTTGGCTATTGGTGATGAGGGATATTTTTAAGCATCTCCACATGTAGATTAAACCGTAATTTTAGAAAGCTGCTATTTATGCGGAGATCTATTTCATGTGCGGATGTCGGGAGGGCATGGTTTGGATGGGCTGAAAGTCCTGCCATGTATTCTGACATTTTACAAGAGGAATACACATGATGCCTGCATCGGCCTTTTCACCTGCCCAAAAGCCAGCTCTAGTGCCAGTCCGAAGGGGCAGGTGCAAAAGCTGATGCCAGTGCCACAGTCACCACCACCACTCGCTCAGTACCCTCTGACGCACCTTCCCTTCCCCCAGCATCCCCCGTCAACATCCTTAACCATCCCAACTCCCACTCCCGATCCTCCCCTGCCTTATTTGGCAGCCTGACCCCTGGAGATAGTACCTCGAGACTGCTAGAGATCATAGGCACCATTTTGAAGCTTCGTCCCATGGAACAGAAGTGCCAGCAGAGTCCTCCCATCCCCACTAAGCACTAGGGAGAAGCTCAGTAGGAACCCAGGAGAGGAGTCTTCCTTTGTTAGTGGGTGGCAGAGGGGTTAAGGATGATGGAGCAGGTATCATTGCTGTCGGAAGCAACAATTTTAGATATGGAAATTTGGGGCTAGCAAGATGGTCTTTCCTGCGCCCCTCTCTCCCCCCCCAACATATAGCTTTAAAAAACAAAATTGCTGCTTCTGTGTATGGGCCAACAAATCCATGTGCACTCCTGCATGACCTTATACGTATTGTACAAGGAGGCTCCGCATCTGACAGAGCCTTTGTAAAATGCTTGGGGAACGATGTACGTTCTGACCCGGGCGTCTCAATTTGCCTCCCCATGACCTATCTAAAATGAACTTTAAAATGATGCAAAATCATTAATTAATAAATCACAACAGAATACAAATCAGAAAAGAAAAGAAATACAATCTTAATATGGTCTAAGCTTAAACTAGAAATGGAAAAGGGGGGGCATAACCACAAAAAGCTAACAAACAATGGGGCCCCACCCCCATTCAAAGGATTTGCGCTTCTAACAGAGTTATGCTCCTAAATTGGCCTCTGAAAATCGTGTCCTGAGTCCCGTATTCCCATTATCTACTCTGTCTCCATTTGGGTAGAAATGACCTGGCTAGAAACAGTGCCTCTACAGTTCAAAGGGACTTCCGGATTCTGGGAGAGAAACTGAAATCAAAATAAACTTATCTCTTATATCTCAACAAATAGGGGTGACCTGCATGGTGCTAGGTAAACCCCTAAACAAAGGCATGGGGAGAGGTGAACTGCATGGAGCGGCAGGTGCACCTACTCTTGCCACCTTGCTGGGCAGATTAGATGGACCATACTGGTCTTTATCTGCCGTCATATACTACTCTGGATTACTCCGGACCAGCACCTGAACTTTAAGGAGCACATAAGAAGCACAACCAGGACCATATACAATAAAATCAGAACACTAAGGCACCTTAGACCCATGCTACCCCCTAATGATTTCCGAACCATTTTCCAGGCCCTCATACTACCACACTTTGACTATGCAAATGTAATCCTGTATGGTCTCCCCAAGAACACCCTCAACCCTCTTCAACTCGCGATGAATGACGCGGCTCGCGTTCTCTGTGGTGTAGCCAGAACAGACCCTATCACCCCGATACTTAAGGAGCTCCACTGGCTACCAATATACTGCAGGCTAACTTACATAATTCTTCTCATTACATTCAAGATAGTCAGTAACCTAGCCCCCATGACACTCAAGGACCTCATCACCCCTACCCCGAAAAATAGAACAAGGAGGACAGTAACAGACAAAACATTGATCATCCCCAAAGACTCCATAAAGTGTACCCAATCAACCAGGACTAGAACCTTCGCCTTCTATGCCCCAAAATGCTGGAACGACCTCCCACCAGAAATAAGATCAATCAAAGACCTCATGCAGTTCCGGAAAGCAATCAAACACCACATCTTCTTGCTACACTTCGCACAAGCCTCTACCCCACCACTGATCAGTCAACACCCAACCCCCACAAACTCTCCATTCACTACATAAACAAATGTGTCTCTAGTAATAGCAGCTCCACCTGTTAGCATTCCGTGACAATACTGGCCAAGCTATAATCTTTTGTTCTATGTCAATATGTATATAGTTACTTTGTATTTGCTCCAAGTTTTATCTCCTGTTATAATGTAAGCGCAAAACAGTCTTGTCTGATTTGAGCAACCTTTGTTTAAATGTAAACCGCACTGATAATAAATAGCGCGGTATAGAAAAGATGTTAAATAAATAAATAAAATATACTATGTTACTATGTCTGTCTAACTTTCCTCCTTCTCAGTATTTCCCCTGTCTGTCTCTCTAGCCTCATCGTTAATTTTCAGTCTCACCAGTCATAGCACCCTCCATGTCCAGCATCTCTTCTCTCTCACCTCCCCAGGAACCCCCCATGTCAAACATCTGCTGTCTGTCTTCTCCTTCCCATGTCCAGCATTTCCTTTGTTTCCATAGTTTCCCCTCATGACTTTTATCTCATCTGTTTCCCTAGTTGTCCCCCAAAAGCCATCATTTCCTGTTTGTCTCACCAGCCATCTTCCCACCCATATCCAACATCTCCTGTTTCACAGCCCAGTACCCCCACATGTCGAGCATCTCCTCTCTCTCTCTCCCTCCCTCCCTCCCCAGTCTAGCATATCCTCTGTCTCCCTGCCCTGCACCACCCCATGTCAGGCATCTCCCGGCCATACAACCTATTCTATCCCACATCATGCCAGACGTCCTCCTTATTTCCTCTTTCCTGGGGGTCTAGCAGCCAAACCTTCCTTCCCCCTCCTCACTAATCCAACATCTTCCCCAGTCCTGCACCATCTCATAGACAAAAATTAAATTGAAACCCCAAGAAGCCAGGTTCTGCAAGCTATGTAACACCAGAGAAATAAACTAATGCATAAGAACATAAGATATGCCATACTGGGTCAGACCAAGGTCCATCAAGCCCAGTATCCTGTTTCCAACAGTGGCCAATCTAGGTCATACGTACCTAGCAGTTTCCCCAAAAGACACAGGTTCTGCAATGCTTGTACTAGGTCAAGCATTGATATCCTGGGTCCCTTCTTAATAATGGTTTATGGACCTTTCCTCCAGGAACTTGTCCAAACCTTTTTTAAACCGAGCTACACTAACAGCCTTTACTACATCCTCGGGTAACAAATTCCAGAGTTTGATTACACGTTGAGTGAAAAAATATTTTCTTTTATTAGTCTTAAATCGTTTACCCTGTAGCTTCATTGCATGTCCCCTAGTCTTCCTATATTCTGATAACGTAAACAGTCGATCTACGTTTACCCGTTCCACTTTGTTCATTAATTTATAGACTTCTATCATATCTCCCCTCAGCCATCTCTTTTACAGGTTAAAGAGCCCTAACCTTTTTAGCCTTTCTTCATAGGAGTATCCTTCCATCCCCTTTACCATTTTGGTGGCTCTTCTCTGAACCTTTTCTAATATCCTTTTTAAGATATGGCGACCAGAATTGCACACAATATTCAAGGTGCGGTCTCGCCATGGAACGGTATAGAGGCATTATAATATCTTTTGTTTTATTTTCCATTCCTTTCCTTATGATACCTAGCATTCTATTTGCTCTGTTGGCTGCCGCTGCACACTGGGCCGAGGGTTTTAACATGCTATCCACAATGACGCCTAAATCTTTTTCCTGGGTGGTGGTTCCTAATGTGGAACCTTGCATCGTGTAACCATAGTTTGGGTTGTTCTTCCCTAGGTGCATAACTTTGCTTTGTCCACATTAAATTTCATCTGCCATTTTGATGCCCAGTCTTCCAATTTATCAAGATCCTCTTGCAATTTTCCACAATCCTCTTGGGTTTTAACAACTTTAAATAGTTTTGTGTCATCTGCAAATTTGATAACCTCACTCATTATTCCACTTTCCAGGTCATTTATGAATATGTCAAAAAGCAGCGGACCCAGCACAGATCCCTGGGGTACACCACTATTCACCTTTCTCCATTGGGAAAATTGGCCATTTAGCCCAACCCTCTGCTTTCTATCTTTTAACCAGTTCCTGATCCACAGTAGTACACTGCCTCCTATCCCATGACTCTTTAGTTTTGCCAAAAGTCTCTGAAGAGGGACTTTGTCAAAGGCTTTCTGAAAGTCCAGATACACTATATCAACCTACTCACCTGTTTATTCACACTTTCAAGAAAACATAACAGATTAGTAAGACAAGATCTTCCTTGTCTAAAGCCATGTTGGCTGTCTCCCATTAGGCCATTAGGGGTATACGGCGACGGCCAAGCACTGTTTCAAGCAAAGCACTGCCTTAAAAGTTAAGTTAAGTTAACCACTCTTTTGATACAAACCGAGATCAGCTTTTCTGGTTCAAGTTGTCAATAGTTCTGATTCAAAGAGTTGGTGAATGCCTTATCCAAAGCGACTAAATACTAAAGGTCCTTGATGCAATAAGGGCTTTGACCAGTCAAATGATTTAGACTGGGTTCTGTTTGCCCGTGAAGTCTGAGACCTAATAGCCGCTTTATATGGGGTTCAATAATTAAAAAGTTAAAAGTTTTCATATAAACAAATCAGTACAAATGATACATTTGCACTTTCGAGTTGTATATACGGAGTGACGGTTTTAGATTGACAAAGTTATTGCTCTGTGAAAAGCTAGACCAACATCCCATTAGGCCATGACTATCTACATGCTGAGTAATTTTATTCTTTATGATGGTTTCTACCATTTTTCCCGGTACTGACGTGAGGCTCACCGGTCTGTAGTTTCCCGGATCACCCCTCGAACCCTTTTTAAAAATTGGTGTTACATTGGCGATCTGCCAATCTTCAGGTATTAGAGATGATTTTAATGATGGTTCACAGATTACTAATAGCAGGTCTGCAATCTCATATTTCAGTTCTTTCAGCACCCTTGGATGTATACCATCCGGCCCAGGTGATTTGCTACTCTTCAGTTTATCTAATAGTTGTAAGACATCTTCCCGATGTATCGATATTTCCTTCAATTCTTCCGCACCTTTAAATACCACTTCAGTCATGGGTAACATCCCTACATCTTCCTCAGTAAAGACCGAAGCAAAGAATTCATTCAGTCTCTCCGCTATCGCCTTGTCGCCTCTTAGTGCCCCTTTAACTCCTCTATCATCTAATGGTCCAACTGACTCTCTCACAGGTTTTTTGCTATGAATGTACTTGAAAAAATCTTTATTTCGCGTTTTTGCTTCCGCAGCAAGCTTCTTCTCAAATTCTCTCTTTGCCTTCTTTATCAATGCCTTGCATTTGACCTGCCAGTGCTTTTGCTGTTTCCAGGTTTCATCGTTTGGCTCTTTTTTCTATTTCCTGAAAGATGCTTTCTTGGCAACAACAGCCTCTCTGACCTCACCTTTAAACCATGCTGGCAGTTTTTTGGACTTCCTTCCACTTTTCTTAAAGCGTGGAATACAGCTGGTCTGGGCTTCCAAGATAGTATTTTTCAACAACACCCAAGCTTGATGTAAGTCTTTAACCTTTGCAACTGCTCCTTTTATTTATTTTATTTTATTTATTTACAGTCTCTTATATACCGCACTATTCATCATCAGCGCGGTTCACATGGAACAAAATGCTCAGTACATTTAACACGTATGAGTTTACAGGTAACAGGGCATAAATAACTTGGATAACCGGGGTAACTATATACAAAACATACTACATGGAATCATATGCACAGAGGTTTCATAGGAAATCACCAGCCCACTATAGGAATGAGTATCAAACTTGGTGTGATGTTGAAGTACCATAAATTTATCTGGGACTGGTATTAGTGGGTGATATTGAGTTCTAGGTGATGCCATTGGGTTCTATAAGATACTTGTTGAAGAGGTGGGATTTGAGGGCTTTCCTAAACTGTGTTAGGCTCTTAATAGCCCGGATATCAGGGGGTAGTGCGTTCCAGCATTTTGGGGCACTGAGACTGAAGGCTCTGTTGGCTGTCGATTTAGTGCAAACAGTAAGTTCCTTCGGGATTTTAAGGAAGTTTATAGCCATGGATCTTCTTGCTCTATTTGGAGATGTGATATGGATGAGGGAGGCTAAGGATGCAGATGTGAGATTATTAACAGCTTTAAAAGTGATTATCAGGGTCTTGAAAACTATTCTAGCTTGAATGGGTAGCCAATGCAACTGTATCAGCAGAGGCGTCACGTGATCGTTCCTGGAGGCTCCGTGGATGACTCTTGCTGCCGCGCGTTCATGGCTAACTGAAGCGGGTTTAATGTAGATTGGGGAAGGCCTTGCAGTATGACGTTGGCGTAGTCGAAATGAGGTATAACCAACGCCTGGAAAATTGTCCGGAAATCAGTTGGATCCAGCAAGGAACGTAAATGTTTAAGTGAGCGGATCTTGTAGTAAACTGATCTGACTATGTTTCCTATGTGGGCCTTCATGTCCAGGCGTTGATCAAGAGTGACTCCCAAATATCGTATTGAGGGTTTAGATTGCAACTCAGCTTCTTTTACATTAAGATATTGTGGGGGGGTAAAATTGGGATTCCTTGTAATGAAGAGTACTTCTGTTTTCTTATGTTGTATTCTGAGGTTTTGAGACAGGAGCCAGTCAGATATTGCATTGAAGCAACTCGTCAGTGGGGAGAGGTCCAGATGCTCGGTAGAGAAGGAAATGTAAAGCAGGACATCGTCTGCGTATAACATGCAATCAACATTGAAAGACCGGATGATATTACAAATTGGCTGCATGTAAATATTGAACAGGAGCGCAGAAAGGGAGGATCCTTGAGGGACTCCTTGGCTTTGGTGGAAAGGTTCAGACTTCATCCCTCCAGATCGAACATGCTGCCATCTTTCGGA
The DNA here is from genome assembly GCA_033557465.1 of Ichthyophis bannanicus. Taxonomy (NCBI): domain Eukaryota; kingdom Metazoa; phylum Chordata; class Amphibia; order Gymnophiona; family Ichthyophiidae; genus Ichthyophis; species Ichthyophis bannanicus. Next base: position 81,829,575 of record CM066039.1, read on the forward strand.
CAGGTAGGATCTACACCATTCAAGCGCTCTTCCGTTAATGCCTTTGTCAATCAATCGTCCTAGTAGAAGCTCATGATTTACTGAATCAAAAGCTGCAGCGATGTCCAGAAAGATGAGTGCAAATCCTTGACGGATGTCAATGTCAGTGATTATTTTGCTGAAGAGAGTGGTAAGGAGGGTTTCCACTCCATGGAATTCCCTAAAACCATGTTGGCAGGGGTCTCACGGTGCAACGGAGTCAATGTGATCCTGCAATTGCCTTTGGGCCTCCTTTTCGATGATCTTCGCGAGTAGTGGAATGCTAGATATGGGTCTGTAGGATTCCACCTGTTGGGAGTCAAGCTTGCAGTTTTTTAGCAGAGGTCTGATAAAGGTGTGTTTAAGGGCTGAAGGGAAGGAGCCAGTTGAGAAGGAGAGATTCATTATTTTGGACAGTACTGAGCTGAAGTGACTGCGAAGCTCCTTGATCCAGAAGGTTGGGCATGGATCGGTCTGAGCAGTCGTGGTGTTAAGGGCTGCAATAGTGTCTTCAATTCCTCTCTTGGAGGGGGTAGAAAACATGGTTAGGGTTGTTTGGCAGTTTTGTACTGTGGTAGAGATTGTAGTAGAGGTTTTGTTGGTCTGGCATATCTTGGATTGTAAATAGGTTGCAAAATCTTGTGGGTGTAACTCAAATGGAGGTCCAGAGGATGGTTCCTTCGATAAAGTCTTGACGAGGTCGAAGAGGTCATGTGGTTTATTAAGTGATCTCTTTAAGGTGTCAGAAAAGTACTGCTTCATCGTGTCAGAGATTGCGTTGCGATGCGCAGCCAGATGACAGTTATATATTGTCAGGTCATTTAAAGAATGAGATCGGCGCCAGTGTTTCTCCAGTTTCCGTAATTGGCTAAGTGATGCTTTAAGATCAGCTGAGTACCATGGAGCACTTACTCTTTTACCTGGAGGCCTATTGGATGTTGTACGTAGGGCGATTGAGCTGAGGCAATTGTTCCAGTGAGAAATTAGGTCATCAAGGTTCTGAGTGGATTCGGAGATGAGATGCTGCGTTTCGGCAAGGATAAGATCTCTGTTGTAAGGCTTGAAAGATCGAGAGGGAGGTCTTGCGGTGTTGCTTTGGATTTTGTTGGTTTTTGAGTAGGCTTTGTAAGAGGGACTCTGAATGATGATCAGTTTGTGATCTGACCAAGGAACAAAAGTTATGGAGGTTATGGGGTCCTGGGCTGGGTTAATACAAGGTCCAGTATATTGCCCTTAATATGGGTAGGATCATTAACTAGTTGCTTGAAGCCAAGATTTTCCAGAGCATCAAGGAAGGCTGTTGCTTGATGAACTTGTAATGTAGGCAGGTTAAAGTCGCCTAGGATCCAGTTTGGGAGGCCTGGGTTATGAGTGTTGGATGCCAGATCAATGATAGCCGCGAGATCATCTGGGGAAGCTGATGGTGCTCTGTAAAGCAAGTTGATTATGCAGCGTTTGTTGGAGATGGTGACAGTCTCAAGGTGGTTTGTACTGGTGGAGTCTACTGTTCGAAAATGGAGGTCTGTCCTGGTGAGGATGAGCACGCCACCTCCTCTTTTTTTTTCTTGCCTATGACTTGAATGTATGGTGAAATTCTGAGGGAGGAGCTGGTTAAGTATTACGTTGTCTTCAGCAGATAACCACGTCTCAGTGACCATGAGTATATCAAGGCCGTGGCTGGCAATTATGTCAGTGACAGCTGGCCACTTCTTCCGGATAGAACGGGCATTGATGAGGGCACATTTCAGGTTGTGAGGGTAGGAGTTTTGAATTTGTTTGGATTTCATATTGTGTTGAAGAGCAATGTGTAAGAGATGGGGATGGTGTAAGCGGGAGTCCCAAGTTATGTTATGGGAAGCATTAGTCCACCTTCTCCCATGGCTCCGTAATATAGGAATCTGGTTGGATGATGGGGTTAAGGCTAGAGAGTTGGAGAACCAGCCTGAAAGGATGATAAAGCATCCTATTATGGTGGTAATGAGGGAACCCATCTTGTCAGAGCCCTATGTGATTGGGAGCGGGTCAATCAGGTTAGACTACCAGGAAGTTATTAACAAACTCTTGTTACTTAGTGCAGTAGGTTGGGTGACAACAGACAATATGATTGAAGGCAAAGGTTAAAGTTAGATAACTAGTACAGTACCTTGATGACTAGAACTGGTGAGACTACTGACAACAGTAAAGTAGATTGTTAACAATAATAGATCTATTATTATAACCTATTGCAATGGAATGTTACTGGCTACTAACCACAGTATAGAGGTTGATTGCAATGGAATATTATTGGCTACTGACAACAGTATAGAGGTTGATTGCAATGAATATTACTGGCTACTGACAACAGTATAGAGGTTGATTGCAATGGAATATTACTGGCAACAGTACATTGGTTACTACAATGGAACAGTGGTGACTAACTATTAACGGTTGCTGACAACAGTATGGTGGATAGATAAATAACATAGACCTGATATGCAGTGGCTCTATTAGCGAGGATATACTTGCGGAAGGCAGCGCATGCCGTCATTAAACGAGTTCAATCTGCTGGACAGTCTTGCGTTGGTTCTGTATGTGGTGTCCGTTGCTGAATCTGGGCCACATGCCTGGTGCGGACCCGAAAGGCGCGGGTGTGCCCGAGGGCGCTTTCTTTTAAAATGGTCGGTTGGATGCCCCAATTGGGCAACTGTAGCTGGAGGCAGGCCCTGTATCCCCGGCGGCTCGATCCCGGCTGGGAGAGCAGTGGCTGGTCTTAAGCTGATGGTGGTATTTGGGTTCAAGGGTGCTGGAGAGTGGTTTCACCTTCCAGGCCCACGCGTGGCGCTGTTGTTTGAAATGTGTAGGCTCGATTGGTTGGCCGATCACAAATGGCTGTTCTCACTTGCGATGAAGGCTCGTTCCCTGCGCCCTTGTCCACGCCTAAGGGCCACGCCAAAGGGCCCTCTGGCGAGGCCCTCAGGCGCGGGCCCGCCGGCTGGCGCGATCTTTTAAAAGCCTCCTGGTGCAACCCGATTGGGCGGGATGACCTCCGCTGCTCCTCCTGTCGCTGGAGGCTCAATCCCCGGCCTGGGGAGAGCCGATGAAGGTGGTGGGAGGTAGAGGCCACGCGCCGGCTGGTGCGATCTTTTAAAAGCCTCCTGGTGCGCCCCGATTGGGCGGGATGACCTCCGCTGCTCCTCCTGTCGCTGGAGGCTCAATCCCCGGCCTGGGGAGAGCCGATGAAGGTGGTGGGAGGTAGAGGCCACGCGCCGGCTGGTGCGATCTTTTAAAAGCCTCCTGGTGCGCCCCGATTGGGTGGGATGACCCCGCTGCTCCTCCTGTCGCTGGAGGCTCAATCCCCGGCCTGGGGAGAGCCGATGAAGGTGGTGGGAGGTAGTTTTAGTTTTTTCTTAACTATTTTCTGCATTTTATCATAGTCTCCCTTTCGAAAGTTAAAAGGTAGTACTATGGATTTCCTTACTATCCCTCCTCCACTAATTAAATCAAAGGCGATCATGCTATGATAACTATTGCCAAGTAGCCCCAACACCCTTATCTCTTGCACTAGATCTGGTGTTCCACTAAGGACTAGGTCTAATATGGCTTCCCCTCTCGTCGGTTCATGGACCAGCTGCTCCAAGAAGCAGTCATTTATGTCATCTAAGAACTTTATCTCCCTAGCATGTACTGCCGTGACACTGACCCAGTCGATACCGGGGTAATTGAAATCACCCATTATTATTACCACGCTGTAACTTTTGTTAGCTTCCTTGATTTCTTTGAGCATTTCATCATCCATTTGTTCATTCTGGCCAGGCGGTCGATAGTACACCCCCACCGCCATCGCCTTCCCCTTTTTACATGGAATTTCAATCCATAGAGATTCTACAGCAAATTTTGTTTCCTGCAAATCCTGCAAAACTTTAATCCTTTCTGACGCAATGCCCTTTCTAACATAGAGCGCAACCCCTCCACCAATTTGATCAGCTCTATCATTACGATATAGTTTGTACCCAAGTATCACAGTGTCCCACTGGTTGTCCTCCTTCCACCATGTCTCTGATATTCCAATCACATCTAACCTCTCATTTAGTGCTATATATTCTAACTCTCCCATCTTATTTTTTAGACTTTTACAAGCATTTTAGAGACTGTATTATATTCATATTAATTTGGCTATTGGTAGACATGGGTAATTTGGGATCTTTAAGCTCTGTCTGCTCCATACTCAATGGCATTTGGGCTACTTTACTCTTTTTTGGAACCTCTCTGCTTTTGGTAGTATCCTTCAATTATACATTCTTCCGAATCATCTGCTCTTGGGCGACTGTCGGCTTTCCCCTATTATCTAGTTTAAAATGCAGTTGCCCCTGTACTGTACAAAGTATAAAAATGGCACATATCAAATCCAAAAACTGATATATATTCCAGTCATTAAACTGAAAATAAGTTCTTTACCTTTATGGCTGGCTATTTTAAGTTTTCTAATTGCCTTGGTCCAGGATCTGGTTCCTGTCTTCTCTTCTCTCTTTCCCAGAGTCTGCAGTCTTATCTACCACTTCTTTCCCCTCCTGTCTTCTTCACTTGCTCTCCTATAACCATCTCTGGACATTGATCTTTTCCTTACAGCTTTCTTCCATTATAATTTCTCACTCTATCCACTCAGAATTCACTCCCCTTCCTTCTTACAATCCAGTCCCTAATTCCTCACTATTTACTGCATCCATTATAGCTCTTTAACCTCATCCTGTCCTTCCATTCTCAACTTCTTTCTCCATCTTCTTATTCCCCAGTCTTTCCTAATATTTCTTGTCTGTCTTGTCTTTCCCCCTCTTCCCTTCTCCCTCTCTCTCCTTCCCTTTGAATTCCCCCCCCCCCCACACTCTATATCTTTAATCACAAGTATCCTCCACAACATTAGGTTGATGTTCACACATTTTTCTCCCAATTTGCTTGAGAGTTCCATCTCAGTATCAACCTCTGGATTGTAAGGTAGTAGAAATGGCCAAATCATTAGCAACATTATTAACTAACTATTCTCAAAAAGGGCAATAAAATTCTAGATGGTCTCTAAAGTAATTGAGTCTGGCATATGGAAAAGGAAGGGCTTGTAGAATTCTTGGACAGCCCTTGTCCTCTCTCTTCCAAAACAGATGGGTTCACCCCAGTAGTTGGTGGTTCTCAAGCTCCCAGAGGACCTCCATTCTTCACTGTAATCACTCTAGCAAGAAGAGAAGCTGCCGACTTCATCCCACCCATGATCATATCTATAGCTACCACCAGCAAGACAGCAGATCTGCCGAATCATTCGGCAATTATGTTGCTGCCTGGGTCAAAGCAGTTGTTTGCCCTTCATGGCTTATGTATTGCATCAAGATCTTCCCCTGCTTCACTGGCAATAGATACCTCTGAGGCCGCTCCTGTTCTTGAACCACAAATTGTATAATGGAGCCCTCGGGGAGAGAAACAGGCTCCACAGGTTGGGTCCTAACTTTTCTCTTCCTCTTTACTATTGCAAAACTTAAGAAAAAAAATAGCAAGAAAAAAAGATCAAAGGCACAGAGTACAGGGAAGAGGACACCACACCATCAGTGTAATTTTGTATGCCAGTTATCAAAGTCTATGTTTTTGAGGCTGCTTTTAAATATTTTGTGAAACCTATTATTTGTATTGTTTGTGTCTTGACTAAAACGTAAGCTCAATACAGTAGGTACAGTCTGAATAGTGCTATGAATGTCTATGGAAATTATTGGTTGGTATTGCCCACATATGAGAGGCATGGGAGGGTTGTAAGGCTGGGAGTTTCTGTGGTGCTTTAACTGTTGGAAGTGAGTTGATACATATGAAAGTTAATTTTCACCTCTTTGTTGCTGGATTGTTCAGAAAAAAATGTATTCTTTCTGTTTTGGTTCAGCTTTTAAACCCTTCTGATTTCTCTTCTCCAGGGGAGTTAACATACGCTTACTGCTTCATGAAGCAGAGTTCTATGGGATAACTCCATTAGGTAAATCCAGGGAACCTGCAACTTTTTTTCTTTCCATGGCTTGTGTACAGCATGCAACAAGCTTACCTTACCTTTTTCCTTTCCTTCAGTTCGGCGTCTGCAGCTTTGTGAAGACCTGGAGAGATCTTCCTGCGGGAGTGTTTTCTTTAATGGGTACCTGCCTCCTCCAGGTATCTATGCCTCCTTTCCTGTCATAATATATGTAAACTGTTGCAGCCCCTTAGTTATAGAAGCCATCAGACTTCTGTGACCTGACAAGCTTCCTAACCCTTTCACCGTGTCTTTTGATTGAAAATATCTAATGTTGATCTCCCCTGAGCAGTTTGCACTGTCGGTAAGTTTCATATGCCAAGTTATTTGCGTTAATTTCCTGATGAACTTTTGCAGTTGCTTTTGGGGTGAAGTTTGAGATATCATGAAATATGTTATTCCTTATCGTCCCTCCAGTCCAGTCCCGCACCTCTGGGTAGTGTACCTCTTCCAGCAGCTTGGAGACTGAGCATGTCATCTTTTTGATGACAGCAGTGTACTTACGCAGCTGGCACCGCCCACCAGCCCCAGTATGCTCAGTCTCCAAGCAGCTGGAGGAGGTAATGAGCCAAGGTGCTGGACTCACTGAAGAGACATAGGTTAGGATTTTTTTCCTGTTGTGGCAGGGCTATTTCTTTTGTTCTTGGTTATTTTTGCCTTTTGGCTAACTTTAGTAAAAAACAAAAAAAACAAACAAAAAAACTAAAGGGAGCCTTAAGGCTGTGAGAGAGGCAGCAACGACAAATGTCCCCTCTTCCCCCCCCCCCCTTTGTAGCATGGGAGGGTGTTTGGTGGTGGCAGCATCCCATGGTCTTGAGGTGGTTCCCAAACCCGGTACCGGGTGAGGAGCCACCGAGCAGCCAGAGAACAGCACACTGCAACAGCTTTCCGGTCAGGCCCCCCCTCAACGCTGATGCCGGCGACTAGCAGCTGAGTGTGAAGGGGAAGATAGCTGCGATGGTCTGCGGTCTAGAGCGATGGAATAGGGGCCGGACATCAGAATCTTGCAGCGGGAGCAGGAAGAACATGCAATATGTTATTTGGATAGCTCTTTACCTGCCTTTTTTTAAACTCTTATTTATCAGCTTTTAAAACAGATTCATTCCAAAAAGGAAAAAAATATATATATACAAAATCAAGGACCAAACAAAATGATCACAATAAAAAGAAGGAAAATATTCAGGAAATTATACTACATTTGTGCAATCTTCAAATGAGACCTGAAATGAATAAGTAAATTGAGGAGTCCAATATCTAGACAAACCAGGATAATACAAAAAGAAATAAGAAATGAAGGAAAACAGCTGGTGGCATCAGGAGGATTATAAAAATCCAAAAACACACTTTTAGATTGAACAGATAGCTCTAGGCCGTAGCTGTGTCCACCTTATCCAAAAGAAACATTTTAACTGCTCTGGCTCATAGAAAATATAAATGTCAGAATATGTAATTTTAACAACACATCAGCATTGAAATCTCATTAGGAAAGTATCGGCTCTGTACCTGCCTTTAAATGAATTTTTAATTGTGAAGGTGCTGATTAGACCCTGTTTTATTCCATTGCCCTGAGTACCAGGAGACTAGTCCAGAAGTTTGAGTGAGTAGCCAAATTAGTGAGGGCTTAAGTCTGATGGAAGGAAGTAGCATGCAGGTCTATTTTTCTCTATTCTATTTTTCTCTCTTTCTCTCTCCTATTCTTTCCTATTATCCAATGGCGTTCCTTTCTCTCTTTGCTTTTCCGTAGCTGCCTTTTATTGTACACCGCCCTGATACTTCGGTCTTGGGCGGTATATCAAGCCTAAATAAATGAAATGAAATGAAATAAATGAAAGATGATATAAGATAGCAGCAGTCTTCAGGATTCTCCAGGCAAATCAGCGAAGTGTAGGACTCTCGTACTCCCAGCTTCACACTAACAGGTTTCTTCATGTATCTAGGAGACTAACTAGATACAAACTACCCATGACTGTTGTGAAGCAGCTACTTCTCTCTGTGCATTTATGGATTATAAATGTGATAGTAAGAGACAGTCCTCATAGTGTTTCTGCATTCAGATTGGGAAGGTGAATGCATTTCTTGGAGACAATACTCATTGGGTAACATGTAGATACGTTGTATGATTTTTTTGTTGTTGTTGTTTTTGTTTTAAACTAGTTTTTCCAGCCAAAAGGAGGAATCGGCACAGTGTGGCTGGGTCCCAGATTATCACAGGACGGTTGAATCCCTCAGAAAGAGCACCAGTAAGGAGAAGCAATACCATGCCACCCAATCTGGGGAATGCAGGGCTGCTTGGGCGGCTGCTGGAAGACAGGATAGCTGCAGGAACAGCTGGTAAGTGAGATTTATAGGTGGCAGTCATTATTGGCCACTCAAATGATATAAGCATAGCTAGAATATAGCATATATTATTGCTGCGTTTTAAGTCCAAACTTTTGAGTGTTCAGCGTCACCAGCAGTGGACAGTAGAAAGATGTCACATGCAGACAGCGGAGCTAGTCTGTGGCAACAGAGGAGCCTGTTGCAGCTTAACATATATCAGATTACTGCATGGTAAATCGTATCTTACTTCCAGTACAGTTATCCTTAAAATATGGCATTCAATTGCAGTCCCTATGTTATTGCAGAGATGCTGAAGAAACCATGAAGACTAGCCAAAAGGTAGCTTGTTGGGGGATTAGAACATTCAGAACTAACTTTGGGCTGGGGGAAATGTGGGGCTTACGGCAAATTGGCTAGAGCAGGTCTTGCATCTTCCCACCGCTGGGACGATGAAGAATGGGTTGGTGGGGGAGGGGGGGAGGAGAGCGGAAATGGGAGCTCGTCTTGATACTAGAAACATAGGCCATGTGATCTTTTTCTGTCGTCATTTTTCTATCTAGTCTGTCCTTCCAGATCAACTACAACAGTTCCCTTTTTTCCTTTAGAGATCCTCTGTGTTTTTCCCATGCTTTTTTGAATTCAGATTTATTTATTTTTATTTATACATTTCTTCTATACCGCCCCTTCCAGAGATCAAGGGCAGTTTACAGAGAACAGTTGAACAACTTTTACACAGAACAGCAATATTAACTATTTTCAAACAACTTTTACATGGGACAGCGGTATTAACTATTTACAAGGAACATATTGTACAAACAAACTTATGTGACAATTCAGATACTGTCCTCATCTCTACCAACCTCCACTGGGAGACTATTCCATGGATCCACCACTCTTTCCGTAAAGAAATATTTCCGCATATCACTCCTGAATCTATCCCCTTTCACCCTCTGTGCGTTTATGCCACGGAGGTATTTTATTTATTTATTTATTTAGTGTACACTTGTATCCCGCTACTTCCAGCGATCAGCAGCGGTTTTCTATACATAAGGGTGAGGCTGTACAGGCCAGAATTAGAACATACAGTATGATTGCAGGGATGGGTAATAGTCACATCAAACGGTTACAGATTTACATTTGATTTCTTGAGAGGAGGGTTTACATATATACATAAATTACATAATTACAGGACGCATTTCTTGTTGGTATGATTATTTTCAATGGGTATGTTGCTAGAAAAGCATTACGTCGCTCTGCCTAGGTTGGGTTGTAATGAGTCTGAAAGAGGTGAGTCTTAAGCTTTTTCCTGAAGTTCTTCAAGTCTTTGTTTGCTCTCAGTTCATAGGGCAGTTGGTTCCAGAGTAGTGGAGCAATAAAGGATAACGCTCTGTTGGTGGTGTTTGCATTGCAATTTCTCAGGCTACTTGGGACATGAAGGGTGTTGCTATTTACTGTTCTTCTGCTTCAGTTGATTGGTTGTGCGGACATTAAGGTGTTGAGGTATGATGGTGCTACATTATGAACGAGCTTGAATGTAGTTACTAAGATCTTATATTGGATGCGGGCCGTGATGGGGAGCCAATGTAGCTCAATTAGTGCGGGCGTGATGTGCTCAGTTAGACGTTTCTTCATGATGATTCTGGCTGCTACGTTTTGTGCCAGTTGAAGTATGTTAAGGGTTTTTTTAGGCAGACCTTGTAATATGGCGTTGCAGTAGTCCAGGTGGGGAATGATGAGGGCTTGTGCCACTGTCCTGAAGTCGGTGTGATCAATAATATTCCGTAGCGGTTGCAGGATTTTTAATTTGTAGAAAATGGCCCGATTGGTAATTCGGAGGTGCTTGTCCATATTTAGGTTGCTGTCCAGCATTACACCTAGGTATTTTATTTCGGGCTTTGTGGTATAAATGTTATTGTTCATGGTGACTGTTGGTGGTGGGTTGAAGTTAGGTTTTCTGGAAATGCACATCACTTCGGTTTTTTTATGGTTTATTGACATATTACTCCGTTGCAGCCAATTTTGTAGTTCGTTTAGGCATTTTTCAAGTTGGTTGAGGTTGGGGTTGTTTATGTCGAGATGAGTGTAAAACATCAGGTTGTCCGCATAGATGTGGTAACTGATCTTGTGGTCCTGTAGGATGTCACAAATAGGTCGTAGGTATAGGTTGAACAGGAGTGAGGATAGGGCAGAGCCTTGTGGTATGCCTTGGGTTTGAGGGAAGGCGGAGGCCTTAGCGTTGTTGAATTGGACCTGCTGCATTCTGTTGTTTATGTAAGATGAGAACCATTTCAGTGGGGTCCCTGATATGCCTATGGAAGCAAGTCTGTCCAGGAGTGTGGCATGATGCACTGAATCAAAGGCAGCTGATATGTCTATGAAAACAAGCATGTACATTTTGTTTCTGTTTTCAAGACCTTTGAGTAGTTTGTCCATTAGGGCTAGTAGGAGAGTTTCCACACCATGATGTTGGCGGAAGCCGTATTGGTGATCATCAAGGGCATTGACGACATCGATGTGGTCTTGCAATTGTTGCTGGACAGCCTTTTCGATGATCTTGGCTAGGAAGGGTATGCTCGATATCGGGCGGTAGGAGGATGGGTCGTTCTCGTTAAGAGTTTTGTTTTTCAGGATGGGTCGTATGAGGGATTGCTTGAGCTGTACTGGCATGATCCCTTGCAGTAGAGATTGGTTTACTATATGGGCGATATACTTGGCAGCTTCTTGCTTCACAGCCTTGATCCAGGCTGCTGGGCATGGATCGAGGAGGGAGGTTGTGGTGTTTAAGTTGGCAGTTATGTTCAGGATTTGCCTGTCATCCACGTTTCGGAAGGTATCCCATTCTTGGTACTGGTTTGCACTCTCAGACGTGTGGGTTTTTTGTTGGGTGCTGACTGCATCCATCTCTTGAGCGGGGTGTGCGAGTGTTTGTAGGTTTAGCTTGCTATCTTGAGGGCTAAGCTTGCTGGCATAATGATCCGCTAGAGTTTGGGCCGTCATTGTTCCGTTTTGATTCGTAGCTTGGGACGTCTTGGTGAGTGATTTGACAAGTTCAAAAAGTTCTCTGGGTCTGTTGAGGGCTTTACTGAGTATGCTGGTGTGGTGTGTTTTTTTGCCTGATTGATTTCATGCTTATATGTTTTGAGAAGTTTAAGGTATTCCCTTCTATGTTCTTCGGCTTTGGATTTTCTCCACCTTCTTTCTTGTTTATGCAGGTCTATCTTCAGTCCTCTTAGGGTAGAGGTGTACCACGGTTCAGTTTTGGGTTTGGATGAGTTGGTTGGGGGTATCAAGGCTGGTTGTGCAATTGCTTCGATTCCTTCATTCCATTGTCTCACTAATTTCTCGAGGTCCGAGTGTTCCAGGGTGATGTGAGATGTTATGGATGCTGTTAGGGATTCTTTATCAAATTTTTGGAATCTCCTTTGTAGGTTTGCAGTTGGGTTGGGTTGAGGACGTTCCGGAGTGGCAGGGAGGTGTAAACATCTCAATCATATCACCTCTATCCCACCTTTCCTCTAAGATGTACATCTTAAGATCCTTAAGTCTGTCCTCATATGCTTTACAATGAAGACCACTAACCATTTTAGTAGCCACCCACTGTACTTCATTCTGTTTATATCCTTTTGAAGGTGCGGTCTCCAGAATTGCACACAATACTCCAAATGAGGTCGCACCAAAGACTTATACAGAGGCACTATCACCTCCTTTTTTCTGCTGGCCATTCCTCTCCCTATGCCTCCACCACTGCTTTATCCATCACATAGAAACATAGAAACATGATGACAGAAAAAGACCACATGGCCTATCTAGTCTGTCCTTCCATAACAACAACTACAACAGTCCACCTTTTACCTTTAGAGATCCTCTATGTTGGTCCCATGCTTTTTTGAATTCAGTTACTGTCCTCATCTCTACTACCTCCACTGGGAGACTGTTCCATGGATCCACTACTCTTTCTGTAAAGAAATATTTCCGCATATCACTCCTGAATCTATCTCCCTTCACCCTTATCCCATGTACCCTCGTAGCAGAACTTGCTTTCAATTGAAAGAGGCTCTCTCCCTGAACATTTATGCCACGGAGGTATTTAAACAGCTCAATCATATCACCTCTATCCCGCCTTTCCTCTAAGGTGTACATATTAAGATCCTTAAGTCTGTCCTCATATGCTTTATAATGAAGCCCACTAATCATTTTAGTAGCCACCCTGTGCACCGGCTCCATCCTGTTCACATCCTTTTGAAGGTGCGGTCTCCAGAATTGCACACCATACTCCAAATGAGGTCGCACCAAAGACTTATACAGAGGCATTATCACCTCCTTTTTTCTGCTAGCCATTCCTCTCCGTATGCACCCAAGCATCCTTCTAGTTTTTGCCGTCGCCTTTTCTACCTGTTTAGCTACTTTAAGATCATCAGACACAACCACGCCTAGGTCCCGCTCTTCTTTAGTGGACAAAAGTACTTCACCTCCTCTACTGTATTGCTCCCTTGGATTGCTGCAGCCCAAATGCATGACCTTACATTTTTTAACATTAAATCCCAGCTGCCAAATTCTAGACCATTCTTCAAGCTTAGCTAGATCCCTCCTCATGTTATCTACACCTTCCTGGGTATCTACTCTATTGCAGATTTTGGTATCATCTGCAAAGAGGCAAACCTTACCCGACAGCCCTTCCGCTATATCACTAACAAAGATGTTAAAAAGAATCGGACCAAGGACAGATCCCTGGGGCACACCACTGGTAACATCCTTCTCCTCAGAGTGAGCTCAATTTACTTGTATTCTTTGTCGCCTCCCACCCAACCAATTTCTAACCCAAGCAGTAACTTTATGGTCCATCTCTAGGGTGCTCAGTTTGTTTATAAGTCGCCTGTGAGGAACAGTGTCAAAGGCTTTACTGAAATCTAAATACACCACATCTAGAGCTCTCCCTCGGTCCAACTCCCTGGTCACCCAGTCAAAGAAATCAATCAGATTTGTCTGACAAGACCTGCCTCTGGTGAATCCATGCTGCCTCGGATCCTGTAATCCGCCGGACTCCAGAAACCTCACTATTTTCTCTTTCAGCAGCGTTTCCAATAATTTACTCACCACCGAAGTTAAACTAACCGGCCTGTAGTTTTCAACCACATCCTTACTTCCGCTTTTGTGTAAAGGCACCACATGTGCCTCTCTCCAGTCCTTTGGCACCACTCCCGACTCCAATGAGGCATTGAAAAGGTCAGTCAGTGGAGTTGCTAGAACGTCCCCAAGTGCCCTCAGTATTCTAGAGTGTATCCCATCCGGTCCCATCGCTTTGTCTACTTTAAGTTGAGCTAGTTTCTCATGAACACAGTCTTCTGAAAATTGTTCAAGATGTCCCTCGCTTCTGTTCTTATTTGTGGGTGTTTTCTGAGGTCCTGCTCCTGGTTCTTCATCTGTGAACACAGAACAAAAATATTTGTTAAGCAATTCCGCTTTATCCTTATCAGCTTCTACATATTCCCCCCCTGCACCCTTGAGTCTGACAATACCACTTTTGCCCTTCCTCTTCTCACTAATATATCTGAAAAATGTCTTATCCCCACATTTTATTGCATTGGCTATTTCCTCCTCCTTTTGAATCTTTGCCTTCTTGACTACTTTGCTAGCTTCTCTAAGTTTTTCCAAATACAGATGCCTGTCTTCCTCTCTCTGTGATCTCTTGTATTTCATGAAGCCCTCCCTCTTTTTCTTCACTTTTTCAGCTACTTCCTTCGAAAACCATAGCGGTCTCCTTTTCCTTTTGCCTTTATTTACCATTTTAACAAAAAGGTTGGTTGCCCTTAAAATACCCCCTTTTCAGTTTTGCCCACTGTTTTTCTACATCCCCCAGCTGTTCCCATCCCACTAACGACTCTCTGAGGTATTGGCCCATCTTCGCAAAGTTAGTCTTCCTAAAGTCTAAGATCCTCACCTTGGAATGGATTCTAACAGCCCTAGTCCTAATTCTGAACCACACCATCTGGTGATCACTGGATGCAAAATGATCTCCCACTACAACATCAGAAACACTTTCACCATTGGTAAGCACCAAGTCCAGTATGGCCCCTTCACGTCTGGGGTCTGTTACCAATTGCCTGAATAGTTCTCCCTGTAGAGAATCCAGGATCTCCTTACTTCTAGATGATACTGCAGCAGGAATGTGCCAATCAACATCTGGCATATTGAAATCTCCTATCAGTAGCACTTCCCCTTTCCTAGCAATGCTGCATATGTCTTCAATTAACTCTCTGTCCACCTCTTCCTCTTGTGAGGGAGGTCTGTATATCACACCAATGCAAATAGATTTCTCTTTCCGTCTTTCTAGTTTAACCCACAATGCCTCCTCTCTCCCTTTTAAGCTCTGTAATTCCAAAGCTTTAATAGTAGTTTTTACATATAGTGCCACTCCTCCTCCCCTTCTTCCTACCCTGTCCTTTCTGAATAAAGTATAGCCAGGTATAGTTACATCCCAGTCATGGTTTTCTGTGAACCATGTTTCTGTAACTGCCACTAAATCCAAGTCAGCCACTCCCACCAAAGCTTCAACTTCAGGGATCTTATTTCCCATGCTACGGGCATTAATACACACTGCTTTCCATATGTTACCCCTGTTACCCATTTCCATAAAGGTATTTAATGTATCACCTACCTGGGGGCTTTCACTTACCTGGGGGCTTTCTTCACCCATCCCCAACGAATCTAGTTTAAAGCCCTCTTCAGTAGATTAGCCAGTCTACTACCGAAGATGCTTTGAACTTTCTTGGACAGATGGATGCCATCTCTGCTCTGCAACCCATATGTTCAAGATACTTGCAGCTCTGAACACAAGACTCCCAAACTGCCAGCACACCCTCTCTCCATCCTAGGCAGTTGTTGGGCTGTGACTGATGAATGAATTGGAGTGGAGGGCTGGCCTAATGGTTTGAGCAGTGGGTTGAGAATCAGGGAAACCAGGTTCAAATTTCACTGCTGCCCCTTGTGATCTTAGGCACAGGGCCAGCCTCAGAGTTGGTAAAGATGATGATGGCTTAGGCAAACCTTAAGCCTTACAACCCCCTCTGGCTGTCAGAATCTATTGTTTTGCATTGAATGCCCTGCTCTTTGCGGACTCTCTACCCCCCTTGCCCCCCTCCCTCCACACAAAATAAAAAAGCTGCAACCTAGTTTGCCTGGTGGTTGCACTTTCCTTGCTTAGGCAAGTCACTTAACCTCCAGTATAAACTTAGATTGTTGGTGGCTGATGCCAGCTAACCTGCTTAATTCTTCCCTCTTCTCAAAAAAAGCTCAGGGCTCAGAGCATTTGCCCCACTTTGCACTACTCTTAGGATGGGCCTGAGGAAATTCAGTCCTGACCAACAGCATAGATCGAATAGATAATTTTGGGAAAAAATCGACTGTGGTCATGGCATAAGTTCTAGGTTCTCGGCATCACTTGACAAGAGTCTAGTTTCTCAGATTAACCAGAAAATGTGAAGTGAAACTCTCCTCTTTTCGAAAACAAAGACCCACTTATTCAGAGAACACTACAGACTTGAGCAACACCCAATGAATGCAGGATCACGTTGTATACTAAATAAATTTGAGGCTAAGATATGAAGAAGAATTGTAAATAAGTTAGGAAATCCTGATGCATACTCAATTGGGATTGTAAATAAGTTGAGACCATGTTGAATGTATAACCCCTGTAAATATGTTATGACTTATTCGATGTATCTCTTGTTGTTTAATGTAAACCACTTTGACCCAGTGAAAGGTGGTATATAAGCATAGCATAGATAAATAATAAATAAATAGACAAACTAAATTACACACTGTTTGTTTCCTTTTTTTAGACTAAGGAAGGTCTCTCCTGATGCCCTGAAGTGCGAGTGATATTTTGATGGCAGCCCATCGTCTAGTGCACTGCAGTAGCTGTGCTTTTACATGTTTGTTTGCTTCTCTGTTTTCTGGCTTAGGTGCAAGCAGCGACCCAGGAATGGTGCGAATCATTTGCGGCCACCATAACTGGATTGCAGTGGCATATGCCCAATTTATAGTCTGTTACAGGTACTGTACTAGCTACATCTAGCCACTTTTTGATAAGTAAAATATTGCCATGATGAATTAGAAAAAAACTTTGATACTTGCAATTCGGTGCCACAGCCAGAAGATGAGGGCACTGCATAAAGATGTAAAGAAAAATCAGATGGTGAGAGAGGCAAAGAGAACATGTCAGGAGAGGGGTACAATAAACGCATCCCATCTTTTGTAGATCACAGAACTAATTGATGCCAAGTTAGCTTTTGTTCTGAAATCGACACTTCTGACAGAATTGTATGACCATACATGAAATTTTTCCTTGCTTTGATATTCTGCTGTGTGGTTGGGCACCTTTAGCAGCACATAGTGGAATTGCAGCTTGCTGTAGCAGAATGCAAATTATCAGTTTAAACTAGTCAATATGCAATGAAAAATTCTTAATTTAAAATAAAACCCTGAGGCTATTGAGATGATGGTAATGGTGGTGATTAATAATTATTATTAAAAGCATTTGTAGGCATTAAAGGCATTAAAGCAGCACCTATTCACCACATACTACCCTGAATCCAGCACTAGTGATCATACATATGCCCCCTCAGACAATCACTCATTACAATTAAACAATCGGACTCAGCATGAAAAAGGATAATCAACTGATCGCTCAGAAGATACCCACTAAAATGGAATCAGGACCCCCAGTGTAAATAAGATGTAGATATGTTATACAATGTACATAGTTCCCCCCCAGTTACTTCCAAGTTGATCTCCTGTTTATTGTAAATACAACTCAGGGTTCCTGTGTTGTATGGTTGATGTTGAATGTAAACCGCTCTGATCTAAAATAGAGCGGTATAGAAGAACTGTTAAATAAATAAAATAAAATAAATTTGTTTAGTCTTATCACAAAATTCCTAGGGGAGCTGCAACATAAACATATATAAAATAAAATGTATACCACAAAATAAGATATTAAGGGGAGCAGTTACTAAAGGTGCTTTACGGCATTAATGCATGCTATTTGGTCCTTAACGCACATTGAAGGCAGTAATGTCTGTTATTTCACCATAATGCACAAATTGTCACCACAGCGCACGGTAAAAACTGATGCAGAGCATATAAAATACCTCATTAGTATTCAAATGGTAACACAACTTGCAATAATATGCTGCAAGCCATGTTCTTCATAAAAATTAAGGCCAGCTTAAAGGAGTATTGAGCCTCCTAGCACGCTGCTGGCCATGTCCTTAAAGGGCCAGTGCACCAAAGTGCAAAGGACGAGCCACAGATCCCATCCTTGTGGTCCGAACACAGAGCTAAAGATCTTGCCCCCCCCCCCCACATAAAGATCTGGCACTCCCTTCCTCAAGGGCCACCCGGGCCTTCCTTTTGCTCACTGGTGGTTTAGTGGAAGCCAGATACCAGCAACCCCCACTCACTCCTGTTTGGGTTCAGAATGGCACCTGCAAGATTACAGGGGGGGGGGGAGGGGGTTCGAGTCTTCTAGGGGGAGGGAGACATCTGTATATCTGTATGTATGTTTGTGGGAGGAATGATAAAATGGGAGGGGGGGAATCCAAGCTTGGGGGATGGACACCTCTGGTCCATCCTTTGTACTTTGGTGCGCTGGCCCCTTTAAGGAAGCTCCTCTGGAGCATTGGATCACGCATTAACAACTCAATGCTCCAGGAGAACTACATCATGCAGCAAGCAAAGTTGGTTGCGAGCTGTATTATTCTTTTACTGTAGAGGTTACTAATTTGCGGTACTGAGTTACCACAAGCTAGTGCTTCCTGGGGTAAACTAGGCTGCCATAAAATCCCTATTTTCAGCTTAAGTTTTCAATCAAAAATTCATCCTAATTTAGGAGCTTAAAGTTTTTATGCTCCTAAATTTAGACCTGCCATTCATTTGCCTAGATTTGAGCCTAATATAGGTGTCTAGTACTGAAAATCGGTGCTAAGCTCTTTTCTTTTCCCCTTCCTAAATCCACCCCTGTTGTCACCCACTTCTTATGCTCCTAAATTTAGGAGTTTAGTGAAATTTTAGGAAAATATTTAGGAACTCAGCCCTAGTAAATTTTCAAAGAGGCTAATTTAGGAGCATAAATCCTTTGAATATCATGCCCCAAAATTTTACTGCAGCTTCCTTAACTACCCCCCTAAATCAGTAAATATAAAATTGGAGACTCTCCTTTTTATTCATGACCAAAAACCTTACTAAACAGCCGTCTTAAGTCTTTTTGTAAAAGGTAGATAGGTGGACTTAGACTGATTAATAAGTGGTAATTCATTCCAAGCAAGAGGTCCAGCTATAGAAACTTTGTTCTACCCAAGCATAGAGACACAGTCTTGTGCTTGAGATGAAGTCAGCAAAGCCATTTGGTTCTGCTCTTCAATGCCTGTAGTGTAGAAATAGCCTAATGGTTGGAGCAGCAGGCTGAGAACCAGGAAAGCTAAGGTTCATATCCCACCGATGCTCCATGTGATTTTTAAGTTAAGTCCCTTAACTCTTCACTCTCTCAAATATAAACTAGTTTGCAGTGTCTTTCATCTAAGCAGAGGTATATGTTGGCATTTCTTCAGCTTTCGCATGTGCTTCTATTATTGTAATAATTTAAGGGTCTGTTTTTACTAAGCCCTGTTAGGTTTTGCATATAGCACACTTTAACTTTGCCTGTTAATGTGTGTTAACTGCAAAACCTTATATGCTGTTCTAGGGACTTTCCTGGGACAGAGGAAGACAGCTGTGCTTCTAATGCAGGACAGTGTTTAACAGTTTAGCCACTAACATGAAAAGCAGTTAACTATACTGCACTTCTGAAGGTAGCGTTAACTGCAAGGTATGCTATCCCTTCCCCCCGTCCCACCAAAACCTTTCCCCTTACCATAACAGGTGAGCCTATTGCAGGTTTAGTTAATAGGTCCTGTAGTGTCTTATCCACTTTGGGCATGTCATCTTCTTATGCCAGAAGCAAGTACTTAAAATAAAGTTGTCTGTGAACCTGTGTCTGGTATGCTGAGCTTTGTACAGGGTACTGAAGCTATATTTAATGAAAGATGATAAAAAAAACATCTGCTCGTCACAATGTCAAAAAAAATCTAGGAGCAGCTGAGTCACCAGGAGTAAATGTTGACTCAAAGGCACATAATGCATTTTTGCAAAATGGGAGACTGGTCTAGGTTGTACCCATGATACCTAAGCTTAATAACATCTTGTCCTTTTGTTCTGTTTGTCTGAATATGTTAGAATGAAGGAGACATCTGGCTGGCAGCAGGTCTTCTCCAGCCCTCGTCTGGATTGGGTGATCGAACGAGTGGCTTTGAATGCCAAGGTCATAGGCAGCTCGCTGGGAGACAATGACAGAATGCTTGCTGTGGCCTCATGCAATGAAATCATCCTGTGGGCCATCCAGACCGATGGAAATGGGAGTGAGATTGGTAAGACCTAGGAACATGTTATGACGTGAAGGTGGTTGGAAAAGGTTTTAATAATTTCTTGTTGGGGCCCCCAGCCATATTGAGGTGCTGGTCCCTTAGGAGGGGCCTCTAATCTGCTGGGATCTGCTTGAGTCACTGAGTTTATAGGATTGAGCTAGGAGTTGTAACTATTGCCACACTCAAGGTAGTGAAAGGTGACTTATTTTTGCATCTTTCTAAGGAGCAGAAAATGGGGTTACTCAGCAGAGAAAAGGTATTATGCTTAATGCATACCGCCATATAAACTGTGACCGAGCTAGCAGTAATAGCTTTTGTCATTTGTGAATGCATGAATGAAGAAGATCTCTATGATTTATTGAAATGTAATCCCCTGAAGAAATACATGGTGAAACGCTTGGGCGCCTTAGACACACGGCGTCGGGATTTACACTGCAGCCGTAAAATATCTTCATCTCATAGTGCTTCTGCATAAGAATTTAACACAGTATTCGAAGCTAAGTACCAGCAATCTCATTTTCTTAGAAGCTGTTTCAACAATGTTTTTGTTTAAAGAGTATGAAAGAAACTTTTTATAGTAATGGAAGAATTCAACCAAGAACGTTTATTGATGTGACATGTTTTTAAGTTTGAAGCACAGTGAGTTTAGTTTTTGATCACTTGAAAAAGTTTTGAAAAAAATCACTTGATAAAGTCTTGAAAAAATTTTTGAAGAAAAAGTATTAAATAAAGGACGATAATTGTCAAAGTGTACGCAATTCAAAGGTCATTGATGTAAACAGTGGCATAATTAAGGGAGGTACATTTTATGATACCCCTTTGACATATAAGCTGCGACGTTTTAAACTGAGACCTTGGTACACGATAGTATTAAGTCCTACTAATTTCATATGGTGAAAATTCAAGCAAATAATAATCCTGATATTTCTGTAAGGTTTACTCGGCAGTGCTTCTTCAATATCAGCAGAGTCTAGAGATTTGTACCTTCCTCTCACCGGAGCTTCTGGGCACACCCAAACTGACATTCTGCGTGGCTTTTCTCTCCAGTTACCTTCAACACCAGGCTCTAACTGAGAGTAGCTTTCCTGTAGTCTTTGGGTTTGAGTTCTCTGTACCTTTTCAGCTGAAGCTTTCCTTGGTCGGTTCTCAGGGCTGCTTAAATCACTCTCAGCCTCTCTGCTATCAGTCCTTCTAACGGTTCTCCTTCCAGTTCCCGTTTCAGTTCCCCTTTCAGCTCTCCTTCCAGAACTGCTTCCAACTCTCTCTCTAGCACCCTCACTGCTTTCTAATGAGTGCTTTTTATCAGCCTTAGGGCTTAGCTTCGTTCCTCCCCCACCCAGGTGAATCCTATTACACTCAGGGCACGGGGATTGTTTGCAACTTGGGCGTGGCTGCTGCACTCGTGGCTGGGTTTGTTTATATCTCCCCTGGCAACCTGCAGCCATGTGCTTTGCTTGGCTGTCAGAATCTGATGTACTTTCCTCAGTTTCCTCTGACTGCATGGCAAGGGACGGATCTACCCCATTACAATATGTACACCACATTGATTTTAATCAAATTAAATGAAAATAGACGATTACTAAATGAAGTGGGAAATTTCTAGTAATTACAATCATAGCTTTTAAATTTTAAGACGGCTGTGTTGTTTTCTATCAGAATCAGAGCCAAAATTTTTGTGCGCTCTGTTGTAAAGTATGTGTGTGCGCTCGCTCGACGAGGTGTGTGCGCGCGTACACGTGCACAGCTTAGAGGGAACAGTGCTTAGCACTCTATCACCCCACCCCTCCTTCCCAAGCTTACGTTTCAAGTTTTGGCCCTGTTGCACATTTTGCTTGCAGACCTCTCAATCCTTTCCTTCGTCCCCACTTCCCCTGTCCTCTCAGTTTCTGCTGGCTTCTCATACAGCTGCTCCCCTTCTGTGCTTGCTGCCTGCCTGGTCAGCTACATCGGCTCTTCCTCGCCCCCCCACACACAGCTGAAGAGACAGTCACAGTTGCACTGGCTGCTACTCCTTCTGCAAGCTCACTGAGCTGGCTCTGTAAACTGCTGCACTCAAATGAACCTGCTCTTCTGGCAGACTCTGCTACTTCTGCTCCTCTTCTGGCAGGTTTGGGAGCCTGAATCTTGCTGCATAAGGTTTCTTGCCGGTAAAAAAGTTAAAATCTATATTGTAAGGAAATTTTGCATTGTGCAGTTGTGCAGAATTCACCCATGAGTAAATCTGTGATACTTCTGGAAGGAAGTCTCAGAATTTGAAACGTCGCGGAAAGTTCTTTCAGAATGCTTTACTGGGCTCCCACTTAAAGGGTAATTTTATAAGTCTGTCTAACGTCTGTGGCAGATATGCACATGTTATGCCTCTTTTATAAAGAGCATGGATACAGAGGGTCCAATTATACTTCATCAAAATTAAAAAGCTGCAGCGTATGAAGTGAATATGCTCAGGAGCAACTCAAGTTCAGCAGGGTAATAAAAATACCAACAGTACCGAAAACAAATCGGAAGGGGCTTTCAACAAGTATTGAATCAGAGTGTAAAGATTTTATATGGTAAAGATTCATTACTTTTTTGAATATTTCTACAGTTGTTCTTTAGTTTTGGAGTTGCAGAGTATGTTGCATAGAATAGTGTCACAAGCTCTTACTTCCTTATCGTTCCTCCATTCCAGCCCTGACCTGTGGGTAGTCGCGCCTCACCAGCAGCTTGGAGACTGAGCATGTCAAATGTTATAACCTCAGTATATATGGGTAGCTGGCATTGCCTCCCAGCTCTCAGTATCTCAGTCTCCTAGCAGCTGGAGAGAAGTAACTCCCTAGGTAGACTCGCCGAAGGGCCAATTGGGAGTAGACTGTTTTATTTACCTGCTTTTCCAGGGGGAGGGGAGTTGCCAGAGGCAAAGTCTCTTTGGGAAAGGACTCTGCCTCTTTGCTTACCAGAGGGACTTCTGAGTTGTTACATTTAAAGTTACCAGAAAAAAAATGCAGGCAGCAGACCTTTCTTGGGAGGAAGGAGAGGTCTTACTCTTTCTTCACCCCTGCGGCTCCCGAACCTGTCAGTGGGTGAGGAGCCACTTCACTGGGGGCCAGCCAGTCAGTTCTGCACTCTCCAGGATATTCCTGTCGCTGCCGCCACAGCTGATAAGGTCAGACTGAGCAGACAGTCGGGGCTTCATCGGCGGTACTCCCGCCGAGCGCAGGATCATCAGCTCTGTTGAGCATTTTGTTTCTTTTTTGCTTTGGGTTTCTTTGTCAACATCGGGAAATTTCCTCAGCAGGGGCTGATGCTCGGATCGACCGCGTGGCGGGGAGGTAGGCCTCAAGGCTGCAATTCTGCTCTCCCTGCGGGTGTTAGTACATTGCAGACAAGGGCAGGGAGGGTGTTTGCAATCATGCTTTATTTTCTCTGTAAAAGTAAAAGGACATTTGAAAAAAAAAAAAAAGGAAAAAAGAAAATGTAATATAGCAGCTCAAGACAAATAGAGAGCTGGGCTTGTTCAGCTGCCACTTTTCAGAGTAAGCCAGCAAGCATTTTTCACCACGCCTTGTGTTTCAAGGGCTAAGGGCAGAATACCTTCGAAGACCTCTTGCCTGGCTTGTGGATCCCGGAGGGGTGCGGTGTCAGTGGAGGGCTTCTGCAGGTGTGAGGTTGAAGTGCGCTCTGCCGAGGACAGTCCTATCAAGGATGCAGAAGGCAGGAACCTCTGGAGCAGAGATTCCCAACTCCAGTCCTGGAGGGCCAAACACCAGGTTTTCAGGCTGTCCCTAATAAATATGCATGAGATGCATTTGATGCACTGCCCTGCCCCCATTGTATTCAAATGTATCACATGCATATTCATTAGGGACAGCCTGAAAACCTGAATGGTGTTTGGCCCTCCAGGACTGGAGTTGGGAACCTCTGTGGGATCTGAGGGGCCTTTTCTGGCATCTGAGGAGAGGTGCTCCTCGGCAGGAGTGACATCCTGGGATGAAGAGGAAGAGGGCCCAGGCCACACTTTACCCATGGTGAAGGAGAAAGTATCCAGAACTCCTCTTCCCTCCACATCACAGGAGGAGGCGGTGGTGGAGGGTTTCCATGGAATTTTTTCCCCAGAGTTTGTCCTTTTCATGCATAAGGCCTTCTGCATGAGGCAGAAGGGGAACAAGGTTTCCTCGAGACTTCAGAAAGGGGGCAGTTAAAGGGATTTTGCAGAGGCTAGTGCGTCAGCGAGAATGGAAGATGAGCCAATGTCGAGCTGCAGGTGCCTAGACATGGATTCATGGGGTCCGGTCTGATTAGCCAGAGGACCAGGAAGCTGGAGCAGGCCTAGGGGATGAGCCACCAGAGCTCAAGGGGGAGGTAAGATTCCTCAGGAGTCGTCGTCCCAGATTGTGCGGCTCTTTCAGCGAGGGGAATTGACAGCACTGATTTCCCACTCTTTATGGACCTTGAATATGTCCACAGGGGCGTCTGTGAAGGAGGAACCGCTGGAGGATCCCTTGTTCCAGGCGACGCGGAGGGGAGACACCATGTTCCCTCTCCATTGGATGATTAAAGAGATGATTCGGAATGAATGGAACGTTCCGGAGGCCGACCTGAGGGGTAAGAGGACCATGGCTTGCCTATATCCACTTCTGAACCACAAACAGGAGCTGTTCCAATCCCATAAGGTGAATGCAGCCATCTCGGCAGTGACTAAGACGACCACTATCCCATTGGAAGGCAGTACAGCACTCAAGAATGTTCAGGATAGGAAGTTGGAGACCTTCCTGAAGCAGGCATTTGATAACAATGCCATGTCCTTGCAGACTTCCGTCTGTGGCGCCTTTGTGGCCCAGGCATGTTTGAGGTGGGCCCAAGGTCTCTTGGAAGGGCCGAATGGCTCATCTCCTCCACCAGAGGTGGCTCAGTTGGAGTCCGGCGCAGTATATTTGGCAGATGCTTTTTATGATCTGTAAAGGATTTGGGGGAGTCTAAAGTGTGTAGACTCCCTGAGGATAAACAAAGACTGGTGCATTTGGCGACACCGGGGCACGATCAGTCTAGAGACTTCTTTCGATTCCAGGTGGTGCGCTAGGGGTGGTTTTCTCTCGAAGGGGCAGTCCTTTCCTGGCTTTCGAGGGACAGGATGAGGTGGTTATCCCTCTGCATCTCTGGCTGGTAAGAAACCACAATGAGATAAGGGGGGCCCAGCTAGGGATGGTTCCTATAGGGGGACGCCTGTGGGATTTCTACTCCACTTGCATCTGCTTCACCTCTGACCAGTGGGTTCTGGAGATCATCAGAGAAGGCTATGCACTCATGTTCACCCGGCCCCTCTCAAAGGCTTTTGTGCGGTTGCTTTGCAAAGCGCCCTGCAAGGATGGGGTGGTGCGGGAAACCTTAAGTTGTCTTCAAGAGCTACAGGCCATGGCAGAGGTGCTGCACAGCCATTGTGGATTGGGTCAGTACTCCATATATTTCGTGATCCCCACCTTGGATCTCAAACACATGAATCATTGCCTCAACGATTCCTCACTTCCTTATGGAGACTCCTCGCTCAGTTACCATGACAGTCAAGGAAGGTGAGTTCCTGACCTTGCTAGACCTCACGGAAGCCTACTTACATGTTTCCATTCGGCCAGACCACCAGCGTTTCTTGTAATTCGCAGTGCCCATGGGACATTCAGTTCACGGCACTGTCATTCGGGCTAGTGACGGCTCCTTAATCCTTTACCAAGATTATGGTGGTGGTTGTGGATGCCCTTCAGCAAGAGGGCATCCTAGTGCATCCCTACTTTGATAATTGTTTAATCCGGGCAAAATCCAAATGCGAAAGCGAAAAGGCCAGTGCTCGGGTTGTCAAATTTTTGGAAAGTTTGGGCTGGGTCGTCAATGTGGCTAAGAGCCAGCTCCAATCGACACAGGAGCTGGTGTATCTGGTGCCCAATTCCAGATGCACCAGGGCAAGGTGTCCTTGCTGATAGTTCGGATGTGCAAGTTGCAGCAGCAGATCCGGGGTTTCTCAGGATGGCGATTCTGACAGCATGGCATTACCTTCAGGTGTTGGGGTCGATGGCAGCAACCGTAGAGTTGGTGCCTTTGCCACGGGCCCATACGAGACTATTGCAGAGAGCCCTGTTGCGGAGGTGGTCGGAGCAACGTCATCCGTTGAAGCGGGTCTTGCTCTGTCCGAAGGGGGCTCTCCAGTGGTGGCTGCAGTCCAAAACGTTGATGGCAGGCATGCCTCTGGAGACACCCAGTTGGGTTCCCCTCACAACGGATGTCAGCCTGTTGGGGTGGGGAGCACATAGGGAGGCCCAGATGGCACAGGGCAGCGGGTCCCCAGAGGAGTCTACCTGGCCCATCAACAGGTTGAAGATGCAAGCTGTCTTTCTGGGACTACAGAATTTTCACAGCCTCCTGCAGGGAAAGGCGGTGAGAGCATTCTTGGACAATGCAATCATAGTGGCCTACATAAACAGGCAGAGGGGCACAGGCAATGTTCAGCTGCAACACGAGATAGCTCTGTTGTTGGCACGGGTGGAGAACAGTCTGCAAGCCTTGTCGTGGCTTATCTGACCGTCAAGGAAAACGTGGCAGCTGACTATCTCACAGGCTTCACATGGATCCGGGACAATGGACACTGAACGCGGAATTGTTTGAGCAGCTGGTGCGCTGTTGGGGCCTGCCGGTCATGGATCTCGTGGCAACATTCAAGTTCCACAAAAGCAAGTCTGTTCTACAGCAGGCGTTGGGAACAAATGTCAGAAGGCCTTGCTGTGGGCGTTGATTGGCCAGGTCGTGCAGTGGATAGAGGCGCATCTGGGTCAAGTCACTCTGATTGCTTTCGATTGTCTGCGCAGGCCATGGTATGCTGATCTTGTTCGCCTGGCAGTGGACTGACCATGGCATCTGCCAGAGCGGGACGACCTGCTGGTATAAGGGCCACTGTGAATACCCCAGGTGGATAGATTCTCGCATGCGGCCTGGCTATTGAAAGGGCTTGTTTGAAGAAGCACAGCTACTTGCCCTGGGTGATCTCAACCCTGTTGAAAGCGTGCAAACGGTCATCTACTTTGGCATTTGTTAGGGTCTGGATTTTTTTTTAAAGCTGTTGGGAGGAGCATGGCGGACGGACTTTGGCTTTCTAGGTGTCGCAAATTCTCGCCTTCCTCCAGGCAGGCTTGGAAAAAGGCCTGGTGTTTAATTCCTTACAGGTTCAGGTGGCAGCGTTGACCTGTTACCGTGGTCCAAGTGTGTCCCCTGGCAGCCCATCCAGACGTGCATTTTTTTGGGAGCTATGAAGCAGCTGCGACCTCCGATTTGGTCGGTGGTGCTGCCCTGGGACCGCCAATTTGGTGTTATCAGTGCTAGCTGAGCCACCGTTCGAGCCGTTGTCATCTTCTACTCTGAAGGATTTGACGTCGAAGATGGTCTTTTTGGTGGCCATCTATTCGGCTAGGAGAATTTCGGAGCTGCAGGCGCTCTCGTGCAGGGAGCCATTCTTCTCCATTTCTAAGGAAAAGGTGGTGGTGTGGCTTGTTCCCTCCTCTTTGCCCAAAGTGCTTTTGGTGTTTCACCTTAAACAGGCGGTTACCCTTCTGTTTTTTCCCTAGCGGTTGGCCCCCACTTATGACTTCTGGATGTTCGCTGGGTCCTCCGGCATTATTTGCGATGTACCAAGACGTTTTGGAAGACCGATCTGCTGTTTGTTCTCTTTGGGAGTCCATGTATGGGGAGGGGGGGAGGGCCTCTAAAGTGTCCGTTTCCAGGTGGGTGAGGAAGCAATTGCCTTGGCCTACTTGTTGTGGCAGAAAATGGTGCCTGCAGGCCTGTGGGTGCATTCGAATAGAGATCAGGCCGTGTCATGGGCAGAGTCTGGTTTGGTCCATCTGGTGGTTGTCTACAGGGCAGCCATTTGGTCGTCTTTAAATACATTCGTGAAGCACTATCGGTTAGATGTGCAGGCAACGGGAGATGCGAGTTTTGGTTTGGCGGTGATCCAAGCGGGGTTTGTGGGTCCCTCCCGAGGTTAGTACTGCTGTGGTACATCCCACAGGTCACCACTACTGGACTGGAGGGACGATAAGGAAGGTGAAATTAGGCTTATCTGCTAATTGACTTTCCTTGAGTACCTCCAGTGCAATCCCGAGTCCTTCCTGGTGGTTTAGTGGTTAGTTCTGATGCCAATCCCGGGCCTGAAAGAAATCCATCTTTTACAGGAGGTCTGGGAGTAATGATTAGCTGTCTTGGGAGGGGGGGGGAGAGAGAAAGGTGAGTGTGGATGTTCCAGAAGAAGGGAATGGTTGTAGGTAACTAGGAAGTTTGTGAAACACTCGGAGAGGGTGAAGACCGGATTCCCTGCGTTTGGAAATGCTGGAGGTAAGCGTCTTTCCTTGTTTTCCAGAAAGGTGTTTTCTGCCTGTTTTTGGGGGGATGTATTTGAACTTTTGTTTTTTCTGTCTTAAGCGCTATTCTTATTTTGTTGCTGCAGTGAGTCTGCTTTGTCAATAGGCCCTTATACTGGGGGCTGGGAGGTGGTGCCGACTGCCCATGTATGGTGAGGTCATAACATTTGACATGCTCAGTCTCCAAGCTGCTGGTGAGGCGTGAATACCCACATGTCAGGATTGGACTGGAGATACTCAAGGAAATCCAATTAGCAGGTAAGGCTTAATTTCACCTTTAATGCATTTTGAATTGCAGTTTTTAGATGGCAGAATATGAAAAATGTACAAGGGTGTGAGGACTTACAAGGAACTATGGGCCAGATTCTGTAAGGTGGATAGCGGGGCTGTACGTCCTGGCGAGTATTCTGCCTCCTGTGCATGCTGCGATGGACAGGGACAGAGAGTGGGTGGTCCTGTGACACAGATGTACAGGGCCAATTCAGGTCACAGCCCCGTATATCCAGGGAGCACCAGGAGGACAGCCAGCTTAATCCACCACAGAGATGGAATAAGCACTGACCAAACCCCCTCCCCCCGGATTGGCCAGCCAGCCTCCTAGCAGCAACAGCGGCAAGCAAGGTGGGTCCCCGCTGCCCGATCTGGGCCCTGGCTGCCCCCATTGGGGGTCGGGCAGTGGGGGCCGTCAATACGGTGGGCTGATGGGGGAGGCTGAGAGGACATCTCCCAATCAGCATGCAGGGGCACATTGGGCCATTTCCATGCCCAATCCTGCACCCACGGGAGCATCTTTTTTTTTTTATGTTATGGTTTTGGATTTTGATTATATTCCATACTTAGCAGCATTGCTTTAATTGGATGACGATATAGAAGACATAAATGAAAAAATGACATGCCATATGCACTCATCCACTCTTCAATCAGTTTAATTTCCCCTTTTAGTGGAAGGTAACCCTTAGCTAGATATTCCCAGCTGTGTGGTGTTCTTATCCCGCTTGTCCTTTGAGAAAATAAGGCTGCTTACCTGAAACAGGTGTTCTCTCAATTCATCAGGATAAGTAACCATACTTCCCCTTGAAGTTATGATTTATTATTTGATAGACCTCCCTTCGAGGGATTGACATCATGAAACTATTCTATAAGGCAGAAGTGGTCCCTATGCGGGGATGATTGTGAAGAAGACCCTCTACATGGCTGGTAAAATTTTCTAGGCTTTTCTTTAGCTTTTGAGAAATTCTCTACACTTGAATACCAGCGATGACATCACCCATTTATGTGTCTCTTGACCTTGCTGTTGTCAGAGAACAATTTTCTTTTATATTTTCGACTATCTCTGTCAGCTGATGAGTATAGTACCACCAGTACTTTATCCTAGGTATGTTGTATTCTCAACCCTGCTTCCTTTTGAGTCTTTCAAGAGAATTGATGTTCATTGAGGATGTGTGCCTTGCAGGGGTGTTTAACCTTGGCGTTCCTGCCGAAGCTCTCTTCTTTGTGGGGAATCAGCTCATCGCCACAAGTCACACAGGCAAAGTTGGCGTGTGGAATGCAGTCACAAAGCACTGGCAGGTAAGTTGGTGAACTTTGTGCTGCATAAGATACTGTTCATATGGTGCCATATAGTTGTTTTGGTGCCCAGGATCCCATTGCCTGCCTATGTTTTAGGGTTGTTGGTGATTTGCATTGTGAGCCGGGAAGTGAGCATTGGTTCTTGCTGTCTACTCTTCCTGGTCTCCATAGTTCTGATAATTGTTTTTTTTTAATTCTTCCACCTACACAAAATCAAAACACACTCCTGTTTTGCTGAGACACACAGTGGTATTCTCTTGGCTGGCGTTTATGTGGGCTGATGACATGGACAGAATAAGTGGCCTGTTCCCAGATGGAATACAGGACCGGTGCTTTAGACGTACAGAACATTTGCTGTCGTTTTTTTGTTTTTTTTTTTAAATGAGGGGGCCTGAGTTTTGACCAGCGTTTGTTGCTCTCTTGGCAGATTCAGGATGTAGTACCGATAAATAGCTATGACACAGCGGGATCCTTCCTGCTCCTGGGCTGTAACAATGGATCTATCTACTATGTAGGTAGGTGGTTGTATGTTTTCCGGATATATGTAGCAGAGAACTGTCAATTCTCATTCAAGCTGATTTTCAAAGGGCTGTCAAGTGCCCAGCACATAACTCTATTCATAAAATTTCAAAATGTATATGGATAGTGAAGAGCTTACTTGACTCTCCCCTCACCAGTAACCTCACTGGGCTCTTGAAGCTACAAAGAACTACATTCACAGACACTGGGAAGGTTATCAAATACACAATAAATACACACAGTTCTATAGAAAAATACACCAAAGCTTTGGGGAGAGCAGACTGAGAGACACACGTTCTCCCTGTTTACTCTAACATCTTAGCCATGGTTCACTTTATTTATAAGGCTTTTTTAGATGATACAGCATAATTTCACTTTATCATTATACGTCATGTATGTTTATCATATTGTAGGTCAACTTATTCGGTGTGGGTCAATGTGGAGCCATAAATGAAGTCCAAGACATAATTGTTTACTGTTACATGGCCATTATGAGGAGACATACAGGATTCCACAATATAGAATGACCTAGTTGACATAATTGTTTACTACTGATAACTTGATATCTAATCTTGAATACTTCTCGATATCTACTAATTACTAACCCTGAATGTATTTTAGTTAATAACTCTGAGACAGAAAGGCTGGGGTACAACCTGCCCTTTTCTTTATTTATGTAAACCTTCACCTAGTAAGCTAATATATGAGGTTTTATTTCTAAGCATGGTTCTGAACAGAATTAACTCTTTCTCAGTTTTTAGTTATTCTAATAGTGTAGTGTATCCCATACTAATATACATGCTTTCAGATAGTATTGGGCCATTTAAATAGCTCAGTGGCTTGATACTATCTGTATAATTGTGTGCCAGACTAAAGGATGAGCAAAGGCAGTGCCATGAATTAACTGTTAAGCATGATAATCAGTCCCTGAATGAATAGTGCCAGCATGATTACTGATCATTTCATGTATTCGGTGCTAAATATATGGTTTAAGTTAAGCGTTTCACTTGAACCGATCATGTTGGCTGAAAATGCGGCCTGTTATTTGCTAGCAGAAGTTACTACCTCTGCATGCTCATGAAAGAGTGCATGTGTGGTATAAATTCTGTTTGTATTTCAGGGGATGGAGAGAGGGGGGTCTATAGACAGTCTGGTGGCTCAGTCAATGCCGTACACTGGAACACAGAGGACTCTGGTCTGATTGCCAGTTCTAGTCCTCTACTCCCTCAGGTTTGCCAGGGTTGGGGATGCTGTGGAGGCAATGCTCAACCCATTGGAAGGGAGGGAGAGAGTCTGCCATTTGTGCAATGACAACATAAAGTGACTGGCGTTTTAAGGCCCATGGATGCAAGGTTTTGGGAGGAGCCCTCTTAAATGGCCCAGAGTCCAGAACTGCTACTTCTGTGACTGGTCTAGGTATATAACAACATTTTCTGGGTAGTTGTGAATGAAGGCTTATGGTGCCAGAATCCAAGAAGAATCTGCTGAGTCAGAAAAAAAAGGCCATGTGGTGTGCTTATGATCAATGTTAAAATGTAACTGCCCTACATGCCTCACTGTTGTCTTGCAAGTCAGCATCAGCAGCAATTCACTGCTCATACTGATCGATCAGCAAGACTTTGAATTCACATGATGTCAGGCCAGTAAGTCAGCCACAATGCTCCTCGGATTTTTGAGCATCCATAGAAAAGATTATATAGCACACACTGTTCAGGACTTCTAAGATGACTTTGACCATATACAAGCTATGTGATTTGCTGACTGGGACAAGAACCTGGGAGTGGGTGCTAGCTTTACAATATTTGAGCTGACTTCTTATAATCTGTACATTATGTAGTAGTTTATTGCTGTTCTGTTATGGGTGTCCTTAAGCCTGTTAGTTTGCTGTCTTAAATGGGGAGTGCTCGGTGTTGGATTAAGTATGGGAACTGGTATGCTCTTTATCTAGGATGGTAGAGAATTAAGAGGAATGTGGACAAGCATCTACATCTGTCATCTGGGATGCATTCTTCAGTGTGTACTGGAAAGTCTAGACAGGCTCGATGGACTAATTTGCCTTTTCCAGCATCTACTAGAGTATTACATTCCTTTATTATTAGTTCTCCTAGATCTGCCAGTGATATTGAGGTCCATCAAAGCTGGAATTCCTCTCATGCTGAACTTTTGTAACCCCAGGCTTTTTTCTTCTTTAATTCTCAGATGTTCAAAAGTTTCCTTTACGAATGAAGGACAATGACCTGCTGGTCACCGAGCTCTATCGGGATCCCTCAGAAGATGCTATCACTGCCCTCAGTGTCTACCTCACCCCAAAAACAAGTATGTGGCAGAGAGCCAGCTACATCCCTTCTTGGAGGTGTTTATATTCTTGGGGCTTGGTATCTTGGGGGAAGGGGAGGATATTCAGTATCGGCAGCTAGTACTTCTACAGTGGCTAGCGGTTGCCGCTGAACTTTGTACCCGGATATGCAATGCCAGGGCCAAATCTAGCCACCAACATTGAATATCTGGGTTGACTGAATAGCTAACCGGGCAGCAGCGATATTCAGCCGCTGCCCTGTTAACGGCAGCAGGGGGAGTTAGACAAGCCTTACAGGTGCCTAATATTTGCTGCTTTAGGATAACCGGCTAGTGACTGAATATCACTGCTAGCCAGTTATCCCTGGGTGACCCCCTCCTCTCTGGCACCAGAATACCCTGACACTAGCTGACTAGCATCGGGATTCCTGGGGTGGCACCCGGCAATATTCACTATGTTAGTGCCGCTGTTTGTACCACTAAGCGCCATTTAGACGGTTTGCAAGTCTGCAAACATCCTAAATGGCTTTGCAAATTCCGCCATCCCCCTTGGATTTTAACTGAGCTCCTGTTAAGCTCCATGCTTCTCTATTTCAGGTGACAGTGGGAACTGGATTGAGATTGCATATGGAACCAGCTCAGGGATTGTTCGTGTGATTGTGCAGCATCCTGAGACCGTAGGATCGGGGCCTCAGCTCTTCCAGACATTCACCGTACATCGCAGTCCTGTGACAAAGATCATGCTGTCGGAGAAGCACCTCATCTCTGGTACCAAGCATCATCAATGTGCACAGCTCTGTACAAGATTCCCAGTATTTCAGAAAGAAAACAAACTGTTACAGGGTGTCAGGTCCCTATCCTTACAGGCTGACCAGTAAGATAATTTTATGATGGGCCACCTAACCTATGCAACAGATATACACATAAATTACACAGGTACACTACCAAAAAACTGCCTCCAGTTTTGCAACTGATTCCTATAGATTTATGGGTGCTGAATCCAGGAAAAATAGCCAAAATGTTCCATCACGTAACGTTTTCTTGCAAAATTAGATTTCTTACCCATATAAGGAATGTTCACATAATTTCTTTTTAGCCGACTGCAGTTTATTTTCTTGGCCCAAAATAGAGGTTTGTAATGGTTAACTAACTAGAAACACTCCCTCATGATATTTTAGAGTGTTTTGTATTCATTTTATACATTAACAGGACAATTGGGAGGCGGGGGGCTAAATCCAGTACTCGCGCTGGCGCATGTTCTTTCCTGTTCCCCTCACCTCTTTCGCTCGCTCAAACACGGTGGTTGCGACATGAACGTTCCTGTCAAATTTCAGTTTCTTGCAAGTTCATTATTACCTTGTTTGCTCAGTCGTAATCCAGCTTTATTCCGAAGTGGTTCACTACAGTTGTAGTTTGCAGTGCTGTGTATTTGTGATGGCTCACAGAGCCAGAGGTTGCGTCAACTCTCCGGACAGTTTTTGTTTTATTTGTGGGGAATATACCGTGAAAAAAGCGGCAGAGGAACATTTCTGCATTTATTAAAAAAGTATATTTCGCCTATTTCGGTTTGAAGTTAGGCGATCAAGACAAACCGTGGGCTCCTCACAAAGTTGTGCAAGACATGTGAGGAAGATCTACGCTTATGGATGAAAGGTAAAAAACAAGCATTTCGTTTTGGAATACCTATGATGGGAACAAAGAGACCACAGCAGTGACTGCTATTTTTGCTCTTGCAATGTGAAGGGATACAACTTAAAAAATAAGAACGTAATAAGTTACCCCAACCTTCCCTCAGCAATTAGGCCTATGCCTCATAGCAACGAAGTACCTGTGCCTGAACCACCAAATCTTTGGATCATATTTGTGTGGACGGTTCTGATCATGATGAGACTCATCAGATGGCTTTTCCCGATGAGTCCAGTACTTCCGAGTTTGAAACTGAACCAGATCCGAAACCTGAAACTTTTCTCTCAAGCTGAATTGAATGATTTAGTCCGGGATTTAGGACTCCCAAAAGATGCTGCCCAACTGCTAGGTTCTCGGCTTAAACAGAAAAATCTATTGTCACCAGGAACAACTTTTATTGGTACCGCAACCGCGAGACACAATTTTTGAAGTATTTCAGCAAAGAGGAAGATTTGGTATTTTGCAACGATATATACGGAGTGATGGAAAAGTTTTAAACTCAAGTATGATCCTGCTGAATGGCGGCTGTTCATTGATTCGTCAAAAGACAGCATAAAAGGTGTTCTTCTTCATAATGGCAACACATTCGCTTCAGTTCCTATTGCTCACTCTGTTATTCTCCAAGAAAAATACGAGAATTTGGCCCTGATTCTTCAGAAGATTCGTTATGATGAGCATAAGTGGATGATTTGTGGAGACTTTAAAATTCTATCCATGCTATTAGGGCAGCAATCCGGTTTCACCAAATATCCCTGCTTCTTTGCTTGTGGGATAGCCGGGCCCGCGACCTACACTGGGGGAAAAAAGACTGGCCAATTCGGGAGTATTTGAGACCCGTGAGAAAATGTTCTTCATGAGAGCTTGCTACCTCATGATAAAATTCTATTACCACCTCTCCACATTAAGTTGGGTCTCATAAGAATTCATCAAGTCCCTTCCAAAAGATGGTGAGTGCTTTCGGTACCTTTGCTCAAAGTTCCCCCGACTTTCTGAAGCAAAGCTAAAGGAAGGAGTGTTGTTGGCCCTGATATAAGGAAACTCATTTCAGATGGAGCATTCGCTGAAACAATGTCTGAGAAGGAAAAAGAAGCCTGGGATTCCTTCAAGGATTTGTTCTCAAATTCTTGGGGAACAGGCGGGATGAGAACTATAAGGATATTGTTGCCAGGATGCTCAATGCCTTCAAAGAACAAGGCTGTAACATGAGCCTGAAAGTCCATTTCTTGCACTCCCATGTGAACTACTTTCCCGAAAACTTGGGGGCGTACAGTGAAGAACAAGGTGAAAGGTACGCAGAGAGAAGGTACCAAGGAAGATGGAACACCACTATGATGGCTGATTTCTGCTGGTTGCTGCTGCGGGAAACCCCAGATGAAAAATACGCCAAGCAGCGCACCAAGAGAAGCATTCGGGGGAAGAAGAACGGGCCCACCAGGAGATTGATTGACCCAAGAATGACTTTAAAATCTAAACTGTGTTGACAAATATCGTGTTTTTACTAAACTTTGAAATAAAAATTTGCTATTATTACCACAGTGTCGGATCTCATTTATTAGAATTTTATTTTCACACCATCGGGTGTTTGTCTTCATGTATTGCAATGGTGCGGTTTGCGTTTTCTATTCTTACATACATACCTGTACAACATTTTTTGCACATTTCTTTGCTTTGCTTTGTGTCTAACCTCGCTCTTATATGCTCAATGTTTGTGCACATGTATGTGGCTGTTTTAAGTGCAGACAATTTTGCTACCATCACAGTGTGTTTTGTTGACATTACTCTATTCTTATGTGCTGCCTTGTTACAATTTTCTTTATTCTTATTTGAATAATACTAAACATTAGTATAAAGAATCAAGAAACTTTATCTCGATCGCACTCAATCTGAAACGTTCACCTCAAACTGCTAACCCAATGTAGCAAAAAATCTGTACGTGATGGAGCAAATTGGTTACCAGATTTGGATTCAGCGCACCAAAAAACGTAAAAATCAATCGAAACATTAGAGGCAGTTTAAAAAAAAATTTTTTTAGTGTACCTGTGTTATTGGTCTTTTTATAAAATAGGCATATCATACAGTTAATAGAACCCCAATATTTTCATATAAAAAAATTTTGTGGACCTCAAAAGTAAGAGCTACACATATCAGAGAAGGGGAATATCAAAAATCTGCAAAAAAATATTACATTAAGAAATATTTTTCTGAAGATTCCTGATGCTCTCCTGCTGTGATTTATATATTTGGTACTTTTTGTAGGGGATTGTATCCTACATCCTTGCGGATTTTCTACACTTCAACTTCATGCTTGCTTCTTTCCAGTCAGCCATAGCACTCGCCAAACAAGACTATTATGTCCATCTGACTAATTCTCTTGCCTGGCCTTCGCTGTCTCTTTACACTCACCAATCCACACGACTGCTGCTTTTGATGTCTTGGCCCGGAGCACAACGACTCTGACTATGAACTCTGCAGAACCATGACCTCAAAGGCCTTGAAGAGCCGTTATCAGCAGAAGATAAGTTTCTTTAAGAAATCCAACTCTGTGCTGGAGTCACCAGTGACACCATGCTCCAGGGCCTCCTCTAATACCTTTATGCCCTGCAAAGCCAGAGCCTCTTTTGAGTCCCCCAGCCACAGTTCCTCAGAGTGGAAATCCCTTGAAGACTGCCTCTGAGGACAGATCTGGGAAGAAGGGGAAATCCCACCCCAGGATTCACAGTCACAGGCATGAGTCGGAGAAATTGGGGCAGGAACGGCCCACCAAGCTGCCCTGTAAGGAGTTGTTGTCGTCACCTGCCGATCAGCCTCAGGTCTCCGAGGCCATCCTCATCAAGGACTCCCCCTAGAAAGTACCAGTGTTGGGCCCAAAACACTCTGTGCCTGCTTCGAAGGCTGTGGAGTCACATCAGTAGGGCAGAGACGGTCTTTCACACTGGACTGTAAGAGGGCCTTGTCCTTCTACATCCAATATACACAGCGCCACCACAAAGCTGCTCAGCTTTTCGTCTTGTACAACCCCAGTCAACTAGGGGAGGCGATGACCAAACATACACTGTCTACCTGGGTGGCAGACTGTATCACCCTCCCCTATGAGCAGACGGGGCTGCCACTGGAAGGCCCGTGTCATGGCGCACCATGTCAGGGCCATGACGACCTCAGTGACAAACCTGCGCTCCGTCCTGATGGTGGACCTCTGCCGAGCTGTCACCTGGTCTTCAATCCATACCTTCGCAGCCCATTACTGCCTGGAAATAGAGTCCCGACTGGACAGTGCCTCGTTAAGTGCTGCAATGGCCCATAGAAATGAATGGGCAGTGGCAGCACTTAATGCTTGTTAACTTTACTTAACTAGCGTTAACCTTTAGTAAACATGCCCCATAGTGTGTGTAGATTTTCAGAAAGCCTTTGACAAGGACCTTCAGAAGAGACTGTTAAAGAAATTAAAAAGTCATGAAATAGGAGGCAGCATACTACTGTGGACTGGGAACTCCTGCAATTTGTCACAATCCTCTTGTGATTTAACAACTCTGAATAATTTTGTCTCATCTGCAGATTTGATCACCCCATTTCCAGGTCATTTATGAATGTTAAAAAGTAGTGGGACCAGCACAGATCCCTGGGGAACTCCATTGTTTCTTAATTGAGAAAATTGGCCATTTAGCCCTACTTGCTGTTTTTCTATCTTTTTAACTAGTTCTCAGTCCATAGTAGTGCGCTGCTTTCTGTCCCATGACTTTTTAATTTCTTCAAGAATTTCATGAGGGACCCTGTCAAAGGCTTTCTGAAAATCCAGATAACACTATATCAGGGATCTCCAAATCCAGTCCTGGAGGACTGCAAGCCAGATTTTCAGGATATCCCTATTGAATATGCATGAGAGCTATTTGCATGCTTTGCCCCATTGTATTCAAATGTATCTCATGTATATTCATTAGGGACATCATAAAAACGTGACTGGTTTTCAGCCCTCCAGGACTGGAATTGGAGACCGCTGACCTATATTAACCAGCTCAGCTTTATCTACCTGCTTATTCACCCCTTCAAAAAAATATATAGCCGATTAATGGGATGACTTCCCTTTACTAAATCCATATTGGCTTTGTCCCATTATACCATGACTATATAGTCAGCAGTTTTGTTTTATATAATGCTTTCTACCTTTTTGCCCGGCACTGATGGCAGGCTCACTGGTCTGTAGTTTCCGTGACCACTACTAGAACATTTTTAAAAACTGACATTACATTGGCCACTCTCCATCCTTTAGGTACTATAAATTATTTTAGTAATAGTTTACAGATTTCTAATAGTAGGTCTGCAGGTTCCTTTTTTAGTTCTTTCAGCACCCTGGGATGTATATCATCTGGTCCAAGTGATTTGCTACTCTTTAGTTTATTAAATTTCTGTATTGTAGCTTTCCAGTTTATCAAGATTTGTTTCAATTCCTTCAATACATCACCTTTAAATATAATTTCTAGCATGGGTAACTTCCTTACATCTTCAGTAAAGACTGAAGCAAAGAATTTATTCAGTCCCCCCGCTATGGCCTTGTCCTCCCTTAGTGCCTCCTTTACCCATCTACCATCTAATCTGAATGTACTGAAAAAAACTTTTTCATTATGCGTTTTTGCTTCCACAGCAAGCTTCTTTTCAAATTCTCTTTGCCTACCTTATCTATGCCTTGCATTTAACTTGTCTGTGCTTTTGCTTTCTGTTTTTGTGCTGACTTTCCTTCCACCTTTCTTAAAGCATGAAATACATCTTTTCTGGAATTCCAATGCATAGGCCTAATATAAACTCTTAACTTTTGGTGTGCTCCTTTTAGCTACTACTTAACCATTTTTCTCATTTTATCATAGTCTGCCTTTTGAAAGTTAAATGCTAGTGTAGTGGATTTCCTTACTGTCCTTCCTCGATTTATTACTATTGCCAAGTGGTCTCAACACTGTTAACCACTAACACCTGATCCTGTGTTCCACTAAGGACTAGATCTAAAATAGCTTCCCCTCATATTGGTTCCTGAAACAACTGCTCCATGAAGCAGTCATTTATTTCATCTAGGAACTTTTAACTCCGTAGCATGTTCATTTTGGCTAGGTGGATGACAGTACACCCTCGTTGCCTTTTCCTTCGCTTTTTGCATAGAATTTCTATCCATAGAGGTTCTATAGTGTATTTAGTTGTCTGCAAAACATTTATCCTGTTTGACTAAATGCCCTCTTTAACATATAGTGCAACTCCTTCACCAATTTGATCTACCCTATCATTGCAATATAATTTGTACTCCGATATCAGTGTCTCACTGGTTATCCTCCTTCCACCAGATCTCTGAGATGCTAATTATATCTAACATTGTATTCAGTCTTTTACAGTTGAGGTCAACATTATTGGCACCCTTGCATTTTAGGTATGTTATGTGCAATAGCTTGACATACAGTTGTAATATTTCCAATTATTTCTCCTCATGATATTTTAATAGTATTTTCAAAGGTATACAACAAAAACAAAGATGTCTATGCAACTTAGATGTAGTAATTTCTGAGAAAAAAAACCAAAATATGATCTGGACAGAATTAACAGCACTCTTCACTAATATTTGGTTGCACAACTCTTGGCAGTGATGACAGCCTCCAAATGTTTCTTGTAGCCATCTATAAGTTTTATACAACTCTGCTGGTAGTTTCTCCCATGTTAAGAATATAAGAACATAACATAAGAACATAAGATATGCCATACTGGGTCAGACCAAGGTCCATCAAGCCCAGTATTCTGTTTCCAACAGTGGCCAATCTAGGTCATACGTACCTAGCAGTTTCCCCAAGGGACACAGGTTCCACAATGCTTGTATTTGTTCAAGCATTGATATCCTGGGTCCCTTCTTAATAATGGTTTATGGACCTTTCCTCCAGGAACTTGTCCAAACCTTTTTTAAACCCAGCTACACTAACAGCCTTTACTACATCCTCTGGTAACAAATTCCAGAGTTTGATTACACGTTGAGTGAAAAAATATTTTCTTTTATTAGTCTTAAATAGTTTACCCTGTAGCTTCATTGCATGTCCCCTAGTCTTTCTATATTCTGATAAGGTAAACAATCGATCTACGTTTACCCGTTCCACTCCGTTCATCAATTTATAGACTTCTATCATATTTCCCCTCAGCCGTCTCTTTTCCAGGTTAAAGAGCCCTAACCTTTTTAGCCTTTCTTCATAGGAGTATCCTTCCATCCCCTTTACCATTTTGGTGGCTCTTCTCTGAACCTTTTCTAAAATCGCTATATCCTTTTTAAGATACGGCGACCAGAATTGCACACAATATTCAAGGTGTGATCTCACCATGGAACGATATAGAGGCATTATAATATCTTTTGTTTTATTTTCCATTCCTTTCCTTATCATACCTAGCATTCTATTTGCTCTCTTGGCCGCTGCTGCACACTGAGCCGAGAGTTTTAACATGGTATCCACAATGACTCCTAAATCTTTTTTTTTTTTGTTGTTCAACTGCGATTTGTTCCAGCTCATGAATGTTTCCAGGATTTCTTTTACCAATGGCAGATTTCAGCTCTTTCCAAAGGTTTTTGATTGAATTATGATCAGGACTCATTGCTAGCTAATTTAAACAGTCTATTTGTTCCTTTTTAACCATGCTTTTGTATTTTTGGATGTATGTTTTGTGTCATTCTCCTTCAGGAGAATCTATGACTTTCGACCCACACCTAACCTTCTGACACTAGGTAGCACATTTCGCTCCAAATACCTTGATAGTCCTCTGACTTCATGATTCCTTTAGTACGTTTGAGGTCTCCAGTTCTTGAGGCTGCAAACAGCCCCACAATATTATGGAACCTCCATCATATTTAACTATAGGAAAGGTGTTTATTTCCGTATAAGCTTCATTTCTTTGGCTGTAAACGTAGTGTTGGTCTGCATTGATGAAGAGCTCAAGTTTGGTTTCATATGTCCACAGAACATTTTCCGAGAAGGATTGTGGTTTCTCAAGGTGGGTTTGGGCAAAGATCAAGCATGCCTTTTTATTTATTTATTTACAATTTCTTATATACCACACTATTCGGCATCAGCGTGGTTTTCATGGAACAGAAAAATCAGACAGGGTACATGTGTCTGAGTTTACAATTAGCCGGACAGCAAAACTTGGATAACGAGGGAGAGTT
The DNA here is from genome assembly GCA_033557465.1 of Ichthyophis bannanicus. Taxonomy (NCBI): domain Eukaryota; kingdom Metazoa; phylum Chordata; class Amphibia; order Gymnophiona; family Ichthyophiidae; genus Ichthyophis; species Ichthyophis bannanicus. The sequence continues at coordinate 81,870,990 of CM066039.1, forward strand.
TACAAATAACAGGACAGCAGAACTTGGATAACCAGGGGGTAACTATTTACACATTAGAGTCACAGAATAAGTGTAACTTGTAATTCAATGGTCAATGACACCTTGCTAAGTGAGTTCTTCTGGCTCCCTAGGTGTGTTGATGTAGCTACCAATGTTTGAGAGGGGGTGTGATTCGGTGTTCTCTGGGAAGTATTTGAGGAAAAGGTAGTGTTTGAGGGCCTTTCTAAACTGGGCTAGGTTAGTGATTGCCCTGATGTTTGTTGGTAAGGCGTTCCAGAGTCTTGAGGCACAGAGTCTGAAGGCCCTATTTGCTGTTGTTGGGGTGCATCTTGTTAATTCTCTTGGAATCGTTAGTGTGTTTCTTGCTGTGGATCTTCTTGATCTATTTGAGGTTATGATTTGGATGAGGTCGGTTAGAGAGGAGGAGGAGAGACTGTTTACCACTTTGAAAGTCATTAACATTGTCTTGAAGACGATCCTGTCTTTGAGCAGTGAAGTCTTCCTTGGCTTTCACCCATGATGTCCTTCTTTTGTTTAGTGTGTGACATATGATGCGGGTTGAAACCACCACTCCAGATTGCTCCGGGTCAGCCTTAAGGTCTTTGGATGTTGTACGTGGTGTTTTTTCAACAGTTCGCACAATCATTTGAAGACTTTTTAGATTAATTTCTCTTTTCACCATGTCCTGAGACGTTCTTGACAGTTTCATGAGCAGAAAACTTCTTAATAAAATTGCAAATTGTAGACCCAGGAATCCCAAAGTCTTTGGAGATGGTCTTGTATCCCTTTGACATTTAATGTTTGGTGATAATGGCTTTTCTGATGATCTCCGGCAGATCTCTTGTCTTCACCATTGTGAAAATGGAACAGGGAGTGAATGTGGCCATTTCAAACAGAGCCACCATTCATTGGTTGATTCAAGTCATGTGAGTACTGACAATTGGTCACAGGTGTGTCTAATTTTACTGCAGTGAGAATTTTGGTTCTTCTGCTCAGACTGATTTGAATTGTTTATAAGGGTGCCAGTAATCATGTCTTTCTAAGAAAAACCATGGTCTTAACCATAAAGAAACTAACTACAAAACAAGTCAGACCAAACTAAACAAAACTATGTATTAAAACCTCCGCCAAAAATTATATGTTGGAATGTTTGTCATGAAAGGAGAAAATCCTCTCTCGTGACCAAACTCTCCTTTTATTCTGTTTTATGAGTAATCTACTCATCAACTATGTGTTAAACCCACAAAACGTGAAACAAAAGAATTATATAATCTTGCGACTTAGCTTGTGAATGTAGAGAAGTAGCCCGCAGGTGCCTTAATGCCAGATATCCAACAGTCAGGTGGTACATCAAACTTCTTGGAACAAACACCAACTTCTGACAAATTAAGGAAATGTCTTCAAGTGAAGCAACATAGAACTGTGTTTCAAGCCCATCTACTCTTCTCTGGGTTCTGCCTCAACCATCAATGTTCCTGTGTATGAAAGGTAATTTTGGAGCCATTACCATTGCCTGGCCAGAATGATAGATGGATAGTGAAATGTTAAAAGAAATCAGGGAAGCTAACACAAATTACAACACAGTTATAGTGGGTGATTTCAGTTACCCCGGTATTGACTGGGTCAGTGTCATAGCAGGGAGTGGGAAGGTAAGCTCCTCCCCGCTCCCCACCGGCACGACCAATCACCGCGGCCCCCAGGCCCTAGAAAAGCAACAAGCCGCCTGAGGCGACCCGCGCCTAAGGGCCACGCCAAAGGGCCCTTTGGCGAGGCCCTTAGGCGTGGCACTACAGCCAGAGCACCCCTCCTCCAGCAATTTAAACATGGCGTCTCCCCAACAGTAACACGTCCACCTTCCACCCTACGACATGCAGCCCAAACTGAGTCGCCACCCTGGGTCATCAGCTCACATCCCACACAGCATAGCCTACTGGACCTTCTTCTGCCTCACTCCCATCTCATTACTCGTAAGTTAACATCTGCTGCTTTGCCTGGATAATCCATTGCTGCTTCTTTGCTTATAGGGTAACATTTGCTGTTTGCTGGACAATCCATTGCTGCTGCATTGCTTATAGGGTAACATTTGCTGTTTGCTGGACAATCCATTGCTGCTTCATTGCTGATAGGGTAACATTTGCTGTTTGCCTGTTTGCTGCATTGCTTGTAGGGTAAAATTTACTGCTTTGCCTTGACACCGCTTGCTTTGAACTTGCCACCCACTGCTTGAACTTGCTGCACAGGCTATAATCACCCCACTGCCCACTGCTTGTAATTTAATCTATATTGCATATTTAACCTATACTGCACATCATACAGTCCCCGCTGCAACTCAACATATACCGCTTAGTGTATATAATCCTTAGCCACCTCATTGCTTGTAAGATAACATACACTGCATAGCCCCCACTACTCCTCTTCTATGGCCCCACATCACATTGTCCTTCTCTTCCTCATATTCTCCAACTGCCTCCTCTTCTACCAGCACCCTCACTCCTCTCCCCCCTACTCTCCCTCTACCTTCCTCACATCTCCCTCCATTCTGTCTTCTAACCTAGCATCTGCTCTTGAGCTTCACCCTCGCTTCCGCCATACTGCCTTCGCTTTACCCCGCTCTCTACTACTCCTTCTCCTTCTCTCATTAGGTAATATCAACCCCAACCCTGGCCCCCCTCAAATTCTTTCTCCCTCTAAGAAGAGCTCCTCACGTACCTTATCTAATCTCATCCATATCCCTCTCCTTTCCCCTTCCACCCTCCCTCACTCATGCCCCAATCTCTCAGCCAGTGATATCAACGCCAACCCTTTCCCCCTTAGAGTTCTGTCTCACTCTATAAAGAGATCCTCATGTAACCCATCTAATATCATCAATATCCCCCTTCCACTCCCCTTCCCTCATGTTGGGCACACTCATCCAGAGACACTCACCTGTACCCTCACCCCTCTAGATCTCTGTATTACTCTGAAAATAGATCCTCACGTAATGGCCCCCCTAGACCACTGTCCTACTCTGGAAAGAATTCCTCACGTAACTTGTCCAACCTTATCCATATCCCTCTCCTTTCCCCCTCCACTCTCCCGTTCTCATGTGCCCTATGGAATGCATGCTCAGTCTCTAACAAACTTCCTTTTAGTCATGATCTCTTTATCTCTAATGTGCTACACCTTCTTGCCCTAACTGAGACCTGGCTCCTCCCAGATGATACCGCATCCGCTGCTGCTCTCTGCCGTGGGGGCTACCAGTTCTCCCATACGCCTCGATCCACTGGCTGTGGTGGTGGTGTTGGGCTTCTACTTTCTCCATCTTACCAATTCCAACCCCTCCTGCTACCTCAGTCACACTCCTCCCTCTCCTTTGAAGTCCACTCCATTCGCCTCCTCACACCACTTCCCCTCAGAGTAGCTGTTATCTATCGCCCACCCGACAAATCTGTCTCTACCTTCCTTACCGACTTTGACTCCTGACTTTCCGTCTTTCTGTATCCCTCTTTCCCCACCCTTATTCTTGGCGATTTTAACATTCACGTCGATAACCCCTCCGTTCCCCATGCTTTAAAGTTCCTCACCCTCACCTCCTCATTTGACCTCCAGCTTTGCTCCACTGCCCCCACCCATCTGCACGGCCACTGCCTTGACCTGATACTCTTCTCTAATTCCTCTCCCTCAAACTTCCGCAACTCATCTGACCATCACCTTTTAACCTTTAATCTTCAGCTTCTGATGTCTCAACCTCATCCTGTCTCCTCCGACCTATTTAGAAACCTTCATAATATTGATCCCTTGACTTTCTCCTCCACCATTTCCCCATCTCTTTCCTCCATCATGTCCTCCAAGTCTGTCAATGAAGCAGTATCCTCTTATAATGCTGCATTATCCTCGGTTCTTGACGCTCTTGCCCCACCCACCCCACATCCTGTCGGACGTTCTGCTCCCCAGCCCTGGCTTTCATCCACTACCTGCTATTTACGCACCTGTGCCTGTTCTGCCGAACGTGCTTGGGCCAAATCCCGCTCCCCAGAAGACCTCCTACACTTCAAATTCATGCTTGGCTCCTTCCAGTCAGCCATAGCACTTGCCAAACAAGAATACTACATCCATCTGACTAACTCCCTTGCCTCTGATCCTCGCCGCCTCTAATACCCTCAATTCTCTCCTCAAAGTGCCCCCGACCCCGGTCCCTCCCTCCCTTTCTGCCCAAACCCTAGCTGACTACTTCCATAACAAAATCTACAAGATCACTCTCCAATTCCCCACTTCCTCTTCTACCTCCCCCCACCCATACTTTCTCTGCTACCCTCTCCTCCTTCCCTACGATCTCCGAAGAAGAAACCGTGCTCCTTCTTTCCTCCTCCAAACACACCACCTGTTCCTCTGACCCTATCCCCACCCATCTCCTACACCCCATCTCCCCCACCGTTGTCCCCTCCATCTCTCATATTCTCAACCTTTCAATCTCCACTGCAACTGTCTCCGCTGACGTCACACCTCTCCTCAAGAAATCCTCACTCGATCCCACCTGCCCTTCTAACTATCGACCCATCTCCCTCCTCCCCTTCATATCTGAACTACTAGAACGAGCAGTCCAACGCCGCTGCCTCGACTTCCTCACCTCCCAGGCCCTCCTGGACCCACTACAATCCGGCTTCCGTCCCCTACACTCCACTGAAATGGCTCTTACTAAAGTCTCCAATGACTTGTTCCTGGCTAAATCTAAGGGCCTCTACTCTGTCCTCGTCCTTCTCGACCTCTCCGCTGCCTTTGACACTGTTGACTAAAATCTTCTCCTCACCACCCTCTCCTCGCTTGGTTTCAAGGACTCCGTACTATCCTGGTTCTCCTCCTACCTCTCCCATCGCTCCTTTAGTGTATGCTCTGGTGGCTCCTCCTCCTCTCCCACTCCGCTCCATGTTGGTGTGCCCCAAGGATCCGTCTTGGGCCCCCTCCTTTTCTCTCTCTATACCCAATCCCTTGACGCGCCTATCTCCTCCCATGGCTTTCAGTACCATCTCTATGCCGATGACTTCCAAATCTACCTCTCTACACCTAATATCTCTCCAGCAGTCCAGACCAGGATCTCTGCCTGCCTTTCTGACATCGCTGCCTGGATGTCTCACCGCCGCCTGAAGTTGAACATGGCCAAGACTGAACTACTTATCTTTCCCCCCAACTCCTCCCCTCCTCTTCCCCCCCCTTCTCAGTATCCATGGAGGGATCTATGATTCTTCCTGTTCCCTTTTCCCGTAACCTGGGGGTTATCTTTGACACCTCTCGCTCCTTCTCCACACATATCCAGCTCGTAGCTAAGACCTGCCGCTTCTTTCTTTACAACATTAGCAAAATCCGCCCCTTCCTTTCTGAACACGCCACCAAAACGCTTTTCCACTCCTTAATTTCCTCTCGCCTCGACTACTGCAACCTACTCCTTGCTGGTCTCCCCATGAGCCATCTCTCTCTCCTTCAACCTATACAAAATCATGCTGCTCGACTAATCTTCCGCCAGTTTCGCCATGCCCACATTACTCCTCAATTCGCTTCACTGGCTCCCTATCCAATTCCGCATCCAATTCAAACTTTTCCTATTGACCTATAAATGCATTCACTCTACAGCCCCTCAATACTTCTCTTCTCTTATCTCTTCCTACATCCTCTCTCGCAAACTTCGCTCCGTTAACAAACTACTTCTATACAAGCCTTTCTCTCGCACCGCTGACTCCCGACTTCGCTTCTTTCACCTTGCTGCACCTTATGCCTGGAACAACCTACCTGTGTCTGTACGCCAGGCACCTTCCCTGGCCCTCTTCAAATCCAGATTAAAGACCCACCTCTTCACTGTCGCTTTTAGATCCTGACTTCTGTCCTTTACCTTAACCTGACTCCCATCAATTTTCATAACCGAATTGTAAAGACCATATTGTGCTTTACACCAAATTGACTAATGCTCTGTATTGTCTCAACTAGATTGTAAGCTCTGACGAGCAGGGACCGTCTCTTGTATGTTTGTCTGTACAGTGTTGCGTGCGTAGCGCTATATAAGTACTAAAATAGTAGTAGTAAATAGTAGACACAGCGTTTCTAGATGAAATAAATGACTGCATTTTGGAGCAGCTGGTTCATGGACCTAATCCTCAGTGGAACACAAGAGAAGGGTTTTGGGGCCACCTGGCAGTAGTGATCATAGCATGATCACATTTGATGTAATAAATGGAAGAAAGATGGCAAAGAAATCCACAGCACTACCTTTTAACTTTCAAAAGGGAGACTATGATAAAATGAAGAAAATAGCTACGAAAAAACTAAAAGCAGCAGCTGCAAAGGTTAAGAGTTACATCAACCATGGAAAATTATTGAAAAGTACTATCTTGGAAGCACAAACCAGATGTATTCCACACTTTAGGAAAAGTGGAAGGAAGGCCAAAAAACTGCCAGCATAGTTTAAAGGCGAGGTCATAGAGGAGGATTGTTGCCAAAAAGTATCATTCAGGAAATGGAAAAAGGAGCCTAATGACAAACACCATAAACAACATAAGCATTGACAAGTTAAATGCAAGGAATTGATAAGGCAGGCAAAGAGAGAATTTGAAAAGAAGCTTGCCATGAAAGCAAAAACACACACTAAAAACCTTTTCAAGTACATTTCTAGCAAAAAACCTGTGCGAGAGTCAGTTGGGACCATTGGGTGATAAAGGGGTAAAAAGGGTGCTAAGTGAAGACAAGACCATAGCAGAGAGACTAAATGAATTCTTTGCTTCTGTCTTTACTGATTTAGGGCAGTTACCCGTGCCTGAAATGGTATATAGCAGAAATATTGAAAGAAATATCAATAAGCCGGGTGGATGTATTACAAATGTTTGATACACTGAAGAGAAGCAAATCACCTGGACCGGATGGTGTACATCCAAGGGTGTTGAAAGAACTGAAATATGAGATTGCTGACCTACTAGTAGTAATCTCTGAGCTATCATTAAAATCATCTCTAGAACCTGAGGATTAGAGAGTGGCCAATGTAACACCAAGTTTTAAAAAGGTTCCAGGGGGATCCAGGAAACTAGCGTGACGTCGGTACTGAGCAAATTGGTAGAAACTATTATAAAGAATAAAATTGCTGAACATATAGATAGCCATGGTTTAATGGGAGAAAGCCAACATGGATTTAGCCAAGGAAAGTCTTGTCTTACTAATCTGTTTATGTTTTTTTGAAGGCGTGAATAAACAGATATACTATATCAACCGGCTCACCTTTTGTCTATTTGGATTTTCAGAAAGCCTTTGACAAGGTCCCTTATGAGAGACTCTTGACGAAATTAAAGAGTTATGGGATTGGAGGCAGTGTATGTAGTATTATGGATCAGGAACAGGTTAAAAGATGGAAAGCAGAGACTAGGGCTAAATGACCAATTTTCTCAATGGAGAAAGGTGAATAGTGGAGTACCCCAGGGATCTGTGCTGGGCCTGCTGCTTTTTAACATTTTCATAAATGATCTGGAACTAGGAATAACAAGTGAAGTGATCAAATTTGCAGATGACACAAAATTATTCAAAATTATTGTAACACTAGAGGATTGTGAAAAATTGCAAGAGGACTTTGAAAAATTGGAAGATTGGACTTCCTAATAGCAGATGAAATTTAACATGGACAAGTGCAAAGTTATGCATCTAGGAAAGAACAGCCCAAACTATGGTTACACAATGCAAGGTACCACCTTAGAAACCACCACCCAGGAAAAAGATTTAGGCGTTATTGTGGATAATATGTTGAAACCTTCCGCCCAGTGTGCAGAGGCAGCCAAGGAAGTAAATAGAATGCTAGGAATCATAAAGAAAGGAATGGAGAATAAAACAAAGGATATTATAATGCCTCTGTACTGTTCCATGGTGCGACTGCACCTTGAATATTGTGTGCAGTTCTAGTCGCCATATCTTAAAAAGGATATAACAGAATTAGAAAAGCGACAAAAATGATAAGGGAATGGAAGGATACTCCTATGAGGAGAGGCTTAAAAGACTGGGACTCGAGAGACGGCTGGTATCCAAGATGGCGCTGGTTAGATTTCTGTGAGCAGTCTGCTTCTACGACAGGAAGAAAGTGTAAGGCAAAAGGGGCTCTGCAACCATCCCAGACCCTGGGATCCTCTATGCCCTTACCTGCAGTGGTCAGTGGACCTTTGCACTCTTGTTTTATGCGCCCGCTCCAACAATCAGGTCTTTGGGGGAGGTAAGCTCGACTGCGGTTTCGCTGACGTCAGCGGACTCTGTGGCTGCCTCGTATGCCTAAAGCAGTGTGTCTCCAACTTCCTCTCGGTGGTCTGCAGCAAAGAGTCCCCCATTCTGGGAGTGAATTTCCCTCCTATCAAGGGTCTGATCCGAGAGTATTGTCAGGTGACAGCTTGCTTTCCCCGGAGCAACTACAGCATGCTGGGGATTTGATGTTACCAGGAGGATGTCAGGCAGCAGGTTCAGCTGAAATGACCAATAAAGTAGATGGGACGACTGGTTACTCTTGAGAACTCTCTAATATTTCAGACACATTAAGAATATCAGCGTGCTGTGTTCAAAAACCTCTGAAGATGGCATTTTCTTCCCTGAAAGGAGATAATACATCTTGACCACAGGTGGATGTAATTCAATTGTTTCAGACAAAGTTTCAGTGAAATACACTCGAAACATATCCTGTGTCGAAACATATCCTGTGCCGAAACTGTTGACGCTTTAGGAAAATTAATAAACCTAAGATTCGCAGCTCTAATTGCATTCTCCAATTGTTCCAGTTTCACATCAACACCAGGCATGCCCCTTTAATCTGAAGGTCTGAAACAGCAGCCTGAGCTGTTGAAATCTTCGCTGCTGTTCCCAAAATCACCGCGGAATTGGCTTGAACTTGCAGAGAAAGAGATGAAATCTGTGGAACCAATGCTTCCCCCAGCCGAACTAGAGCAGACCAAATAGCCTGTAGTGTCAATCCGGTTTCCGTCCTGGCCACAGTACAGAGTCCATCCTTCTCTTCCTTCTTAACGAATTACATACTGCTCACGATCAGGGTTCATATTCTAACGCTGTCTCCTTAGATTTATCTGCAGCTTTTGACCTTGTAGATCACCGCACCCTTCTTGCATGCCTATGCTCCTCTGGTCTCTCCGGTTCAGTCCTTCTCTGGTTCTGCTCCTTTCTTTCCAACAGGTCATTCTCAGTTTTCTCAGGTTCTTCCTCCTCTCCTTCCACCCCCTCCTCTGTGGTGTCCCCCAGGACTTCATTCTAGCCCCCCTTCTATTCAACATTTTCCTCGCTCCCTCACCCTTTTGGTACAGCAACACACTGTATCCGCTTACTACTATGCAGACAACGACATCCTTCTCTATCATGCAGATGCCTCTTCACCCGACATCAGTCCTCTCAATTCCTGCCTGTCCGCCATGGCCTCCTGGCTATCCTCAAGCTTTCTACATATCAACCTCTCAAAAACCTCGGCCATCTGGTTCACCTCCGGAAATCCTATTCCTCCTCTTGTCCCTCTTCTCTCTGCCACTCCCATCCCGGCCGTCTCTTCTCTGCATTATTTAGGGGTCACCCTTGATTCTTCCCTGTCCTTCAAAGATCATATTTCCTCAGTAGTTCCGTGATCCTTTTACACCCTGTGACAACTCCGCGCGGTTCGCCCTTTTCTTTCCGTCCCCTCCCTCACCACCCTTCTTCTGTCCCTAGTAGCATCCCGCCTCGACTACTGTAATATTTCCCTTGCCGGCCTCTCCCAGTCTCAACTACGCAGACTACAAGTCGTCCATAACTCTGCCGCTCGCCTCCTGACCCATGCCTCCCGCTTTCACCACATCACCCCCATCCTGATCCGTCTCCATTGGCTTCCAGTTCCCTTCTGAATTCAATACAAAGTGCTTACTGTTGTCCACAAATCGATTCACTCCAACTCTTTCCTTTATCTCTCAGACCTTATTCGCCTACACACACTGCACCGCTCTCTCCGGTCAATACATGCTAATCGTCTATCCCTCCCTTCCCCATCTCAGGCCCATCTCAAATCTACCCGCTCCTCAGCCTTCTTTTTCCTGGGTCCCCGGCTCTGGAACTTGCTCCCCTCCACCCTCCGCCTCGAACCCTCCTACATTACCTTTAAGGCACGACTCAAATCCCACCTCTTCTGCTTCGCTTTCTACCTCCCACCTCACCCCTGTCCCCTCCCCCCAGCTGACGTCCAGCGTCCCCTCCCTCTCCCCTGAGCAGTGCACCCGCCTCTTTGGCACTTTTACGTCTATCCTCTCCTATTATTTTATGGCGTTCCTGACTTCCTTTTCCTAGCAATACAAGTCCTTTTATTTTGTAAACTGCTCTGATGCACCTCTGTATGAGCGGTATATTAAGACTGACATAAAGATAAAGATAAAGTCTTGGGGCGCATCAATGAAAATTAAGCCAAACCTCCAAGCAAAGATACTTCTCTTTCCATTTTTCCAAACGTAGTTTTTGCCTTATTATCTGATAGGGAATGGCTGTTGAGGTTATTTTTTAGGAAGAGGAATCTTTTTTTTGTTCTGGGGATTATCTGTTCATATATTTATTTATTTAAACCAGACCTTGCTAAAGTTACTCAACAGTGTTGTAGGGAGTTTCTTCTTCTCTTTCTGGGGGCCTAGCAGCCGGAAGCTCTCTCCTTTCTTAAATATCCATGCAAATGCATGATTAAGTTTTGTTCTGTTTCTTGTATTTTCTTTGAGCCTTCCCAGCTGCTGGCCTTTTTTGAATTCCCACCACATGGAAACCCCTGGCTGTTTGCCTCTCGAGGTTCCGTGAATTTTGTTAACCGACTGTAACTTTAACTTTTTTCCTTTGTATAATGGTTTATTTCTTATGGGTCCCCAGAGTTACTTGTGGGCTGAATTGGGCAGAACTGTGATGATTGGTCTCCAAATGGTGTTTAAGTTTTTTCTTGTTTGTATTTTTCATGATGTTCTGCTCCATTTCTATACAAGATTTTTCGTGGTTTTGTTAATTGAAATTGCATAAAGATAAAATAAAAAAATAAATAGTTGGGGCTCTTCAACTTAGAAAAGAGACAGCTGAGGGGAGATATGATAGAGGTCTATAAATTAATGAATGGAGTGAAACAGGTAAACAGATTGGCTGTTTGCGCCATCAAAAAGTAGAAAGACTAGAGGACACACAGTGAAGCTACAATGCATTCCATTTAAGATTAATAAGAGAAAATATCTTTTTAGTCAAAATGTAATCAAACTCTGGAATTTCTTACCGGAGGATGTTAATATAGCTGTGTTAAAAAAAGGTTTGGACAAGTTCCTGGCAGAAAGGTCCCTAAACCATTATTAAAGAGGACCCGGGAAATCCACTGCTTGCCCCGGGACAAGCATAGTGGAACCTGTGTGTCTTTTTGGGAATCTGCCAGGTACTTATGGCCTGGATTGGCCACTGTTGGAAACCAGGATACTGGGCTTGATGGACCTTGGTCTGACCCAGTACGACATTTATGTTCTTATGTAATGAGCAACTGACAAAAAAGATATAATTTGATTACACAGGTACACTAAAAACATTTTTTTTTAAACTGCCTCTAATGTTTCGATTGATTTTTACGTTTTTTGGTGCGCTGAATCCAAATCTGGTAACCAATTTGCTCCATCACGTACAGATTTTTGCTACATTGGGTTAGCAGTTTGAGGTGAACGTTTCAGATTGAGTGCGATCGAGATAAAAGTTTCTTGGATGAATTCTTTATACTAATTGTTTAGTAGTTATTCAAATAAGAATAAAGAAAATTGTAACAAGGCAGCACATAAGAATAGAGTAATGTCAACAAAACACACTGTGATGGTAGCAAAATTGTCTGCACTTAAAACAGCCACATACATGTGCACAAACATTGAGCATATAAGAGTGAGGTTAGACACAAAGCAAAGCAAAGAAATGTGCAAAAAATGTTGTACAGGTATGTATGTAAGAATAGAAAACGCAAACCGCACCATTGCAATACATGAAGACAAACACCCGATGGTGTGAAAATAAAATTCTAATAAATGAGATCCGACACTGTGGTAATAACTAGCAAATTTTTATTTCAAAGTTTAGTAAAAACACGATATTTGTCAACACAGTTTAGATTTTAAAGTCATTCTTGGGTCAATCAATCTCCTGGTGGGCCCGTTTCTTCTTCCCCCGAATGCTTCTCTTGGTGCGCTGCTTGGCGTAATTTTCATCTGGGGTTTCCCGCAGCAGCAACCAGCAGAAATCAGCCATCATAGTGGTGTTCCATCTTCCTTGGTACCTTCTCTCTGCGTCCTTGATGTCCTGGTGAAACCTTTCACCTTGTTCTTCACTGTACGCCCCCAAGTTTTCGGGAAAGTAGTTCACATGGGAGTGCAAGAAATGGACTTTCAGGCTCATGTTACAGCCTTGTTCTTTGAAGGCATTGAGCATCCTGGCAACAATTCCTTATAGTTCTCATCCCGCCTGTTCCCCAAGAATTTGAGAACAACATCCTTGAAGGAATCCCAGGCTTCTTTTTCCTTCTCAGACATCGTTTCAGCGAATGCTCCATCTGAAATGAGTTTCCTTATATCAGGGCCAACTAACACTCCTTCCTTTAGCTTTGCTTCAGAAAGTGGGGGAACTTTGAGCAAAGGTACTGAAAGCACTCACCATCTTTTGGAAGGGACTTGATGAATTGCTTAATGAGACCCAACTTAATGTGGAGAGGTGGTAATAGAATTTTATCACGAGGTACCAAGCTCTCATGAAGAACATTTTTCTCACCGGGTCTCAAATACTCCCGAATTGGCCAGTCTTTTTTCCCCCAGTGTAGGTCGCGGGCCCGGCTATCCCACAAGCAAAGGAAGCAGGGATATTTGGTGAAACCGGATTGCTGCCCTAATAGCATGGATAGAATTTTAAAGTCTCCACAAATCATCCACTTATGCTCATCATAACGAATCTTCTGAAGAATCAGGGCCAAATTCTCGTATTTTTCTTGGAGAATAACAGAGTGAGCAATAGGAACTGAAGCGAATGTGTTGCCATTATGAAGAAGAACACCTTTTATGCTGTCTTTTGACGAATCAATGAACAGCCGCCATTCAGCAGGATCATACTTGAGTTTAAACTTTTCCATCACTCCGTATATATCGTTGCAAAATACCAAATCTTCCTCTTTGCTGAAATACTTCAAAAATTGTGTCTTGTGGTTGCGGTACCAATAAAAAGTTGTTCCTGGTGACAATAGATTTTTCTGTTTAAGCCGAGAACCTAGCAGTTGGGCAGCATCTTTTGGGAGTCCTAAATCCCGGACTAAATCATTCAATTCAGCTTGAGAGAAAAGTTCAGGTTTCGGATCTGGTTCAGTTTCAAACTCGGAAGTACTGGACTCATCGGGAAAAGCCATCTGATGAGTCTCATCATGATCAGAACCGTCCACACAAATATGATCCAAAGATTTTGGTGGTTCAGGCACAGGTACTTCGTTGCTATGAGGCATAGGCCTAATTGCTGAGGGAAGGTTGGGGTAACTTATTACGTTCTTATTTTTTAAGTTGTATCCCTTCACAATGCAAGAGCAAAAATAGCAGTCACTGCTGTGGTCTCTTTGTTCACGCCACATCATAGGTATTCCGAAACGAAATGCTTGTTTTTACCTTTCATCCATAAGCGGAGATCGTCCTCACATGTCTTGCACACTTTTTGAGGAGCCCACGGTTTGTCTTGATCGCCTAACTTCAAACCGAAATAGGCGAAATATACTTTTTTAATAAATGCAGAAATGTTCCTCTGCCGCTTTTTCACGGTATATTCCCCACAAATAAAACAAAAACTGTCCGGAGAGTTGACGCAACCTCTGGCTCTGTGAGCCATCACAAATACACAGCACTGCAAACTACAACTGTAGTGAACCACTTCGGAATAAAGCTGGATTACGACTGAGCAAACAAAAGGTAATAATGAACTTGCAAGAAACTGAAATTTGACAGGAACGTTCATGTCGCAACCACCGTGTTTGAGCGAGCGCGAACGAGGCGAGGCGAACAGGAAAGAACATGCGCCAGCGCGAGTACTGGATTTAGCCCCCCGCCTCCCAATTGTCCTGTTAATGTATAAAATGAATACAAAACACTCTAAAATATCATGAGGGAGTGTTTCTAGTTAGTTAACCATTGCAACCTCTATTTTGGGCCAAGAAAATAAACTGCAGTCGGCTAAAAAGAAATTATGTGAACATTCCTTATATGGGTAAGAAATCTAATTTTGCAAGAAAACGTGACGTGATGGAACATTTTGGCTATTTTTCCTGGATTCAGCACCCCAAAATCTATAGGAATCAGTTGCAAAACTGGAGGCAGTTTTTTGGTAGTGTACCTGTGTTATTTATTCACTGGGATTATTTTTCTCTCTTATCAGGGTTTAAATTAGGATCTAATCATGCTTTGGATATAAATTGTGCTAAAATACAGACCATCTTAGGAAGCTCAGGCTTTTTTCAGCGATAGATACTCCAAGTGCAGAAGAAGGGATGTTTATGTGAGGCAAGCATGCAACTCAGGGGCTGATGCAATAAGTTATGCTATCCATTAATGCAGCGGTTTACTCTTGATTTTCCTGCATTAATCTTACTCCCAGTGGAGGAAGAAATATTAGCATGGGAAAACTGGTATAAAACCACTGTGTTAAAGGTAGCACAGTGAGCATACAAAATATATGCCAATTGCTGCTTAATAAATTGCTCCCAGTGTTAAAAAAACAAAACAAAACAAGCAAAAACAAACTGTGCTAAAATCTAGTGCAGTCAATTTTTTTCTAGTCTTTTTATAGCACTGAATCCTGGTGTAGAGATGCAGTGCAGGAGCAGAGGGTGATCTAAGATGAAGTTTTGTACTTCAGCTCAGATCACTGAAGTGGGTCTCTCCCTGGACCTTCCAACTCCCCGTAGCATTAATGGGTAGCCCAAATGGCTCTCCTCCCAAGCTCTCTGATCCCCTCCCCCAGTGCACCTCTGAGTTGGAAGGCAGGTGTGATGCCCACTTGCCCGTGCCTTCATGCTGCCATCTTGAAAAATGGCAGAAATGCACAGCACTTGATAGATGCCACTAATTTTCAAGATAGTGGCATGGAAGCAGGTGCAAATGGCCCATCACTCCTGCCTCTCAACTTAAAGATGGGAGGCGGGAGGGATTGGGAATTTGGACATGAAATGGTTCTGTTGCAGTGTGTGCTGATAACAATCACGTACGGATGTGGACCGTGACCCGTTTCCGAGGGATGATCTCCACCCAGCTTGGATCCACCCCACTGGCCTCCTTTAAAAGAGTCAGGGGTATGGAAGGGGCCCATGGGCCACCAGGGACATTTGTGGGGTCTGTGAGTAAGGGGGCCACTTAGATCACCAACGTAATTTTATGTGGGGTTGAAGTGGTGAGGGTCTGGGGAGGGGTCCATGTACCACCAATGTTGGGATAGGTGGGATTGGGTGGTGTTGGGTTACGGGAGTCGGGAGGGATTGGGAATTTGGACTGGTTTTTAAATCCCTCTTCCTGTCGGTGTGTGAACCAATCCCTGCTTGTGCACTGACAGGAAGGGAGATATTTACTTGAGATGCAGAAAATGGCTGCTTCTCCAGGACCAAGCAGGAAGTCAGTCCTCACTTATGGGTGACGTCGGCGCCGATGGAGCCCTCGCGGAGCAATTTTCCCCAGCTTTTGAAGAAAGCCTTTGGGAATTGCAGCGTGCATGCGTGGTCCCCTTCCCGCCCAAGGGTGCCATCTTGCTCAGTCTTCTTTTTTCCGCGGAGCCCTACAGACGTAGTTTGTGATCGCCGCTGAAAAAGTTGATTTTTTTCGTTTGTTTTTTCTCGGTTCGACGCCGTGTCCTTTTCCCGCCCGGCCTCGATACTCCAATATCGAGTCCGTTCACATTTTTTCGGTTTTTGTCCTTTGTAACGGGCATTCCTGCCACTTTTTTCTTTTTCCCTGGCAGCGCGGTCTTTTGACCTCGCAGGGGCCCTTTTTCCCCCGATGGCTGCCAGCGGGTTTAAAAAGTGTGATCGCTGTACCAGACTTCTGTCTCTTACCGACACACATGACTGCTGCCTCCGTTGCCTCGGACCCAATCATGACTCAATGAGTTGTGGTCCGTGCAACAAAATGTCCTCAAAGGCATTGAGGAGTTGGCAGTCATAAAAGGAACGAATCTTCTCTGACTCCGCGTCCGGTCGGGCCCGGACCTTGTCAGAGGCTTCGACGTCTCGTTACTCCGGCCCCGAGCATCGTCGGAGTTCCTCTGAGCGGGGGTTCTCCCGCCCGGGAACATCGTCGGAAGAAGAAACCCGCGAGGGCGGCGTCTGAGGACGCTCCTGGTCCCTCGAGGGCCAGGTCTCATAGCCCCGTCAGCCGCCCCGGGTCCTTGGAGGCGGAGAGGCCTTCGAAGCATCCTCGTCTCGAAGTGGAGTCTCCTGGACACGTGAGTACTGTAGTCCTCGTGGACTCACCTCCAAGGGAGCTGAGTTGGGGGCTGCTGGGTCTTCTGAGTTTGGTCTCAGATTGACGGCCTTGGAGAGCAGTATCGCTGCCTTCATGGACCAGCAGCAGGCATTGATGGCCGGCCTCGCCAGTGCATCTGCCCCGACCACCGGGACGTCGACGTCCAAGTCGACCCGGGAGGCCGAGCCGATCCTCGAGTCCATACGAGCTCGAGTCGATCCTCGGCCAAGGTCTCCCTCGGCCTCCCGTTCAGGACTGAGGTTGTCGACGCTGGCGTCGGGGTGGAGGTCCTCGGCACTCGCCCGCACGGAGCCACTCGATTCCTCCACGGAGGAGTCGGGCTGGGACACGGAGGAGGACGAGTCACCCGGTTCTTTTCAGACTCGGTGCGTCCCCTCTGACTCGCCCGAGTCGGAGCCTCGGAGACGATCCCCCCCCGGAGGATACCCGGTTCTCCGATTTTGTGAGGGACATGGCCAAGGCTTTGGCCTTCCCCGCGGATCCGGAGGAGGAGCCTCGAGCCGAAGAGCTCGAGGCTCTCCAGTATGACTCTCCCCCGAAGGAGGCCTTTACTGTACCGGTTCCTTCGATGCTGGAGCGGCTGCTGTTCCGCATGTGGGAGAGCCCGGCCTCGACGCCGGTGTTAAGCAAGCGGGTCGATTCCATGTATCGAGTCCGCAGGAGCCCCGGGTTCCAGAAGGCACAACTGCCGCACCATTCCATGGTGGTGGAATCGGCCATGCATAGACTTAAGAGTCAAAAGATGCACTCCTCGGTGCCTCTGGGTAAGGAGGCACGGAACCTGGATGCCCTCGGTAGGAAGTGCTTCCAGGGCTCTATGCTTGCTTTCCGAGTCCAGACATACCAGCTATATATGGGCATGTATTTTCGAGACCTGGCAAAGGAAATTGCCGGGTTCTCTGCTGGTCTCTCCGAGGAACCTTTGCAGAGGTTCCAGGCCTTGTCCACTGATATTCGAGAGTGCTCGAAGTTTATTTCTCGAGCAGCCTACGATGGCTTCGAAGCATCGGCTCGAGTAGCCGGAGCCGGCATCGGTGCTCGCCGTCAGGCTTGGCTTCAGTCATCCGACCTCGAGCCATGGGTGCAGGAGAAGTTGGTCGATGTCCCCTGCAGAGGTGAAAACCTCTTTGGCAAGCCCATGGCTGAAAAGGTGGCAGAACTCGAGTCCGAGACTCTCACCAGAACTCGCCTATCCAGAAAGACCTCTGCCCCTTCACAGAAGAGGAAGGGCTCGGGGAAAAAGCCCTTTTACCCGAGGAAGGTGTCTGCCTATAAACAACACCACCCACAATATCAAGCACCAGCAGCTCCCCATCAGGGCCAGCAGGCTAAGGGACAGGGTAATGGGTCCCGTAGGCAGAAGGCCCCCAAGCCCACTACACAGGCTCCTGCTCAGCAGGGTGGGGTTTTTTGACTATGCCAGCATAGCCTCTCCCCCTCCGCGGCCTTCGCTTAGCACGGGGGGCCGGCTGACTCACTTTGCCCACAGGTGTTCGGCCATAACATCAGATTCCTGGGTGCTGCAGGTGGTTCAAAAGGGCTACCTCTTACATTTTCACCAGGTGCCTCCCCCCTACTTTCCAGGGGAGCCTCCAAGACTCCCTCTGCACAGGGACTTACTCCTTCAGGAGCTGCAAAGTCTGCTTCAGGAACAGGCTGTGGAGCCAGTGCCCCAACACCTGTGGGGTCACGGGTTTTATTCGAGGTACTTCCTGATACCAAAAAGAACAGGAGGCCTCAGACCCATCCTGGACTTACGCAACCTCAACAAGTTCCTGCAGCGGGAAAAGTTCAAGATGCTTACCCTTGGAATCCTACTGCCCTACCTCCAGCAGGGAGATTGGCTATGCTCCTTGGATCTAAAGGATGCTTATACTCACATCCTTATTCATCTGGACCACCAGCAATATCTAAGATTTGTGGTGGCAGGGAATCATTATCAGTACCGTGTACTGCCCTTTGACCTCTCCTCCGCTCCCAGGGTGTTCACGAAATGCCTGGCAGTGGTGGCAGCCTTCCTGAGGCTTCCAGGCCTCTTCGTCTTCCCCTACCTGGACGACTGGCTCATCTGGGCACAGTCTTCCCTAGAGGTCACTCAGGCCACTCAACGCACAGTGGCTCTGCTTCAGCACTTGGGCTTCGTCATAAACTTCGAAAAGTCCACTTTGCTCCTCTCTCAGGATCTCAAATTCATAGGAGCACGGCTGGACACTCTGCAGGCTCGTGCCTTCTTGCCTCTGGAACGGGCCAACAGGCTCATAGCTCTGGCCGGCAGGTTCCACAGCGCGTCACCGGTCTCTGCCAGACAATTCCTGCAACTGCTCGGTCATATGGCCTCCATGGTCCATGTCACTCCGAATGCCCGTCTACATATGAGACCTGCTCAGTGGAGCCTTCGCATTCAATGGCATCAGGCCACAGGGAGACTGACGGACAATACAGATCTCCGACCGCCTGGTCTCCTCTCTGCAATGGTGGCTTCACCTGCCCAATCTGGTACTCGGCATGACCTTTCAGTCTCCTCCACCTTCCCAAGTGCTAACGACTGATGCCTCTCTCCTGGGATGGGGAGCGCATTGCCAGGGAACATGCACTCAAGGCCTTTGGACACCTTGGGAGGCTGCTCAGCAGATAAACTTCCTGTAGCTGCGGGCGATCCGCCTAGCTCTGCGGACCTTCTCTCACCTCACTTCTCGTCAGTCTGTACTGGTACAGACGGACAATCAGGTTGCCATGTTCTACGTGAACAAACAGGGGGGCACGGGCTCCCTCCTTCTATGTCAGGAGGCTCGGAGACTGTGCTCTTGGGCTGTCGACCACGACATCCTCCTCAAGGCTGTTTACCTGCCCGGGCAGGAAAATTGCCTGGCCGACAAACTGAGCCGGATTCTGCAGCCACACGAATGGAGGTTGAACCCCGTAGTTGTCCAGCGGATCTTCCGCCGGTGGGGCTTCCCCACCGTGGATCTCTTTGCCAGTCCTCTAAACCGGCAACTTCCCAGGTTCTGCTCCCGGCACCCGCATCCTCTCAGAGTAGCGCCGGATGCTTTCCTCATCTCGTGGTCCACGGGCCTACTGTATGCCTTTCCTCCAACGCCACTTGTGTCCCGGACGCTGTTTAAAGTTGTCCAGGACAGGGCCTCCGTGATCCTGGTAGCGCCCAGGTGGCCGAGACAACCCTGGTTCCCTCTACTCCTACAGCTAGCGGTGGACACCCCTCTTCCTCTGGGGTTTCAGCCCGATCTCCTGACCCAGGATCAGGGTACTCTCCTGCACTCCAACCTCCGGGCCCTTCATCTGATGGCCTGGCTGCTGAAAGGGTAGTCCTAGCTCCACTCTTACTTCCTCCGGAGGTGGAAGCTGTCGTCCTGGCGTCTCGGCGACCTTCCACCCGGAAATCTTACGCCCTTAAATGGCGTCGCTTTTCGGTCTGGTGTTCTCAGCACTCTGAGGACCCCTTCGCCTGCTTAGTATCGGTGGTACTGCAATATTTGCTTCACCTCTCCGATCTAGGCCTCAAATCCAACTCTGTCAGGGTCCACCTCAGTGCTCTCTGCACATCATTCGCCGGTGGAGGGCCAGCCTCTTTCCTCGCACCCCTTGGTGGCACGTTTTCTCAGGGGCCTCCTTCTGCTTAAGCCTCCGTTGCGCCCTCCAGCTCCTGACTGGGATCTCAATGTGATCTTGCAAAGGCTTACCTGTCCGCCTTTTGAACCCATGGCTACCTGCCCTCTTCGTTTCCTCTCCTGGAAAACTCTCTTCTTGGTAGCCCTTACCTCCGCTAGGCGCGTTAGTGAACTACAGGCCCTAATGTCGGAGCCCCCATACACTAGGTTCTACAAGAATAGGGTAGTTCTACGGACTCACCCTAAGTTTCTTCCAAAGGTGGTCTCCCCTTTTCACATCAATCAAGAGGTGGTTCTTCCGACCTTCTTTCCCAGGCCGCATACCAGCCGAGCTGAAACTGTTCTGCATACTCTGGACTGTAGAAGAGCCTTATCCTTCTATCTTGACCGTACGCGAGAGCATAGAAAAGCTGTCCAGCTTTTCGTATCTTTTGACCCCAATCGGTTGGGGGTACCTGTCTCTAAGCGTACTTTGTCCATCTGGGTAGCTGACTGTATCGCCTGGGCTTATGGGGCAGCCGGCCTCTCCTTAGAGAGTCGTGTCACGGCTCACCGTGTCAGGGCGAAGGCTGCGTCAGTGGCTCATCTCCGCTCTGTTCCGTTGGCAGACATCTGCCGGGCCGCTATTTGGTCTTCAAGCCAGACTTTTGCGGCTCATTACTGCCTGGAGAGGGAGTCCCGCAGGGACAGTGCTTTCGGACAGGCAGTCCTCCACAATCTCTTTGAGGTCTAGGCAACTCCTACCCTCCGGCCCTGGTGTTGGGCTACCGGCCGGATTCGTATTCAGAGAGGATTCCTTCCTTCTGTACTGTTGAGCTTGAGGGAGCTCATTTTTCGGCTTGAGGTCTCCGGTAGCCTTAAGCTCGGGAGTCCCATAAGTGAGGACTGACTTCCTGCTTGGTCCTGGAGAAAGAGTAGTTACTCACCTGTAACAGGTGTTCTCCAGGAGCAGCAGGAATCAGTCCTCACTACCCTCCCTCCTCCCCTTGGAGTTGCAGTCATTCTTATTATATGTTTTTGCTAACTTTTTTGCTGTCTTTTCGCTATGTCATCAGACTGAGCAAGATGGCACCCTTGGGCGGGAAGGGGACCGCATATGCGCGCTGCAATTCCCAAAGGCTTTCTTCGAAAGCTGGGGAAAATTGCTCCGCGAGGGCTCCGTCGGCGCCGATGTCACCCATAAGTGAGGACTGATTCCTGCTGCTCCTGGAGAACACCTGTTACAGGTGAGTAACTACTCTTTCTTACCATAGTAGTGTGTGCTTTTTTTGACAGTACATACTTTTTAATGTAGCAGTCATTTTCATGCCATTACTTTACTGCATCAGGAGTAAAAATTTGATTTTGTGCATGTGTTAGAATGCTGTGTGCTGGAGATTAGTGCAGCATTTTAGCGCAGCTCTTGCTGCATCAAGATCAGTTAGTTATCTTGGCTGCAGGCTAGGGCTGCCGCATTTCCTCTATTGCTGATCCCATATCCAGTGTTCAGTGCATGCTTACCCTATCTTTGCCTGGGGATCAGTCAGAGGCTGGAAGGGGGAAAAGAAAGTGTTATGTATAGAGTTTATATGCACAAAATAGGGCCCACTGGAGCCCATTAATTTCCACACTCCATACATATACTCCAGTTAGAGAGTCATTCATGACTACAGATGTGCTCAGAAAAGAGCTCTTGCATGTTTTTGATCACTGCTGGTGTCTCTTCTTGCTGCAAACTGCTGAGAGCAGAGCCCAAGTGCCAGCCTGGACTTGAGTAGGAGGCAGTAGTGAATTTTCTGTGGCGCACCTGATCGGGTCTGGTTGGGTCTATTAGCAAAGTGTTTCCTAATCTTAGCAGACTCTAAAAAGGACCATGGCAGGGTCTTGTATCTGTGGTGTGAAAGAGTGGCCCTGGAAGCCCTGAAGATCCTTAGGTGCCTGCCAAGCCTCACTGACCTAAGAGCTTATCCCTGAGTCATAATCGGTGATGATAGTAACATGAAATGGTTCTTTTGCAGTGTGTGCTGATAACAATCACGTACGGACATGGACCGTGACCCGCTTCCGAGGGATGATCTCCACCCAGCCTGGATCCACCCCACTGGCCTCCTTTAAAATCCTTTCTCTGGAGGATATCGACAGTCATACATGCTGCAGTGCTGGCACTGACATTGGTAAGTGGGATTTCAGCTCATGTCTCTCATCTATTTCCAACCTTTGGGTTTTTCTTCCTCTGTTCTTTCAGTTTGTAATCCATGACACTAAGGAAAGTGTGCAAGGCAGTTTGAGCCTTCCAGCAGCAGTTCCTGTGTCTAGCCTTTAATGCAGTGCTTGGATTTGAAGTCATTAACACCCTGGAGGGTAGAGTCTGACATTCTGGAGCATCATACAGTTTTCCAAAGGTCAGCTGAAGCCCGAGGTTAAAAATTTAGAACAGTCGTTTGTCAAGACCCAAACTGGGGTCACCTCCGCAATAAATGGGGTTACAGGCAGAGGGCTATTCCCGCTTCCCCTGGGCCTCCACTGTGACCTGTAACTAGTAAGGATAGTCAGCATGGGGTCTGTAAGTTAGTGAATATTCACAGATCCAGTCCCCTCCTGTGTGGGCTTCCTGTTTAAACTAGAAACCCATGCTGCTGAGATCTGAGCACGCACACTGGCACACAAAGCCTGATTTTGTGCATGTGTTAGAATGCTGTGTGCTGGAGATTAGTGCAGCATTTTAGCACAGTCCTGACTGCTGGTACTGCTACTGCTGCTACTACTTCATGCTTTGGATAAGTGGGGGAGAAAGAAGTGGATGAGGGAGGTAAGAGGAACCAGAGGTCTGTTGTTTTGTTTTCATTGTCACCTGGAGTCATAATTAAGTTTGGGAAGCACTAATTTAGAAGACAATAGAAAACAAAAGGGACAGATACTGTAGATTGTACGATATAGCGTGTAAATGTGAAGTTTGTGTTTTTATTTTATAAATAAAAAGTAATTTTAGGGCCTAACAGGATGCCCATGTCCGAAGGCCAAAAGGTGCCTATTTCATAAAGGCCACACATGCAGCTATATGCCTTTATAGAATAGACTTACATATTTAACCTCAGTAGCGCACACAAATGCTGGTGCAGATATTTTGCATCTGCTCCGAGGCGGTGTGAATTTACTTTACACATGTACTTGGGTATTTTATATGCAGCTGCCTCTCTGCTCCTTAGGGATGCTTACATACTGCGTATGCATCAGTGCATGCCATCTTCTTAGCACACATGCTTATATGCACGAACACCACTTTGTGCTTCATGAAAAGCTGTCTTTGCATGGAAAGCAGGCTTTCCACGCAGAAAAGCCTTTAAATTTACTCCCACAAGTGTATTTTATAACAAGGCGCCTAGGCTATGAAGGCACCTGTGTGCCTTTGGGGAAATAGTCTCCCTGCAAGCTCCATCATGAGTTACAGCAGCTCTGAAGCAGGATTAATGGTGTGTGTATGTGCTAGCAGACATATGCATGTATTTAATTAATTGCACCTTTAAGTACTGATTCTGTCTGAAAATGCCAATGTGTATATCATATAAAGTTGGCACTATGTGTTCCCAGTACTTATTTTTATGTGTGTGCGCACTGAGGCAATTTTATAAACATCACCTTGAGTACAGTGATGTGCATGTTCAAATTACCTGTAGAATTACTCCATATTGTAAAACCTGTTCCAAGTTTGCTAATATATAAATTTGATACCAATCTTATTGTGTAGCTGCCCATTTTGGATTTGGTATGTATTTTGCACGTCTTTTTTCTTTTTGAGCAGAATGAATGAATTATGCCCCTCCAGCCAGTGGATGGAGACAGAACAAAGGCTTTCGAGCTCTGCTATATATATAGGGCACCATGTAGCTATATGCTCCTCAGTATTTCTCTGTCTCCAGTGGATGGTAGATGGGCATATCATGTTCCGGTGAACGAAAGATTAGCCAGGACTCACAGACCCAGTTGGAGAACTGATAATCTTGTTGTTTCTGGTCCACAAGGAAATAGGCCTTGCTGTCTCTCCCTTCCTTCTGTCCCCTTACTGTTTAAAAAAAAATCTATAACTTCAAACTGGAAACCTGAGCCTGGAAGGTAAGGGAGGTTTGGTGAGCGAAGAATTCCTAGCCCAGGTCGACTTTGGCAGGAAGGAGTTCCTGCATTATAAGCAGCATTGAGGGGGTGGGGGGGAAAGTGTTTTGCTGGCACTGGGAGCAGCATGGTTACCACCAGTATAGGCCTGGGGGGATCCTCTGTGTCGTCCAGTTTTTTCATTTAATGGCTGTTGCTCTGTTCATGCTGGGAGCACTGCTGAGGTTTGCGGCATGCTTTGACTGCGAAGGCACAAGATGGTGGCATGGAGCACACCGAGCATGGTCACTTCCATTTGCAAGGCCAATCCTGGCTCTGCTAATTGGAGCAATTTGTTGGGGCTGGAAACAGCATCAGATGCTGACAGCATGACTGGACTATTCAAAACCAATTATTGTTATCAATAAATTGGTTTTGAATAGTCCTGACTTCTGGTTCTTGCTTTTTGTGGTTCCAGCATGACTGGTATGGACTTGAGATGTTCTTTCATTGTGCACTCCCTCCCCACCCTCCCCCTCGGCGGGATGCTGAGGTATGTTAAAGCGTGGTGCTAGCTGCCATTTTGAAGGCAGTATCCGATGAGCCACCCTTCTTAGTTCATCCTGCTTCTGATGGTGGTGAAAAAGGGCTTTTGCAAGCCCTCTCAGTGGGGAGTGGAGCCAGTAATGCCAAGACTGGTCTTATTTGAGGGCACAGCTATTTCCTGGAACTGTTTTTATTTCTGCCGTTGCCTTTGTATGGTAGTAAACGTAGTGCAGGAGTTTGTACTTTTAGCCTGGTAGAAGTTTTTCCCCTGGCATTTATTTTATTCCTGTCTTATGCTGGCCAAATGCACTAATCTCCACCTCTTTGGAAGCATAGTGGCTATGAGCCCGATTCACAAAGGCACAACACAGGAAGCGAGTGGTGAATGGAGGTCACAGGTGTCTTTATTGTTAAGAGTCCCCTACACGTTTCGACAGTTGTCTTCTTCAGGGGGTATGCAGCTTAAAACATAATAAAATATATAGAAAATACAATAAAATTAATAAAATAATGAATTAGTAAATAATATAATAAAAATTTTAAATAAAAGATTATTTAAAAGTAGAGACTGACATGACAATTATAAATAAATAATTGACAGGCATATACATACACAGTTCTTTTTAATTATATATCAGCAAAATTATAATTCATGAAAAACAATTTTGTTATCTACACCTTCCTGAGTGTCTACTCTATTGCAGATTTTGGTATCATCCGCAAAAGAGTAGACACCCAGGAAGGTCTAGATAACATGAGGGATCTAGCTAAGCTTGAAGAATGGTCTAGAATTTGGCAGCTGGGATTTAATGTTAAAAAATGCAAGGTCATGCATTTGGACCACAGCAATATAGTACAGAGGGTGAAGTACTTTTGTCCACTAAAGAAGAGCGGGATCTCGGTGTGGTTGTGTCTAATGATCTTAAAGTAGCTAAACAGAAAAGGTGACAGCAAAAGCTAGAAGGATGCTTGGGTGCATAGGGAGAGAAATGGCTAGCAGAAAAAAAGAGGTGATAGTTCCTCTGTGTAAGACCTCCCAGCTGCTGAACCCCAGGGCAAAGGAGGAGAAACTCACGTTGTCTCCTCTGAGTTTCATGTGCAAGATTAGGGTACAATCCACACCAATAAACCTTTAAACTGAATATTACGTTTTTAAAAAAAAATCTTCATTAACCATTCCATATCAGATAATAAAGCAAGAGATGTCAATAATGTAGCAGGTACTACTTCATAATCCTGAGATTTTTCCAACATAGCAGTAAAATTAAGAGCCTCAGCTTGAGCTAGTCCCGAAAGACTCCTTAAAGCATTGTCCTTTTTTGAGGTCGGAAGATAATATGCCTTGACAACTAGAGGATGAGATTCTGGAGGAATATCCAATATCTCGGTTAAATAGCTGTAAAGCATATCTCTAGCAGAAATCAGTGCCACACGAGGAGAATTCACCAAATGCAAATTAACCGCTTTTACAGAGTTCTCTAACATTTCCAACTTGGCTCATATAAGTTCAGCTTCCTTAATATAACAGAACGCTCCTCCACCAATTTAACTTGAGATTGGACTGTAGTAAAATAATTTTGAAGTAAAAGTACCTTGGCTGAGGTTTGCAAACTTTTTTTTGGAGACGATATGGATAAACTGGATTTGGGGGGAGTTAAGCCCGACTGTTTACCGGAGGACAAACCCAAGTCTAGACCTCGTAAGACCTCTGCTTCTCCCTCATCCTTCCTCTTCCAAGCCACATTTTAGGGATTCTCACCATTATTGTCCTGGGAAATCCTACTCTACTGCGAACAGATCTGGCTCTAAGTCGCAGCCCTTTCGGGGCATCCGTCGCTCGTGGGACAATTTTATCTCCAGGAACAAGCAGGAATGTACTCATCACATATGGGTATCATCGGTACCGACGGAGCCTGCACGGGAACGCTCCCCAGCGTCCAATTAGAATGCTTTTGGGAGCATCCCACAGCGCCTGCGTGCTGCCTTCCCGCCTTTCCCAACTGCCTCTTCCAGTTCTTCTTTTTCCGCGGAGCCAGCAGGTCGTGTTCCTGTCACCGCAGAAGAATTTCTTTATTTCTTTGTGGTCGCGTCTGCCTTCTTCGACGCTCTACCGGTACCGCCGGTCTTTCTTTTCCCATTTCTAAAAAAATATATATATATATTTATTTTTCTATTTTCTTCAGGTGCACCCGCCTTT
This sequence comes from Ichthyophis bannanicus, assembly GCA_033557465.1. Lineage (NCBI taxonomy): Eukaryota > Metazoa > Chordata > Amphibia > Gymnophiona > Ichthyophiidae > Ichthyophis > Ichthyophis bannanicus. The sequence continues at coordinate 81,897,923 of CM066039.1, forward strand.
TTGGGCCTTAGGCCCAAAAACTTCCTTAACATGGAAAAACCTGCCTCAGGTTTTAAAAAGTGCACCAAGTGTGGCGGTACCATTTCCGTCACCGACACCCATGAATGGTGTTTAAAATGTTTAGGTCCTGACCACTCCATCACGGACTGTGTGTCCTGTGCCATGATATCTAAAAGAGGTCAGCAGAACCGAGCTGCCAAGCTCAGTACCCTGTTTCCTTCTGATGCAGCTTCGGTGACATCGACGTCTTCCAGGGCTGCTTCTTCCTCCCGTGAATCTCAGGTAACTAAACATAAATCCATCCGGTCCTCGAAGGGTAGATCTCCTTCTAAGCATCGAGATGCCTCTGGCGTTGCCCTCGAGGATTCTGCACCGGCAAAATTACCCCGGTGGGAGGCTTTGGCTTCCAAAGCATTATCGGGGTTCCAGGATGTTCTAGATGGCTCGGCCTCGACAGATCTCCTGGTGCCATGCTCTGGGGTACCTGTGGCTTCCACCGGTACCAACCTCCAGGCATTGGTGGCGTCCATGGACCAGAGAATTCTGACCATGGAACGTAGTCTAGCGGCTTTCCTTGCGGCATCGACGCCCTTAGTACCGCAACAAACAACTCCACCGGTACCGGCACTAGCATCGGCATCGGTATCGGCACCAGTACCGATAGCATCGACATCGGCATCGGTGTCTGTCCTACGATGCCCTCCCGTACCGATTCTCCGGTACCGGTTATTCCCGGTACTGACCTTAGTCGGTACGGGTATCGGGCTCTGCAGGAGCATCCGGACAGACAATACTTCGAGTCCTCAGAAGAATCTGAGGATTCTGAAAGTTCTGTCGATGCAGCGGTACTTCTTCCAGAGGAGTCGTCCTCTCCTAAACACAGGATGTCTCCTCCAGAGGACATGTCTTTCCAAGACTTTATCAGAGAGGTGGCTCGGGGCCTGTCCATCATTGTGGCCCCTGAAACAGAGCCAAGGGCCAAGGAGTTGGAAATTTTACAATATCCCAAAACTCCTAAGGAGGCAGCTACCTTATCCATTCATGAGATTCTATATGATCTCATGTTGAGGATGTGGGAAACACCTCTTACCACCTCTCCTCATTCTCGTAGGTTAGATACTATGTATCGTGTCCCTCCTTGTCCTGGGTTCCATAAGACTCAGCTTCCTCACCACTCTATTGTGGTGGAGTCAGCTATGAGAAGGATTAGAAGTGCAAAAAGACATGCCTCTAACCCTCCAGGACGTGAATGCAGAACCCTGGATGCTTTTGGACGTAGAGTTTTTCAAGCTTCCATGCTTGCTGCAAGAATCAGTTCCTATAGTCTCTACATGGGAATGTTCCTAAAAGAGGTCACAGATAATTTACAGACTTTAAGTCCTTTCATTTCTGAGGATAAAAGAGAGGACTTTCTCACTTGGGTCAAACATACCCAAGATGTCTCTAAATTCTTCAACTGTGCAGCCTTTGACTGCTTTGAGTGTATAAGCAGAACCTCGGCTATTGCCATAGGTGCACATAGAATTGCCTGGCTCCAGGCATCTGATTTAGAGCTCTGGGTACAAGATAAATTGGGAAATATCCGTTGTACTGGTGAGAACCTGTTTGGTAAAGATTGGCAGGAAAAAGCCAGTGAAATGGATGCTGAAAATTCCACCTTGGATAGACTATCCAAGTCCACTGCTGATCCTGTTAGAAAAAAAGTTGTTCAAGAAAACACCTTTTTCTAAAAAGAAAAGATTTTATCCTGCTTATGGTCAGCAGGCATCTTCTGCAGGTCAGTTTTCAAGCAAACGTCAGCAACCACCCAAACAGAAGAAAGCAAAGGCTGCTAGGCCTCCACCGGCCCAGCAGCCTCAGCCTCCTCAGGGCCTTTGACTTTCAGCTAGAGAACTTAGCCTTTCTGGTTCTGGAAGGACCAGAACCGTCCACCATTCCAGGAAGGTTATGTCATTTTGCCCCCAGATGGGGGCAAATAACAGCAGAGCATTGGACACTCTCTATCATAAAGGAGGGGTACAAACTTCATTTTTCAAGCATGCCCCCTCACACAATAGTGAAGCAGTTCAATTCTCCGACACCTCTCATCAACCTCTTAGGTCAGGAGGTTGCCATTCTTCTTGCCCAAGGGGCGCTAGAAGTGGTGCCTCTTCATCAACAGGGCACAGGGTTCTACTCCCCTTATTTTCTTATCCCAAAGAAAACAGGGGGATACAGACCTATATTAGATCTCAGAGAATTGAACAAATTCCTTCTCAAGGAGAAATTCAAGATGATTTATCTCGGTGCTCTGCTTCCATAACTTCAGAGTCAGAATTGGCTTTGTTCTCTAGATCTCAAGGATGCGTACACCCATGTACTTATCCATCCAACCCACAGAAAGTTCCTTCGGTTCCTTTTTCAAGGAAAGCACTATCAATACAGGGTGCTTCCCTTTGGTCTGGCCTCTGCTCCAAGGGTGTTCACGAAATGCATGGCTGTGGTAGCAGCATTTCTCCATACTCTGGGAATATTCGTCTTCCCTTACTTGGACGACTGGCTCATTCGAGCTCCAACACAATCAGAGGCCAAGACTTCTCTATCCTGCACAATGCGTATCCTCCAGTATTTAGGGCTGGTAATAAACATCCCAAAATCCAGTCTGACTCCCACTCAATCTTTAGAGTTCATAGGAGCTCTTCTGGATACCACAAGAGCAAGGGCCTATCTCCCCCAGGCCCGTTGCCTTCGCTTAGTGCAGTTAGCTTCTCAAGCAGTGCTAAAGCCTCATCTAACTGCTCGAGAAATGTTGCAATTGCTGGGCCACATGGCATCCACCGTGCATGTGGTTCCATATGCTCGCCTCCACATGAGGGCAGCTCAGTGGACTTTATCCACCCAATGGACCCAGGCATCAGGGTGCCTGTCAGACAAAATAGCAAACACAAGTCGCCTCATTTTGTCCCTCCAATGGTGGAGGTCCACTCAAAATCTGTTGCTGGGGTGCCCCTTCCAACAACCCTTACCCCAAGCAACTCTCACAACAGATGCTTCTCCAAAGGGTTGGGGAGCTCATCTGCAAGACTTCTCCACCCAGGGCACCTGGTCTCCACAAGAGAGTTGTCTACATATCAATCTCTTGGAACTCAGAGCAATTTTCCTGGCTCTGCGAGTGTTCCACTCCCTGCTCAGCTACAAGACAGTCCTCATTCACACGGACAATCAGGTAGCCATGTTCTATGTGAACAAGCAGGGGGGAACGGGCTCTCTGTCGCTTTGCAATGAAGCTTTGCGACTATGGGCCCTCACCAGAGAGCATCAGATTCATCTGCTGGCAGTATATCTTCCAGGCATTCAAAACTCTTGGGCGGACAGACTCAGTCGAGTTCTCCTTCCACACGAGTGGTCTCTGCATGCAGACCAGGTGACCAGGATATTTCAACTTTGGGGAACCCCGGACCTAGACCTCTTTGCAAGTCCATGGAATGCCAAACTTCCCCGGTTCTGTTCCAGAATTCCGGCTCAGGGAGCTCAGGCCAGGGATGCTTTCCTCCTTTACTTGGGGTCAAGACTTCCTGTATGCCTTTCCACCCATTCCCCTAATTCCCAAAACCCTCTTCAAGCTTCAGAGAGACAGAGGCCACATGATCCTCATAGCACCACATTGGCCACGGCAAGTGTGGTACCCTCTGCTTCTACATCTCTCTCAAGCTCCCTCTCTGGAGTTAGGGTCTGCTCCAGATCTCCTATCTCAGGAGAACGGGATGTTATGGCATCTCAATCCCCAGTCCCTGCATCTCAGGGCTTGGTTGCTGAAGGCCTAGATCTCCAAGATCTTCATCTTTCTCAGCAAGTGAAAGATGTTCTTTATGCTTCCAGAAAACCTTCCACTTGATGATCTTATGCTTTCAAGTGGAAAAGGTTTACTATTTGGTGTTCAGAAAAGGGTCTTAACCCCCTTGTGATACCTCTGGAATCTTTACTGGAGTATCTCCTCCATTTGTCTAATGCAGGCCTTAAGACAAATTCAGTAAGAGTCCATTTGAGTGCTATTGCAGCTTCTCTTAAACCTCTAAATGGACAACCTATTTCCTCTCATCCTCTTATTGAAAGATTCATGAGAGGCCTCCTTCTAACTAAGCCTCCCATTAGACCACCTCTGGTGGCATGGGAATTGAACCTGCTCTGGTGGCATGGGACTTGAACCTGATTCTTGGGCAGCTCATGAAGCCACCTTTCGAACCCTTAGCTACCACCACCTTGAAATTCCTTTCTTGGAAGGTTATCTTTCTCATTGCAATCACATCAGCACGCCGCATTAGTGAATTGCAAGCACTAGTAGCTAATCCACCTTATACAAGGTTCCATCATGACAAGGTAGTCCTTAGAACACATCCACACTTTATGCCTAAGGTGGTCTCGCCTTTTCATCTCAACCAAGAGGTCTACCTACCTGTCTTTTTTCGAGGACCTCATGCATCAAATGCAGAGAGGAATCTTCATACCTTGCACTGTAAAAGAGCTCTAGCTTTTTACTTACAAAGAACACAGCAACATAGAAAGTCCTCTCAACTCTTTGTTGCTTTTGATCCTTCTCATTTGGGACTTCCAGTATCCAAGAGAATACTATCTAACTGGATTGCTCAGTGTATTTCTTTCACCTATCAGAGTAAGAACCTTTCTCCAGGACCAAGCAGGAAGTCAGTCCTCACTTATGGGGTGACGTCGGCGCCGACGGAGCCCTCGCGGAGCAATTTTCCCCAGCTTTCAAAGAAAGCCTTTGGGAATTGCAGCGCGCATGCGCGGTCGTCTTCCCGCCCGAGGGTGCCATCTTAGCCAGTCTTCTTTTTTTCCGCGGAGCCCTGCAGACGTCCCCGTCTTGTCCCCGCGAAAAAGTTGATTTTCCTCTTTATTTTATACTTTTTTCTTTCGGTTCGACGCCGATCGTTTTCCCGCCCGGACTCGCGACGCCGGTCTCGAGTCCTCTAGCGTTTTTTCGGTTTTTCTGACTTCGTCAGCTTTCATTTTCGTTTTCCCCTGGCAGCCCGGTCCTTTGACCTCGCAGGGGCCCTTTTTCCCCCGATGGCTGCCAGTGGCTTTAAGCGGTGTGGTCGGTGTGACCGAAATATGTCACTAACCGACACACACGACTTTTGCCTCCGCTGCTTGGGCCCCGATCATGAGGAACTGATCTGTGGGCCCTGCAGCAAACTGTCCTCGAAGGCGTTGAGAAGTCGGCGGCATCAGCGCGAGAGAATCTTCGCTGACCCCAGCCGTACCCGGACCTCGTCGGAGGCCTCCGTGTCAAAGGGCTCCAGCTCGGACCGTCGCCGGAGCTCCTCCGACCGGGGTTCTCCCTCCGGGGACCATCGTCGGAAGGAAAAACCCGCGAGGGCGGCGTCGGTGGACGCTCCTGGCTCCGCGAGGGCCAGGTCGCATAGCCCCGACAGCCGCCCCGGGTCCTTGGAGAAGGAACATCTCCCGAAGCGACCTCGCCTGGATTCGGAGATGCCTGCACGGGTAAGTCCTGTAGTCCTTCTGGACTCGCCTCCGCGACAGCCGACGTCGGGCCCGACGCCGTCGGGGCCCGAGTCGGGGGCTGCTGGGTCACCTGAGCTCGGACTCAGGTTGACGGCCTTGGAGAGCAGACTGTCTGCCTTCATGGACCAGCAGCGGGCACTGCTCGCTGGCCTCGCTGGCGCCGCTGCCCGACCCGCGGGACGTCGACGTCCAAGTCGACCCGGAGACCGAGCCGATCCTCGAGTCAATGAGAAACTCGAGTCGATCTCGGTCGAGGTCACCCTCGGCCTCCCGTTCGGGACCGAGGTCGCCGACGCCGACTCCCTCGACGTCGGGGCGGCTGGTGCCGCATCCTGCCCGGGCCGACCCCACCGAGTCCTCGTCGGAGTCGGTCTGGGAGTCTGAGGAGGAAGAGTCACCTGATTCTTTCCGGGACTCGGTGTGTCCCATCGGACTCACCGGGGTCCGAGCCTCGGAAGCAGTCCCCCCCGGAGGATGCCCGGTTCTCGGACTTCGTTAGGGATATGGCCAAGGCTTTGGCCTTCCCTGCGGATCCCGAGGAGGAGCCTCGAGCCGAAGAGCTCGACGCCCTCCAGTATGACTCTCCCGCGAGGGAGCACTTTACTGTGCCGGTTCCTCCTATGCTGGAACGACTACTCTTCCGCATGTGGGAGAGTCCGGCCTCCTCGCCGGTCCTGAGCAAGCGGGTCGATTCTATCTATCGGGTCCGCAAGAGCCCTGGCTTTCAGAAGGCACAGCTGCCACACCATTCCATGGTAGTGGAATCGGCCATGCATCGTCTTAAGAGCCAGAAGATGCACTCCTCGGTGCCTCCTGGAAGGGAGGCCCGTAACCTGGATGGCCTTGGCAAGAAGTGCTTCCAGGGCTCTATGCTCGCATGTCGTGTCCAGACTTACCAGCTCTACATGGGCATGTATCTCCGGGATCTGGCTAAAGAGCTAGCCGGATTCTCCGCTGGTCTCTCCGAGGAGCCCTTGCGGAGGTTCCTAGCCTTGTCCACGGGCATTCGGGAATGCTCAAAGTTCATGTCCCGAGCAGCCTATGATGCTTTGAGGCCTCGGCTAGAGTGGCCGCAGCCGGCATCGGTGCCCGCCGACAGGCTTGGCTTCAGTCGTCGGATCTTGAGCCTGGGTACCAGGACAAGTTGGTCGATGTCCCCTGCCGAGGCGAAAAACCTCTATGGCAAGCCCATGGCGGAAAAGGCTGCACAAATTGAGACTGAGACTCTCACCAGGACCAGGCTTTCTAGGAAGACCTCCGCCCCTTCCCAGAAAAAGAAGGGCTCGGGAAAAAAGTCCTTTTACCCGAGGAAGGCGGCTGCCTACAAACAGTACCCCCATTATCAGGCCCCTGCAGCTCCCCAACAGGGCCAGCAGGCCAAGGGACGGGGTAACGGGTCCCGTAGGCAGCAAGCCCCCAAGCCTGCACCACCAGCCCCTGCTCAGCAGGGTGGGGGTTTTTGACTCGCTCAGCATAGCCTCTCCCCCCCCGCTGGTTCCTCCCAGCACCGGCGGCCGGCTGGTTCACTTCGGCCACAGGTGGTCCAGCATCACCGCAGATGCCTGGGTACTTCAGGTCGTGCGAGAAGGCTACCTTCTCCACTTCCATCAGGTCCCTCCCTCCTATTTTCCGGGAGAACCTTCGCGCCCCCCTCTGCACAGGGAGTTGCTCCTTCAGGAGTTAGCAGGTCTTCTGCAGGAACAGGCGGTGGAACCGGTGCCCCACCACCTGAGAGGTCAAGGCTTTTACTCAAGGTATTTTCTGATACCAAAGAGAACAGGGGGCCTCAGACCCATCCTGGACTTGCGCAACCTCAACAAGTTCCTTGTGCGGGAGAAGTTCAAAATGCTTACCCTTGGAATCCTTCTGCCCTACCTCCAGCAGGGAGATTGGCTATGCTCCTTGGATCTAAAGGATGCCTACACGCACATCCTCATCCACCCAAGCCACCGCCAATACCTAAGGTTTGTGGTGGCAGGAAATCATTACCAGTACAGAGTACTGCCCTTTGGCCTATCCTCCGCACCGCGAGTCTTCACAAAATGTCTCGCGGTCGTGGCGGCCCATCTCCGGCTTCACGGCCTCTATGTCTTTCCGTACCTCGACGACTGGCTCATCAGAGCAGCGTCCGCTCAGGAGGTCACCAACGCCACGTGCCGCACGGTGACTCTGCTGCAGCACTTGGGCTTTGTCATAAACTTCGCAAAGTCCACTTTGCTCCCCTCACAGGATCTTGAGTTCATCGGCGCAAGGCTGCACACTCCTCGGGCACGAGCGTACCTACCGCTCGACAGGGCTCAACGGCTCATGGACCTAGCCGACCGCTTTCGCAGCCAGCCCCTGGTCTCCGCCAGGCGCTTCCTGAGACTGCTCGGCCATATGGCTTCCACTGTCCATGTGACCCCCAATGCCCGCCTGAACATGCGGTCTGCTCAATGGTGTCTCCGCCAGCAGTGGCGACAAGCCACAGGCGGCCTGGCAGACCTAGTGCGCGTCTCCGAGCCGCTGCTCTCGTCTCTCCGGTGGTGGCTCCGGCAGCCGAACCTGATATTCGGAATGCCTTTCCAGTCACCTCAGCCGACCCGGGTGCTGACCACCGATGCATCCCTCCTGGGCTGGGGAGCACATTGCCAAGAGGCACGTACTCAGGGCCTCTGGACCACGTGGGAGTCTGCTCAGCAGATCAACTTCCTGGAGCTCAGGGCGATCCGCCTCGCTCTCAAGGCCTTCTCCCACCTGACTTCCCAACAGTCCGTCCTTGTCCAGACGGACAATCAGGTTGCCATGTTCTACGTGAACAAGCAGGGGGGCACGGGCTCCTTCCTCCTCTGCCGGAGGCACAGAAGCTCTGCTCTTGGGCCGTCAGTCACGGCATTCTCCTCAAGGCAGTTTATCTCCCGGGCCAAGAAAATTGCCTTGCAGACAAACTCAGCAGGGTCCTCCAGCCGCACGAGTGGCGTCTGGATCCCTTGGTAGTTCAGAAGCTCTTCCTCAAGTGGGGTCTCCCCACGGTGGATCTCTTTGCCAGTCCTCACAACCGGCAACTTCCTCGCTTCTGCTCTCGTCAGCCACACCCCCTTCGGGTTGCGGCGGACGCCTTTCTGATCTCGTGGTCGGGGAGCCTTCTGTACGCTTTCCCTCCCATCCCGCTGGTCTCTCGGACTCTTTTCAAGGTTCTCCGAGACAAAGCCTTCATGATCCTGGTGGCCCCTCGCTGGCCCAGGCAGCCGTGGTTTCCACTCCTGCTGCAACTGGCGGTGGAGGGCCCAATCCCTCTGGGGATACAACCGGATCTCCTCACTCAGGATCAGGGGTCCCTTCTGCACCCCAACCTCAGGTCTCTCAACCTTATGGCCTGGCTGCTGAGAGGGTAGTCCTTGCTCCCCTTCTCCTGCCGGCGGAGGTGGAGGAGGTCGTCTTAGCTTCGCGACGGCCTTCTACCCGCAAATGCTACGCCCTTAAATGGCGTCGCTTTGCAGTCTGGTGTACCCAACAGTCTCAGGATCCCTTCTCCTGCCCGGTGTCGGTGATCTTGCAGTACTTGCTGCACCTCTCTAATCTGGGACTTAAGTCCAACTCCGTCAAAGTTCACCTCAGTGCTCTTTCAGCACATCATGTGCCGGTGGACGGCAGACCTCTCTCCAATGACCCTCTCGTAACGAGGTTCCTCCGAGGTCTCCTTCTACTTAAACCACCTCTGCGCCCGCCAGCGCCTGACTGGGACCTGAATGTGGTTTTGCAGCGGATCACCTGTCCGCCTTTTGAACCTATGGCTACCTGTTCTCTACGTTTTCTGTCTTGGAAAACACTGTTCTTGATAGCCCTCACTTCCGCTAGGCGCGTAAGTGAATTGCAGGCCCTCGTGTCTGATCCCCCTTACACTAGGTTCTACAAGAATAGGGTAGTCCTACGGACTCACCCAAAATTTCTGCCTAAAGTGGTCTCCCCTTTTCACATCAATCAGGAGGTGGTACTTCCAACCTTCTTTCCCAGACCACACTCCAGCCGAGCTGGAACGGTCCTCCATACCCTGGACTGTAGAAGGGCATTGAACTTCTACCTTGACCGTACGCGGGAGCACCGTAAAGCTGCTCAGCTTTTTGTGTCTTTTGACCCCAATAAATTGGGGCTCCCGGTCTCCAAGCGTACTCTGTCCATCTGGGTTGCGGACTGTATCTCTTGGGCTTATGGGGCAGCCGGACTCTCCTTAGAAAGTCGAGTCACGGCTCATTGCGTTCGGGCAAAGGCCACGTCAGTGGCTTACCTCCGCTCTGTTCCGCTGGCAGACATCTGCCGGGCCGCTACTTGGTCTTCGAGCCAGACTTTTGCGGTCCATTACTGTCTCGAGAGGGAGTCCCGTAGGGACAGTGCTTTCGGACAGGCAGTCCTCCGTAATCTCTTTGAGGTCTGAGCAACTCCTACCCTCCATCCCGGATGTGGGCTACCGGTGGGTGATAATTCAGCGAAGATTCTATCCTTCTGTGCTGCTGAGCTAGAGGGAGCTCATTTTTGTGCTCAGGGTCTCCGGTAGCCTTGAGCTTGGGAGTCCCATAAGTGAGGACTGACTTCCTGCTTGGTCCTGGAGAAAGCGTAGTTACTCACCTGTAACAGGTGTTCTCCAGGAGCAGCAGGAATCAGTCCTCACTACCCTCCCTCCTCCCCTTGGAGTTGCAATCGTCTGCTTATGTTCTTTTTGCAAATTTTTATGCTGTCTTTTTTAGCTATGTCATCTGACTGGCTAAGATGGCACCCTCGGGCGGGAAGACGACCGCGCATGCGCGCTGCAATTCCCAAAGGCTTTCTTTGAAAGCTGGGGAAAATTGCTCCGCGAGGGCTCCGTCGGCGCCGACGTCACCCCATAAGTGAGGACTGATTCCTGCTGCTCCTGGAGAACACCTGTTACAGGTGAGTAACTACGCTTTCTCTGGAGGGCCATGTCACAGCTCACAGTGTGAGAGCCATGGCAGCCTCAATGGCTCATCTGAACTCTTGTGTCTATTGACGACATCTGTCGAGCAGCCACTTGGGCCTCAGTTCATACCTTCACAGCCCATTATTGCTTGGACAAGGACTCCCGCCGGGATGCCTTGTTTGGTCAGGCTGTTCTCAAACATCTGTTCCATACCTAATCAACTCCTTCCCACCATCCCTGGTAGGATGCCAGAGATCCATGGGGGGAAGTGGAGCCCTTCTCAGGGACACACAACTTCTGGGGTCTCTCCCTGGCACCTAAAGCTAGGGAGTCCCCATATGTGATGACTACATTCCTGCTTGTTCCTGGAGATAGCATAGTTACTCACCTGTAACAGGTGATCTCCGGGAACAGCAGGAATTTAGTCCTCACAACCCACCCACCTCCCCTAGGAGTTGTATCTCTCTCTCCCTTGCTCTCTCTCTTTGTCTCAGCTCTAAAACTCAACTGGAGAGAGGCAGTTGGGAAAGGCGGGAAGGCAGCACGCAGGCGCTGTGGGATGCTCCCAAAAGCGTTCTAATTGGATGCTGGGGAGCGTTCCCGTGCAGGCTCCGTCGGTACTGACGATACCCATATGTGAGGACTAAATTCCTGCTGTTCCCGGAAATCAGCTGTTACAGGTGAGTAACTATGCTTTCTCTTCCAACAAGTTTGCAGGACCTGCAAAGTCTTCCTGCTGACGATCTCTGAGTCCATTTTGGGGTGCCGCAGATTGATGGACTGCTTTTTTTTTTTTTTTTTCCTGAGAATGGACCCATATAACCTCAGATAGATGGGTACATGTGGTAGTCTCCCACAGTTATGCTTTCAAATTTGCCAAACCAAGTTGGGACGTCTTTCTTGTGTCCCCATGTGAATCATCTGCCAAAAAGGCTGTGGTCCAGGTCACTCCTCGATGCCTTTTCCAGCTTCAGGCTGTTCATCTGGCTCCCCTGTCGGAAATAGGTTCTGGACACTATTCCATCTATTTAGTAATTTCAAAAAAGGATGACTCCTACTGCCTTTGAGTACCGTAACTTCGGATGGAGACCCTGAGGACCATCATTCAGTCGTTCGACAAGGCGAGTTTCTGGCATCTCTGGATCTGGCGGAGTTGTATTTTCACATCCCAGTTCATGAGGAACATCAATTCCTACGTTTTGCAGTCCAGGGATGACACTTCCAGTTCTGTGCTTTGCCTTTCCGTCTCGCCACAGCATCCCAAACGTTCTTCAAGGTAATGGTTGTGGTTGTTGTTGCTCTGTGTTGCCAGGGTATTCAGGTTCATCCTTATATGGATGACTGGCTGATAAGAGCTGCATCTCATGGGGAAGCGATTATGGCATTCTCGTGAGTCATCAACTTTCTGGAGCTTCTTGGTTGGGTGATTAATCATGCCAAGAGTTGTCTGCAGCCATCGCAATCATTCGAGTTCCTTGAGGCAGGCCGTGTCTTTCTCACTCAGAACTGATGCAAAACACTTTGCACTCAGGTCCAAGCTTTTTGATGCCTTGCATCCACAAGGTCGTGGGATTACCTACAATTCCTTGGCCCCATGGCAGCCACCTTGGATGTGTTGTCGCTTGGGCTTGGGCTCATGCTCGTGCTCGCATGCGTACACTTCAGCATTCCCTACTGTCTCGCAGTTCCCCGTGCTCTCAGGACTGTCAGATCCATCTCCCTCTTCTTCCTGTGGTATGTCACAGCCTAAATCGGTGGCTGTGCTCCCACAATTTGCTAAGAGGAGTTCACTGGAAACTCTTCGCTGGGTGCTTATAACGTCCAATGCCAGTCTATTTGACGGGGGAGGGGGGGCACACTGTCTACAGCAGACAATGCAAAGGGCTTGGTCCAAGCACGAATCCTCCTGGACCATCAATTGCATCAAGGTGTGGGCAGTATGATTAGCGCTTTGCCACTTTCAGCCCCTTCTCCAATATCAGACGGTTCGTGTGCTTTCAGACAACGCCATGACAGTGGCTTATCTCAACTAACAAGGTGGGACCAAGTGTCTGGGGGTGACCTGGGAAATGGCTTTCTTGTTTCCATGGGTGGAACACAGTCTCCAGACTCCTTTGACACAGCACATCGTGGGAGTGGACAATGTCAGGGCGGACTTCCTCAGTAGTCATGGCCTGGATCCCAGCGAGTAGGAACTTGCTGTATGGACGTTTGCATGCATCGTCTGCTGGTGGGGTTATTCAACTTTGGACCTCATGGCCACATCATCTAACACCAAGACAATTGCTTTTTTTCAGTTGTCAGAAGGAGCCAAAGTCTCAGGGTCTCAAAGCCTTGGCCCAGCCTTGGCCAGTATTGTGGCTTCTGTATGTCTTTCCCCCATGGCCGATGATAGGCCGCGTTCTTTGTCGGTAAGAGTGTCACTCCAGTCCAATAATTCTGGTGGCGCCAGACTGGTCACATCGTCCATGGTATTCAGATCTCATATGTCAGAAGGTGACAGCACCTCTGCTGCTTGGGTCAAGCAAGGGGCTGATTGTCATAGATGATACCACGCCCTACTCACAGCCTGGCTCTTGAACGGCACAGGTTAGTGCCCAGGGCTACTTGGCGCAAGTGTGACTACCTTCTTACATGTGTACCGGTCTTCCACTTCTCGGACATTTGCTCGTGTTTGGCATGTCTTCACTTCCTGGTGTTCCCAGAGGTCTCTTGTCACCCTGGAAAGTACAAGTACCAGATGTCCTTTCTTTCCTTCAGGGCGGTTTTGATAGGGCCTGGCTCCCAACTCCCTGAAGCTTCAGGTTGCAGCTTTGACTTGTTCAGGGGTCCCCTTTAAGGACGTTCCTTAGTGTCTCACTCTAATATCGCCTGTTTTTTGCGAGATGTTAGGATGCTCCAATCTCCAGTTCAGCCCATCATGCCAGTTTGGGATCTTTCCTTAGACCTCCATGCTTTCATGCGTTCTCCTTTCAAACTCTTGCACAGAGCAACTCTGAAAGACTTAACTTTGAAAATGGTCCTGTTTATTGCCTTAACCTCCTCTCGTGTCTTTGATCTCCAGGTGCTTTCTTGCCAAGATTCTTTTCTGTCTTTTTCCCCAGAAGAGGTTACCATTAGAACAGTTCTTTCCTTTCTACCGCAGGTTCTCTCTGTTTTTCATGTGAATCAGTCAGTTTCACTTCCTCCTTTTTCGAAGAAACAGTGTTCTGACTGTGATAAGGATCTTCTTTGATGTGAGTAGAGCCTTATGCTGCTACCTCAAGATCACCAATCCAGTCTGTCTCACAGACTGAATATTTGTTTTGATTTCCAGTCCGCGTAAAGGAGCAGCAACTTCGAAGACTACGATCGCACATTGATCAAGCAGGCCAGTGAGTCTATCTATATCCTGCAGAATAAGCCAGTCCCTATTGGGCTGAGGGCTCATTCGACACAGGCACAGGCTGCTTCTTGGGCAGAGAAATCACAGGTAACACCATTATTTATTTATTTATTTTATTTATTACAATTTCTTATATACCGCACTATTCTGCATCAGCGCTGTTTACATGGAACAGAAAAATCAGACAGGATAACATGAGTCTGAGTTTACAAATAACCAGACAGCAAACTTGGATAACAGGGAGAGTTTACAAATAACAGGAACAGCAAAAATTGGAATACATAGGAGAAACTATTTACATATTAGATTCACCATATAATGTAACATGTAATTAAAAGATCCAGGCAATCTATCTAAGTGTGTTCTCCTGGCTCCATAGGAGTGCTAGTGTAGCTGAGAATTTGTGTGGTGGTGTGATTCATTGCTCTCTGGGAAGTATTTAAGGGAAAGGTAGTGTTTTGAGGGCCTTTCTGAACTGGGCTAAGTTAGTGATTGCTCTGAGGTTTGTTGGTAATGCGTTCCAGAGTCTTGGGGCACAGAGTCTGAAAGCTCTATTTGCAGTCATTGCTGTGCATCTTGTTAGTTCTTTCGGAATCATTAGCGTATTTATTGCAGTGGATCTTCTTGATCTATTCGGGGTAATGACTTGGATGCGGTCGGTTAGTGAGGAGGACGAGAGACTATTGACCGCTTTGAAAGTCAATAATATAGTTTTGAAGACAGTCCTGGCGTGTATAGGGAGCCAGTGTAATTGCTTTAGAAGGGGCGTCACATGGTCTCTCCGGGATGCATCCAGAAGAACCCTCGCTGCGCTATTCATAGCGAGCTGTAGAGGATTTAAGGTGGATTGGGGGAGGCCTTGTAAAATGGCATTGGCGAAATCAAAATGAGGTATGATCAGAGCCTGGTAAATTGTACGGAAATCCCCTGGTTCAAGCAATGGGCGTAGATGTCTGAGTGAACGGATCTTGTAATATATAGCTCTTACAGTGTTAGCTATATGTGCCTTCATGTCAAGGTTTTGATCTAGTATAACACCTAGGTACTGTATTGTGGGTTTTGCTTGTAGGTCTGCATCGTTCACCTTCAAGTATTGTGGAGGGCTGAAATTCCAGTTCCTCGTAATGAAGAGCACCTCGGTCTTCTTATGTTGAATTCTTAGATTTTGTGACAGGAGCCATTCCGCTATGGCATTGAAGCAATTAGATATCTGCAGGGTGGCTATGTCTTCATTGTCTACCGTTGCCCGCCACTATCGCTTGGGACCTCCAAGCCAGGGACACAGCTTGCTTTGGAGCCATTGTTTTGGCAGTGGCTGTAGCTTCCTGCCCAGGGGTGGAGTAGCTTCAGTACTTCCCACTAGTCTGGACTGGTCTAGCATGATGATTTGGAAGGTGAAATTTTACTTACCATTAATTTTCTTTCCTTGAATCCTGCTAGCCCAGTCCAGGACCCACCTCCTATCTGTCTTCAGAACTAGCCTTGCTGATGCTAAGATGTGATCCAGTATAAGTGTCGTGTAGCTCTGGCTATTCTCTGCCTTGTACATTCTCTGCAGCCTTTTTGGCCTTGTACATCATTTCTTTGTTTCGTTATTTTTATTCTCATGTTTTTGGCTGGTTTGTGCTTTCCCATTGGGTTGGTCTGAAGTCCTCATGCTTCATCAATGGCATCCTGAATCTGGCCCCTAGAAGGGTGGCTTTATATACCAAGGGTGATGTCACAAAGCTTCTGCTACATTTGTCTCCATCATTTGCTGGCAGGGGTACATAACCCCCTAGTCTGGATTGATCTAGCAGGATTCAAGGAAGGAAATTAACGGTGAGTAAAATGTCACCATTTATTTTATATATTATTCGCTGTTTGGTCCTTTTTGGTTTATATTGTCTTCTGGCTACTTTGTTTTTATTTTCTTAATTTTCAGTTTCCTGATTTTGCCGTCAGTCTGCCAGTGAGTCTTTAGATTAACCTTCTCAAACATAGTATTAAACCCTGGGTTTTAATCTCTGTTGTAGGTCCTTTCGGTGAAAGAGATGATCAACAAGTCTTCATACAGAAGGTGGTACCAGATACTAATAAAGTGTTTGTGCGGCTCTCTTCGACGGGGAAAAGGTATGACTCTGCTCTTTTCCACTCTGCTAACATGATGTATGGCATGACAGCAGAGATCAAAACCTAGAACTCAAGCAAATACATTTAAGGGATTTCCGTTCTTGCAGGAAGTGCTCAGAATATAAAATATTGATATGCTAGGACATATGCAGTAGATTCACAGATTTGTATTCAACATGAGCTGTCTGCTTTGCATCCTCCTTACCCAGGATTTGCGAGGTTCGCTCCGTGGACAGCATGGCCATCACCTCATTCACTGTGCACGAGTGTGAGGGCTCCAGCCGCATCGGGTCCAGACCCCGGCGCTACCTTTTCACAGGTCACGCTAATGGCAGCATCCAGATGTGGGATCTCACCACGGCCATGGAAGTGTGCAGCAAAGAAGAAAAGAAGGGTGAGGAACCATCTACCTTTCTCATAAAACCTGGAGCAATCTCGCTGTTCTTACTGGTTGTGATGGGGTGATGAACTACACAATTTAAAACTTACATTACATAGGACACAACTTATAAAGAAATTTTCCCTTGGACACAGAATTGTAAAAACTATGGAGATTGGCATTCAGAAGATTTAGGTGGCTGAAACTAGACTTTAACGTGTCCAGACTAGTGGGTAGTTATTGCCCTGTCAGTAGATGATGAGACAGAGAAAATTCTAGAAACTTAGTGACATCACTCTTGGTGGATAATCCTGTACCCCTAAGGGTGAGCTTCAGTATTTTCTCTGTCTCAGCAGATGGTGGACTTCTCCGTGCTCCTGACAGCCTCTGAGAGGAGAATTTATGTCAGTGTAGCTGGAATTTGAGCACACTGTGGTGCTTTCTGTGATTCAGCAGATTTCCTTCCTTGCCTCTCCCAGAGGTGCTCCTGCTCATGAGGAGCAGTGCAGCCTTTCACTCTGCCTGAACTGCAGTGGGATTTCTTACAGCTAGCCTACCAGACTCTTAAATTTTATTTTCACTAGTACTTAAAAAAAGCAAACAAACAAATAAACCCCAAGCAAGGAAACTGATCCTGAAGAAGTCTCGTCGGCAGAGATCTCAGCTTCTCTCCAGACCTGTTTCTCTCTTCAGCAAGCTGCAGGCTTCAGAGGACTATGAGTTTTTCCCCCGGTTCGGTTACGATCCTCTCTCTTGACAGCAGCCCACTTCTCCTTCCCCTCCTGCCAGCTTACCTCACCTTCCCCTCCTGCTGGCTTCTGCTCCATTCCTTTCTTGGCCCTTGCTCAGCACCTCCAGTTTATTGCTTCGACGGTGGTTGGTCTCTGCAGGCGCGCTGAACTCTGGCTTTTGTCTTCTCTCTCAGTGGGTTCAGCTTAAGCTTCTCCCGAAGCAATCAGACAATGCCATTTTTCTCTACATTTTTTGCTTCTCTCCACGGTTCCCGCCAAAAGTTAGCAGTGGGTGCCATTTTCTGTGCAGCCACTTGCTATTTTGGTCTCTCCAGCAGTGCGGACGTCGTTTTCTGTGCACTGGAGTGCTCCATTTTCTTCTCTTCTATCAGCTGCCGCAAATATGCTTTCCTCCCTACAGCGCTGCTTGGGATGTGGGAGGAAACGCAGAGCTTTAACAGATAACTTGTGCTCCTCCTGTGCTGCTGATCAGCGGGGTTCTCCTTCGGCTGCAGGTCTCTCCGCAGGCACTTCTTCAAGTTCTCCTCCCCTGGATTGCCTTCTGGGCCTCCGTTATCTCAGGAAGCCCTGTCCTCTGTTCTTCTGTCTGAGCAGCAATCTGTCTCTCTTCAGCAGTCTCTTCTGTTGCAGCAATACTGTCTGCAGGCTCAGCACCCTCCACAGTCTTCTTCTGACAACTCTGATCAGCTGTTTCATCAGGCCTGGGATATGTGGTGCTCGGGCCCCCATTCCTTCCTCTAGAAAATGTTCCTGGCACAGTTCAACTGGGACAGCCACGGATCCTGCCAAGGATGCTTCCTCCCCTCCAGGGGACTCATGCCCTGCAGGGGAGGATGGCGAGTGTCCCTCAGAGGAACATTCTCTCAGCTCAGAATCCTACCGGGAGGAAGGAGAGCTCTTGCCACTGGAAAACCAGGAAGCTCCACAGGAGGGTCAAGATGTCCGGTTGTTTCTATAAGGAGCAACTCCCGGCACTTATTGCCCATATTATGGAGGCTCTTCACCTCTCTGAACCACAGGCTCAATAACCTCCAACTCCAGCTAAGCCTCAGGTGGATCCCGTCATAATGGGATCAGGAAACTATCCAAGGCTTTTCCCTTTCCCCTGGAACTTCAGCAAAGGTCTCCCTTGAGTGGGACTCCCAAAATGTGTCCCTGTGTTCGGCATGCCACTTGACAGTTTTACTTCTGGTCTCCGGAAGACTTTGATAAGTGATTTGTGCTTTCCCAAAGTAGATGCGCTTGCACTGCGGTCACAAAACATAGGACCATTCCCATGGAAGGTGGGACCGCCCTCCGAGACCAGACTGATCGCAGAGTTGAAGGCCTTTTCAAATCTACATTCTCTTCCTCATCATTGGCCCTACAGGCCTCTGTCTGTGGAGGTCTTGTGGCACGCACCTTGCTGCGCTGGCTTCAGCTGCTTCCGGAAGACCTAGTTGTTCCGGTGAGATAGTGGTGAATGAGTTTTGTGTGTTTTTGTCATCTTCTTGATTTTGCTTTGTATGTGTTAGTGTTGTGGGTGTTATATTGTTTTGAGGTTGAAGTTTAGATGGTCTGCCATGAGTTGCGATGATAGGGTTTTTTACCAGGGTTTTGATTGTCAGTTATCTCTCTGGGTTTGTTGAGGGCACTTTGTAGACGTTTGGAATAGTAATCTTTTTTTTTTTTTTTTTTTTGCTTTGTAAGTGGCTGTCTAGTATTGTTATAATTTTAGCCATGCATGTGTTGAGGTTGTCAGCAGATTTACAATGTCACCGTTTTTTCTCATGTAGTCTGAGGTTGCGTTTCATGTTTTTTAGTTGTTTATTATACCATGTTGCTGTATTTTGTCTATGGAGGTTTGTTGGAGTGTGTGGTTTTAGGGCTATTTCGCTTATTGTCTTGTTCCAGTTCTGGATGAGGGCGTCAAGGTTATCTGAGTTGTGGTTGACTTGTGGCAGGATTTTCTCCAAGAATTCTTTCCTTTCCAGGTGGTGGAATCTTCTGGTTGAGGCCTGAGCATGAGAGTCTGCTTGATTATATTGTTTGGATGGAAGCAGGAGGTGTATTGCTTTGTGGTCAGACCATGGTACTATGTATGTTGTGGGTGGAGAGAGGTTGTTGGTCATGAGCATCTGTTGCAGGACGAATATCATGTTGAATGTGTTTCCTTTGCTGTGTGTTGGTTCGTTGATGAGTTATTTGTATTTGAGAGCATCCAAAGCCTCTAGGAAGGCCTTAGCAGCCTTGAAGGTAAGGGAGGAAAGGTTGAGGTCACCCAGGAGAAGCAGTTGGTTGGAGCATGAGCGATGGTTGCATACTCTTTCTAGTAGGCTGCAAGTTCATCCGGGCAAGTAGTTGGAGGAGCTGTTAGTGATGGTTAAGGTATCTAAGCCCTTATCTGTGCTGTTGTTGAAGGTGTGAAAGTTTAAGTGTTTCCTGGCTTAAATGAATACACCTTCACCTCTGCACTTGTTTCTTGAGCAACTGAATATATCGTAATTGTGTGTTAGTAGCTGATTGAGTACATTGTCTGTCTGATTCTATGAACCAGGATTCTGTGATACATAATATCCAGCCTTTTGTCAATGAGGTAGTTGGCGAGGATCTGTATCTTGTTATGAGCAGAACATGCATTGATTAGGGTGCATCTTAGGTGGTATGTATTGCTTGTACTGTCCTGGTGCAAGGTGTTAGGTAAGGTGTGTTGTGGTTTGATTCGAATGAAATGCTGGTATGATTTCAGTCTTGGTCTGGTGAAAGGGGAGAATAATAAATTATGAGGGTATGGTTGAAAGACTGGTGTGTGAATGGAGGATGGTGCCTTTAATGAGGTGTGTGATATGAAAGCAATAAGGTATTGCAGGCTTAGTAGGATGGCTAAAATCATCCACCAGCTCTCAGCAGAGGCACTCCAATACATCATAATGAAAGATACCTGCAATAGACCGAGAATAACCAATAGAGACAACATGATTGGCACACCTGCAGGATTCCACTAGACTAAACAAACAACCTCAAAAAGAGCTCCCTCCTTACTAGCACCCACACTCTGGAATTCCCTCCCAACAAGCCTGAGAGCAATAGATGACCTAACAGAATTCCAGAAAGAACTCAAAACTTATCTCTTTATTGAAACTTATCAACAGACAGAAAACAGTCTACACCCAAATGGTAATCCATCTACTGCCGATAAATTGATACTCACTCATCCCAAATAATCATACAAGGCAATGACATAACATTAACTCAACACCCACTCACCCCAAACAATCACCCTAAACAAACATAATATAACGCGTCTAATTACCCCGTATTGTCTAAACTTATGACAAATGTAACCCTCCAATGTTGCTGCCTAGATGTTGTTAAGCTTCCCGATGTTGAAGATAACCCTACAGTTGTGTTGAATGTAACCCTCCAATTGTGATTTGACCACTTTGATTGTAGGATAAGGTGGTATACAAATCTGTTTAAATAAATAAATGTTTGGGTTGGGTCAGATGTGAGTTGTATATTGTGGGTTTGTGGAAGAATTGGCTTATGAGCTGCAGAACAGTTTGAACTGTGGGTATCTCTGTGGTGTGTTGGTGCTTGCTCAGGTGTCAGATGTTGGGAGATTGGTGGTGGGGAAAGTTCTTACCGTCTTACAGATGTTGTAGGTTTGTGGGTGATGTTTGTACTCTCCTTGTTATGTGATAGGGGATCCTATTGTGTGTCTGTAGTTCTCTCCTTTGTACATTCTATCTGCAGCTGAGTGGGTGCTCTTTATGTGGGTGTCAGTGGAGCACTTCTCATGTCTTCTGTTAAATCCCCATCCATGTCTTCTCCCTGTGAGAGAGATCTGTATATCGCTTCAGTGCAAATGGATTTCTCTTCCTCCCCTTTCTACTTTAACCCACAGTGCCTCCTCTCTCCCTTTTATAAGCCCTGTAACTCTATAGCTTTAAAATTATTTTTTACATATAGTGCTACTCCTCCTCCCCTTCTTCCTACTGTGCTCTTTCTGAATAAATTATAGCCCGGTGTAATTACATCCCAGTCATGGTTGTCGATGAACCATGTTTCCATAATCGCCACTAAATCCAAGTTAGCCTCTTCCATTAAAGCCTCAACATCTGAGATCTTATTTCCCATGCTATGAGCATTTATACACACCGCTTTCCAGATGTTGCCCCTTTTACCCATTTCAACAGAGGTATTTAATATTTCACTTACCTGGTGACTTTCTTCCCCTAATGAATCTAGTTTAAAGCCCTCTTCAGTAAGTTAGCCAATCTGCTTCTGAAGATACTTTGAGCCTTCTTGGACAGATGGACGCCATCTCTGCTCTGCATCCTTTGGAACATCATCACATGGTCCAGGAAACCAAATGTCATCTGACACCATCCACACAGCTATGCATTCATCTTCAGGATGCAATCTTCTCTGCCTCGGCCTTTACCCTCACAAGGGAGAATTGAAGAGAACACCACCTGTGCACCTGTGCACCTATCTGCTTCATGAAGTCACTTTTTGATATGCTCAGAGGGATACCTAGCAGTATCATTGGTGCCGACATGGATGAGCAACATTAGATAATAGTCAGTAGGCTTGATGAGTCTTGGCAAACTCTCCGTAACATCTCAGATTTTAGCATGTGGCAGTCTGATCCGCAGATGGATGCCTCGGTACCCCTCAGAAGACAGTCACCAACCACCACTACCCTTCCCTTCCTTGTGATCACTGATTCTGCAGCTTTGGGGTGCTCAAGCTATGGTTCTTCCCTTTCCTAGGTTGCTTTCATCTTTTCCACTTCCAGGGCTGCATACTGGTTCTTCAATTCAAGGACTGGAGGAGTTGGAGTGTTGATTCTGCAGGCTCTGGTGAGTCATGTCCAACTTCCTTCATTCTGTAACCTCCCATCTTCACTTCTGTTGGAGAGCTTGGATGTTTCAAGAAGCATCTCATCAATGTGTACTACTCACTGTTTCGAATGCTTCTCAGCCTCTCCACCTATTCTCTGAGCGCCTCAATTTGTTTCCTGAGAACCTCAGCATGCAGGCATCCTGCTCACAGAACCGGTCCTTCAACTGGCATTGAAATCTCTGGACAGAGGCAGAAGCTGTAACGGAGGCAACAAGTTTGGCAATACGATTTTTCCCAGCCATTGTTCAGTTGGTGGAGCTTTGGTACCTGTTGAAGTTGGTGAGAGCTGGGGGTGGGTAAGGCGGGATCTAGCACATGATGAGGTCAGTGGCTTCAAAGAGCTAGCTGTGAACGGGTAGCTGGAACAAAAAACAATGAACTCTGACAGAGCTTTGCTCAGCAGCACAAAAACTTCCTCCTTTGCAATATAGAAAAAGAATTGGCTTTTAAAAATGAAAACCAAAACCCCTTTAAGAGCTTTCAGGGAGAGAGCTAGTATTTAAAACTGCACAGTATTAGCTTGCTTGCAATGGAGTCCCCGTTGAGTGGACAAATCTAGGCGAAGCAAGAGGAGACATAAATCTGACTGTCTTTCTATCTTCCTCCCAACTCTAGTAGGGAAAAAAACCGTACCCACTACCCAACTTTACTTCCCTTTTCTTCCCGCCCCTTATTTGGTTCCCTCCCAACATTTAAAAAAAAAATAAACAACCCCCAAAATGTTGTCTAAAATCCAAATATTTAACCCCCCTCCTGATTCTATTTCTGCCAATATTAAAAAAAAAAAAAAAAAAAAAAAAAAGTCAGGCACCCGATCCCCTCCCAACAGTGCACAGTAATGGTGAGATAAATTGAATTACGGGGGCCTTTTACTAAGCACCACTAACCAATTAACGTGCCTTCTAGTGTGCGGTAACGAGTCATGGTGAATGTTAATGTGGGGGGCATGCCTGCTACTGATTGCTAAAACGTGCGTTAACTAGCACTTATGGGTTAGGGGTGGAGTGTGTGAGCATGGACAACACATTAGCACAGTCACTGTTAACGCCGCAATTGGTGCGGGTGCATCTAATGATACCTCAATGGCAGTGGTTCTTCACCCAGTCATCCCGCACCCCCTAGGTCAGTCGGGTTTTCAATATATCCATATTGGATATGCATGAGAGAGATTCGCATGCACTGCCTCCATTGTATGTAGATCTCTCTCATGCATATTCATTGTGGATATCCTGAAAACCTGACTGGCCAGGGAGTGCGGAAGGACTGCATTAAGAACCACTGCTCTATTGATATCGTTAGATGCACCCACATTAATTGTGTCGCACATGAACGTACCCAGCTGTGCATTAATTGCCAGAGCATGCTGGTCATGCTCCCAACAGCTTATTGTGGAGGCTTTGCACTTAGTAGAAGGGCCCCTAAGTAAGCAAGTGTACTTCGTAGTTTGCATAGAAATGCACACAAACTTCAAAATCAAAATCAGCTGCTTACACGTATCAAGTCTTTGCAAAATAGCTGTTCCGCTGTTTGTGCTTCAGATACAGATTTTTCTCACAGCCTTATAGATATTTTACAAAAGACTCTGGGACTGATATTCAAAAGCACTTATCTGGCCAGCAAGATAACTTGGCGGCTCACAAGTAGAAGTTGCCATAGGCGTAGTTAGTGGGACATTTTTATGCTATTGGGGATTCTTTGGGAAGCTCATTTTATAAATGCATATACATATGTATGTTGTCTTTGTTAATTTTTACATAAGTGATCTGTTATAAAATTACCCTTACAGTGTCCAGCTGCTAGCCAAGCCCCCTGGACACTCTACTGTCTTATGGAATAAATCCACTTTGGAGTTGTGACACTGCTGATGCAGCCTCACCACCAAGGGAGGGAAACCAGAAGTAGTAGAAGTTAGACTGTAGTATGGGAATAGTGTTGCTGCCATTAGCAAGATCTTCCATTCATCATTTATTTTTAGGAGGATTTTACTTTGTACCAGCTGGAGGTAGGAGTCTGTAGAGCTCCTCTGCTGGTCATGCAAAGAGCAGTGATGTGCACATTCACCTGGTTTGGTTCATTTAAATATTCTCTTTTAGAGCTGGGAGGACTGACAGAGGAAGAGCTGCTTCAACAGCTGGAGCAATGTGACTTGACCTTGACCCGCACGCCAGATCTGAGTCCTGCAGTCTCCGTTGTCCACTCTGCTACACCTCGTGCCTCCATATCAAGGTATCTAAGACTCTTGCTTGCTCTCCCTCTCTCTCTAGTTTGGATTTGGAATTTCTCACCTTTTCCAAACATTAGCTCAAGGTGAGTTACAAATTTGGTACACAAGTTGTTTCCCTGTCCAAGTGAACTTACAATCTAAATTGTTCCTGAGGCTATGGAGAATGAAGTGACTTGCCCAAGGCTACAAGGAGATCAGTGGGAGAGGCATAATTTGAACCCTGGCTTCCCTGGTTCTTAGCCTGCTGCTCTAACCCCTAGGCTGTTCCTAGAACAACACTTGGAGGGATATTCAGTGGTGATGGCTAGCACTGATGAAGCAGCTAGCCATCACTGCTGAACTCTAAAACCCAGATCCACCGGCCTTTAATATCTAGGTTAGTTTCAGCAGTGAAAGTTAGGCCAGTCTTTCAGGTGCCTAACTTTCACTGCTGCTAGCCAATTTATCGCTGGGTGCCACCTCCGGATCTCCCCCAGAACGCCCCAATTGCTAGCTGGCTAACATTGGGGCATTCAGCGGCAGCACCCAAGGATATTTAGCAGCATCTACTGCTTTGAAAATGCCCCTTTCATTGTTTTACCCTTCAGAGAACTTTATCACTAAGCCATTATTGCTGGGGTTTTCCAAGCTTCTGTATCACACGGGCACATTCTGTCCATGCCGCAAATGACTGCACATGGACTGCATCAGCTTAGTCTGTTTGCTCTGATGCTACAAAAGGTGTTGCATACACCATGCACTATAAGAGGGTGGCCACGCCCAGTGGGTTCATGGGAGCTTTTTGAAGTATGTGGCCATTTAGATCAGTATTCTGCACTGTATGCGCTTCCGAAATCCTGCACAGTACTCCGAGATTAGTTTCTCTTTAAGATTTCCCTCTTTCCCATAATGCCAGGAGTTTGTCGGGCGGAAGACAGAGTGCCGTGGCTGGAGTTGTCCCTTCTCACAGGGTATGGTTTCAGAAGATGATGCACGTTCTGCTGTCCTTTCCTGATCCAGGAGGAGAGTCAGATAATAGCAGCTGCTGCAGGCCTGAGTCCTCCTTTCCTGGGCAACTGCTTATTTACCAGTGGAGATGGCGTCATTTTTAAGGCTTTGATAGCACTGCAGCTTTTGAAAGAACTCTTCACTAAATGGCAGCACAATCTTTTTGTTTTTGGCTCGGCAGTTCCTTCTGCTGCTTTGGTCTTCTGGCATCATTGGAATTGCCCTCTATTGCACATTTCCCAAGTCTGTCCTGGAGTTTCCTCTAGCCAGTCCGGTTTCCGGGATATCCACAGTGAATATGTATTTGAAAGATTTTCATGCAGTGGAGCAAGACCATACAAATACATTTCATGCATATTCGTCGAGGAGATGCTGAAAAGCAGACTCGTTAGGGGAAACTCCAGGAACGGTTTAGGACAGGGGTCTCAAACATGCGGCCCGCGAGACAACTTTGTGCGGCCCGCGACGGAGGAAAACAAAAAAACCCCAAAACCCTGGCTTCTGCCGTTGCCGCCGTGGCAGCGGCAGAATCAATTGTCAAATTTTAAAAAAAAACTGACTTCTGCTGCTCAAGCAGCAAAATCAGCTGATTTTGCTGCTTGAGCAGCAGAAGCCAGGTTTTTTTTTAATTTACCTGGGGGGGGGGTGTAGGACTGGAAATGGGCTATTGGCAGGGGGGGGGTTATGACTGGAGATGGGCTATTGGCAGGGGGGGGGTTATGACTGGATATGGGCTATTGGCATGGGGGGGGTTATGTCTGGAGATTGGCTATTGGGAGGGGGGTTATGACTGGTAATGGGCTATGGTGGGGGCTAGGACTGGAAATGGGCAGGTGGGGGTTAGGACGGACCGGAGGTGGGCTGATGGGGGGAGTTAGGACTGGTAATGAGCTATGGAAGGGCTGACTGAAATGGGGTAATGGGGGTTAGGGCTGGAAGTGGGCTATTGGCAGGGGGGTTATGACTGGTAATGGGCTATGGGGGGGGTAAGACTGAAAATGGGGTGATGGGGGGTAAAACTGGAAGTGCGCTATGGGGAGGTTAGGACTGGTAATGGGCTATGGGGGGTCTAGGACTGGTAATGGGCTGGGGGGGGGTTGCTAGGACTGGAAATGGGCTGAGTGGAAGGGGGGCTTGAACTGCAAATGGCTGATGGGGAGGGGGGCTTGGAATGGAAATGGGCTGTGAGGGGAGGGAGCTAGGATTGGAAATGGGCTGATGGGGGGCTAGGATTGGAAATGGGCTGATGGTGAGGCTAGGATAGGACTGGAAATGGACTAATGGGGGGACTAGAAGGGAGCGGATGCTGGGTGGGGCTGGAACTAGAAGGGAGCTGATGTTGGGGGAGGATTAGAATGGGATGGAGCTGGGAAAGTGAAATGGAGAGGGGAAAAATATTTTGTCTGGGAGAGAAGACAAATCTACAATTGGCCAGGTATTGGGAGAGTAAGTGGGGATTGAGGATGGAGGGGTAAAATTTGAGTGGATGAAATAGGAATGAGGAAAGAGAAAAAGGAGAAAGATTAGTATGTTAAAGCAGATGTAGAGAGAGAATGGAAAAAAAACTAGGAGAGAAGAAAGGGCAAATGGACAGCAGACGATGGAGAGTTAGCAGAAGACATGAAGAAACCAGAAGAAAGTGGCTGGAACAATTGCAACTGAAAAAAATGCACAAAAGGTAGAAAAATATCTCTTTATTTTGAATTTATTAACTGGAATATGTCAGCTCTGGGAAATGTGCATCATTGTTTGCGCTTTGTTTAGTACAAGAGGAAATTAATTTATAGTTTTATTTCTACAGTGTTGTTGTACATTCCAAGTTTGGCTTTTGGGGTTCCCAGTTTAATTATTGTCTTCTTGTTTCTAAATCTTTTAGTCTTTCTTTATCCATACTCATTAAAGAGGCATGTTTACTAAAAGTTAGTGTATGGTAACATTATGCAAATATTTATGCAAATGAGGCCCCTTATGCAAATGAGGCCCCGCGTCTTGTGCGGCCCCCGGGTTACTCTACAAGTCCTCATTTGGCCCTCAAAGCAATTTGAGTTTGAGACCCCTGGTTTAGGAAATGCTGCTCTACTGGGCTACAGCACTATAAGCCTTCACTCTCAACTACCTTTTTTATATTTTTTATAATCACTTCTATAATCCTGTTCCCCAGCCATTGCTGTGATCGTGCTCAGCTGGGGCTGTCCCTGGAGCCTGTACATGTGCCCCCTAAGTCCATGCATTAGTTCATTGGGGTATGGCTGAGACTCCCTCAGGTGCTGTGGGCACTGCCTCTGCAGTATTAGTAGCCCAAGAATAAAATACCTGGTGCAGGGCCTGAATCCAGCTCTTCTTATGCTCGGCAGAATGCAGTGCTTGCCACTAAGCCACCAGGCCATCCCTAAAATTGAGTATTATGAATTGGTAAACTGAAAGAATACCAGCAGTATGTTTTGAAAAGCAGTGTAATGTATATTGGAATCCGTTAACACGTGCTTTTCACACGGGAGCCATTAACAGTAAAGGGGCGCCGTCAGCCACGGTGCAGGGGGGAGGGTACATGGAATTTAGTGACAGGTTATTCCCACTAGGCAGTGCTGTGGACACTCAGCAGTTATCAGTCTGACCAATCTCTGGGGAGGCTGCAGCTCATCTGCATCCTCCTCCCGGCTTCTTCCATAGTGATTCCTAAATCCACCAAAAGCAGTTTGGGCCTTGGCTGCTGACATCTTATGCTCCTTCCAGCTGCTTGCAGAAGGCACACATTGTTGTTTTATTTATTTATTTATTTATTTATTTACATTCTCTTATATACCGCGCTATTCTGCATCAGTGCGGTTTACATTGAACAAACTGAAATTACATTGAACAGGGCATTATAACTTGGAGATAACTATTTTACAGGGAACATGGGCAATGGAGGGTTAAGTGGCTTGCCCAAGACCACAAGGACCACCTGTGGGACTAGAAACCCCAGTCCTTCCGGCCCAAGGTTGCTGTCCTCTACTGGGATTTGAACTTCCGGCCTGAAGTACCTTGCCCCAAGCACTAGGCTACTCCTCCCCAGATTTGTATTTTTATTTTCTTCTATGGCTCTGCACTTTTTTCTTCCTCAGCCTTCTCCTCCTCTTCAAATCCACCATAGCCTTTAGGACCACACTGTCCTGCCAGCTATTTTGTCTTCTACCCTGCCCTCTGCTCTTGTCATCCAGTCATCTTCATTCTCCCTGAGGGCATCTGATCTTCGTCTCTGTCATCATACCTCCTCTTCCCCCTATTTTCCTGCTCCTTCTCTTAGCTGGGGATCTTGATCCGCAGTCTGGCCTTCCAATGCAATTCTCACCTCATCAGTGCAGATCAAACTCCTCCACAGTCTTATTCCTATCCCTCCCCTCTCTCTTTTCTCATACTCCCACTGGAACGTCCACTGTGCCTCCAACACATTTGTCTACATTCATGACCTTTCTCTCATACTGCTGAACAAACTGAACTACAAGTTATACCATTAACTGAGATTTGACTTTCTGCTGAGGACTGTCTCTTCAGTTCATGCCCTCCGTCATGGAAGTTGGCTCTTCTCCCATACAGTGGTATCAGGCTGTTACCTTTTCTTTTCCCTCATTACCATTCCATTTCTTTCTTTGAAGTCTACTTCAGCTGCCTATTCACTCCATTGCTTCTGCAGGAAGTTGTCATTTATTGACCCTGATAATTCCTCTTGTCCATTCTCACTAACTTTGACCCCTTGCTTTTTCTTCTTTCTTTAACCATTTTCTTCTTTTCTCATTCTTGGAGATTTTAACTTCCAGCAATGCAACAGTCGGAGCTTCCCTCTGACTCTTACGCCTTAAAGCTCCTTGCCTTAACCACCTCATTTAACTTCTAACTCATCAGCCCGACCACTGCCTCAATCCTAGTCCCTTTTCTCCATCTTTCTATCTCAGACTTTCCCACCTCAGTTCTTCCCTTCTCTGACCGTCGTCTGATAGCTTTCTCATTTAACCATCCTCCCCACAGTCTTGTCTAGCCACCACCTACACATTTAGCTTTTCCCCCTCCCCCTCAATGTCATTTGAGGGGAACTTTTTACTGGTTTCATATACTTGATTTTAAAGTAAAAACAGCACACAGGAGGTATGTAGATTGGTGTTGATCAGTCCTTTTATTTATTTACCATGGTCTCTCTCGCTCTCTGCCTAGCTAATGACAATTGCAATTTAATTTTGAAAAGTCAAAAATGTACATTATACCAGTGACATTTTTTATTTTTCTCTTTCTAGTCTTCAGTCTCAGGCCGGCGACTATATCCAAGACAGACTCGCCAAGAATAGTCTAAGCTTGTCCCGTGTCAGCCGGGAAAGCCTTCCTGTGCTCTTGAACAAGCCTTGCGAAGGTTACGCAGGGCTATGCAGCCTACATCCACACACCGCAGGGAGCCAGGCATCTCTGACCAAAAGTGACTCCCTCTCTGGGAGCCCCAAAGCACCACGGCCACAGCTAGATCAATTCTGCAATGAAGTCAGACTACGCCGGGCCGGGCTTGCCATCGCAGATGCAGCATGCAGTGAGAAACTAAGCTCTTCTGAGAACGAGTCTAAGGCAGCCTTTGGGATTCGGGGAGGCAGCTTCGTGGAACGATGTCAGGAGCTAGCACGATCCACAGAGTATAACCACTTGGATGTGAGAAGGCACAACCATTCTAGCGAAACAGAAGGGCATTTAGGGTCAAAGATCAAGAGCCTCCGTTCCTCTGGTGGAGCAGTACGGAAGCCTCCTGGCCCGAGCTTGATCCCCTCAAGTCGAACTGCATCACCATCTTTAGTGCGAAATGTTACACCCCCTGCAGGAAGTGATACACCAGTGAGTTCCACGAACCTTCCTTTGGTGCCACAGAAACCCAGCCTGAATGAAACCTCTTTCTAATGCAAGCAGAGTAAAGCAAACCTATTCAATTGCTGCAATTCTCTTCTACTCGCAACCGCACTGCATCCTGGGGCTAGTGCAGAGGGTCAAAAGTGCCCTTACTCTGATTGCTTCTACCCACAGGCAGTGGCAGTACCATTAAAAGCTTTTTGTGGCCTTTCTGGTTATCGCGATCACGTCTGCCCTACGTCCTAAGCACCTAGGATGCAATTCCTTCTTACTGAAGTAAGAGATAACCAAAGACTGAACCAACACTTCTTCAGAGGATATTTATGTCTTTCAAAAAATGCCTTTAATTGAATGCACTGCTGTAAAAAGGAGTGGGTTAAAAAAAAAGTATTCCTTCAAAAGACTTCAATGGGGGAATTTCAGTGTTGCCCGCTGCCTCTTGAAACAGGGGGCTCTTTTTGGGTGACCCCACAAGTGTCTTGCTGTAATTTTTGTGCCTTCTAAAGCAGGCTCCTGCTTGCATTCCATTGCCTCCTGTAGCCTGATCAAAACAATTAATCCTGCCCAGATAGCACAGAGCTTGATCTGGGTTTGGAGCAGGTCGAATGGAGTATTTACTAATTTAATTCTTCAGCAGAAAAAGGTTCTTTATTTATCCACTTGTCTATCTAGACTGTAAGAAGATCCGTTCCCCACCCCCCCCAACCCTCCATAGGGGTTAATTTAGTAGCATTATACTGTACAGAGCATAAGAGAGAACATGGCATAATGCCTAATGGCTTCCTCAAAGACCAAAATAATAGTTTAGACTATTTGCTTCCTGCGGTTCTTTTCCCTTGTTGCTCCCGACACCAAACAAAAGCAATTTGAATGATTTAGTCTATGTATTTAAATTCTAGCAGTGCCCCAGAGTTGCTCATCAAGCCACCTAATATTCAAGAGAGCTCAGTGAGGTAGAGGTATGCCAGAGAAACAGCTCATTCATTGCAGTTCTTCTCAACAGCCCAAACCTTTTCAAGCAAAGATCCAAAGGCACGTTTCATTCTGTTTTCATACTCGTCTGCATCATGCTGGTGTAAGGTTTCATGGAAAGTTATTCATGGTGTTTCAGGCCAGAGGCGTGATTATTGGGAAGTAGGATAATTTGTGGTGGGAGGGGAGTGAAAGACCTAAAAAAAATCCACAAATTGCTGTAACATTTTAATTTTGTGGGTCTATTACTGGGAATTGTAATTCTCTTTTCAGCTTGGTAAAATTGCAGTGCGTGTTTGAGGCTGTGGCTTTGGTCATTGCTTGGAATTGTATTTGCTGACCATTCATGTTGGCTCAGCTGTGGTGCATGATAGATGTATACTTCTAGAACTTTTTCACTTGGTCAACTTGTTGTTGACCTGAGAGCCATCTATCTCCCCTTGGCCCTGCTCTGGTGGTGTTCCCTCTGTGTTTGTTTTTTTTTGTTTTAATGACTTCCCTGGTTGTAACACTTATTCTTCTAAAAGCAGCTCTTGCGTTTTAAAGCCAGTATCTGCTAATTGGTGTATCTTCATGAATATCATTTCACCCTTTATCACATCACAGCCTTGGTGAAATTTCTGTTTTATCGAAGCAGTACAGTACAGTCCAACACAGTATTTCTCAGGCTTTTAATTTGCAGACGTATCTCCAGTAGGAGGAATGAACGTAGTGATGTACAAAGCACAGTGTCTCAAATTTTTTACCATATTTTTGAGAGAGGAAGGGGAAGAGAGAGGGACACTCACAGATATACTCCACACACCTACATTTATTTATTTATTTATTTAGCCACATTTATATACCACCTTTCACCGGGTCTCCCACACATAGCCAGTTATGACAGTCATGGTATGCGCAAAACTAACCCATTTGGAGAAACTGCCTCCATACTATAGACAGAGCTGAAAACGGTTACTCATCTCATACAGTAGCTGGTTGTGAAGTTATGATGACAGATAATCTATAGAGAAAAGCATAAGAAGCCTGTGCCAGAAGATGTGTGAAAAGAGACTTGAAGACCTAAATATGTATACCCTAGAGAAGAGGAGAAGGACAGGGGAGATATGATACAGACCTTTAAATACTTAAAAGGTATCAATGAACAAACCAACCTTTTTTAAAGAAGGGGAAGCTGTAAAACTAGAGGGCATACGATGAAACTGCAAGGCGGTAAACTTAAAAGTAACATCAGGAAATACTACTTCCATCGGGGGGCATTCCATGCATCCACCACCCTTACAGTGAAGTGGTGAGGAAAAATACAGTGATGGAATTCAAAATGGCATGGGACAGACACAGCGGATCCCTTTTATAGCAAGAGGATGAAATCAAAGCAAACTTAAATATCTTTTATAGAGTCAGGCAGACCTGCATGGAGCTGCAGTTACAACCGCTCTAGCCATCTTACTGGGCAGACTAGATGGACCATACTGGTCTTTATCTGCCATCATATACTATGTTACTATGTAAGGTGGCATGCCTCATCCATTGCAAACTTTTGTAAACATTTTAACTTACTGTACCAGAAAAGCACTATGATCATGACCCTAAGAGAATTATGTGAATGAAGAAGTTATGATCACCCAGGACATTCCCATTCTGATGGATAAGAAGCTGGAAGCAAGGAAACCTGACTTAGTGATACAGGAGAAAAACACCAGAACAGCATTGATAAGAGGTGTTGGTTCCAGGTGATTACTCTGTGAATCATGTGGAGAGCGAGAAGATCCTGAAATACCAAGAAATGTAGTCAGAGATAAAGAAAATGTGGCAAAAAGATACAGGAACACTTTCTATCTTATTGGGAGCCACGGGCCTGATTAAGAGGACTTTCTAATCGCACTTTGACAAGTTGCCTATACATATTCCATCTTATGAACTTCAGAAGGAAGTTCTCTGGCACAATGCAAATACTACAGCGAGCTTTAGCAGTGAACTTGAGAGACTGAGATCATACTCCACATAGCCTGGTTTAATATCTCCCAGACAGTGTGCTAGGGCACACTGGTGTACCTTGGTGGGAACAGCCAGAGATGTGGCTAAACGTGGGCTCATGGGGCATGTGCTCCATCTCTGTTGGATAGTACCCATGAAAAATAGCCATCTGTTTCCCGCTCCAGCAGAACACACAGGCTAGGAGAGAACAGGGTAAGCTTGGAGTAGATAGAGCAGCTAATCTGCCTCTTTATCCACTCCCCCCCCCCCCAGGACAGCAGGAGAGGAGTGTCACTGACTGGAACTCTCACTCCAGATCAAAGTATAGCCCCTAATTTCCAGGAACAAGCAGGAATGAGTCTTCACATATGGGTACGTCGGGACCGACGGAGTCTGCGCGGGAACGCTCCCCAGCGTCCAGTTAGAACGCTTTTGGGAGCATCCCACCACGCCTGCGTGCTGCCTTCCCGCCTTTCCCAACTTCCTCTCCTCAGTTTTTGTTTTTCCGTGGAGCCGGCAGGAACTACTCCTGTCACTGCAGAAAATTCTTCCTTTATTTTTGTTTTTTCTTGTGGTCGCGTCTGCCTTCCCTCGACGCACCGGTACCGCTGGTGTTTTCTTTCTCATTCTCCTAAAAAAAATTATTTTCTTTGGTAGGGAATTTTTTCCCTGTTTAGTGCCTGATGGTTTTCGGCCTACTAGGCCTCTCCACTTTCCTTCATGGAAACACCAGCCACTATCCCTAAAACATGTTTCAACTGTGGCGGTACCAAGTTAGTTTTAGACACCCATAACTGGTGCCTTCTATGTTTGGGTCCTGACCACTATCCGCTGGAGTGTCCCTCCTGCAGTAGTTTGTCCAGAAGAAGTTTTCAGCATCGAGCTCAACTCGATACGCGGTTCCCATCAGACCTGAGGGTACCAGCTACAACTTCTTTTTCACAGGATCAGGTAACCCAACAAAAGTCTGTAAAGACTAGCCAGTCCTCGGGTGGTAGATCTCATGTTCAACATCGAGATGGCTCTGGCCTTGCCCCCGAGGACAATTTGGCTTTAAAACCCCGGCGGGAGTCTTCGGCCTCCAAAGCACTAACGGGGTTTCAGGTTGTTCCCGGGATTTTTACCTCTGCGAACATACCTGAGCCATGCTCGGTGGTGGTATCCGCTTGGAGCGGTGCCGGTACCCCGCATCGGCAGTGGTGTTGGATGAAACGCTCCACACCGATGATCGCAGTCTAGCGCTCTCGGTATCTTCGGTGCCGCTAGAGCCGCTACAGACCAATCTTCCAGCATCGGTATCGATTCCGGTACCGATTCTGGCATCCATGTCGGTACCCTCCAGGTCTGTTTCAATAGATTCGCTGCTTTCGATGCCGAGTCTAGAATCAATCTCTAGCCTGGACGATTGGGTACCGACTCGACTCGGTATCGACCTCGGACGGTGCCGAAGACATTGTTCCGGAGATCAAAGTCTACCGCTCTCGGTTCCTTTGGTACTGTTAGGGTCGCCTCAGACTGATCTTCCGGTGTCGGTACCGGCTGCGATACCACTGCCGGTACCGTTTTCTACGTTTGCATCGGTACCGGTGCCTTCCATGCTTACTTCCACAAGCTCGCTTCCTTCGGTTCCGAGTTTGGAGTCCATCCCTAGCATGGATAGTTTTCCACCGATTCGTCACGGTACCGGCCTCGAGCGGTACCGCCGACTATCCTTTCAGGACAACCTGATGCTCCACCTTTTTGGGTCTGGTACTCCAATGGATCAATCCATTAGTGCTAAGAGTAGATCTTCAACACATCTCACCTTTACTCCTCATGATAGAGGATCCCCTTCTGGGGAAATTTCTTTTCAAGCATTCCTGCTTGATATGGCAAGGTTACTTGCCATTTCTATACCTGATCAAGATCCTGCACCAGGGGATTCAGAGTCTCTGCATATCCCTGAGAATCCAAAGGAGGTCATCATGCTCCCTTTGCATCAAACCTTACAGGATCTTTTACTTAGAATGTGGGAAACTCCTTTAAAGGTATCCCCACCTTCAAGGGCCACTGACTCTCTGTACAAAGTGCCCCCTTCTCCAAGTTTTCAAAAGACTCAACTTCCACATCATTCTATTGTTGTGGAATCAGCAATGAGGCGTGTGAAAAGTGCTAAAAAGCACTCTTCTTATCTGCCAGGTCCGTGAGTCTAGAACTTTAGATGCCTTTGAACGTAAAAGCTTCCAGGCATCCATGTTTTCAACAAGAATTCTCTCATATATTTTCTATATGGGGCTATCTCTTGAAGAGGTCACAAACAGTTTGCTGTTTTTGACTCCTTTTCTTCAAGATCACAAAAGAGCAGACTATTCTTTACTGGTTAGTCATGTTCAAAATATCTCTAGGTTTCTTACTCGTGCTACCCTGGACTGTTTTGAGTCTGTTAGCAGAACTTCTGCAATAGCCATAGGGGCACGACACATGGCCGGGCTCCAAGCGTCTGACTTGGATAAATGGGTACAAGAAAGGCTGGGAAATACTTCTTGTACTGGGGAGAATCTCTTTAACAAAGAGACTTTACGCCACGTTGCTCAGTTAACCACTGGCACTGTTGCTTTCAAAGGATTGTCTACACCTTCCTCTATCCCAGCTGGTAGGAAATCTTCTACCAAACTTTATTCCCCCAAGGGGAAAACGTTTTTTCTCCAGGACCAAGCAGGAAGTCAGTCCTCACTTATGGGTGACGTCGGCGCCGACGGAGCCCTCGCGGAGCAATTTTCCCCAGCTTTCGCAGAAAGCTTTTGGGAATTGCAGCGCGCATGCGCGGTCCCCTTCCCGCGCAAGGGTGCCATCTTGCTCAGTCTCCTTTTTTCCGCGGAGCCCTACAGACGTAGTTTGTTATCGCCGCTGAAAAAGTTGATTTCTTTTATTTTGTTTCTTGTTATTTTTCTCGGTTTGTGTGTCCTCTTCCCCGCCGGGCCTCGATATTCCCTATCGGGTCCGTTCACATAATTTTTTCTCTATTTTTCTCTCCAACTGGCGTTCCCGCCACTTTTTCCTTCTTCCCTGGCGGCACGGTCTTTCGACCTTGCAGGGGCCCTTTTTCCCCCGATGGCTGCCAGTGGGTTTAAAAAGTGTGATCGTTGTGTCAAACTTATGTCTCTTACCGACACGCATGACTGCTGCCTCCGCTGCCTCGGACCCGAACATGACTCAATGAGTTGCGGTCCGTGCAGCAAGATGTCCTCAAAGGCGTTGAGGAGTCGGCAGTCACAAAAGGAACGAATCTTCTCTGACCCTGCGTCCGGTCGGGCCCGGACCTCGTCAGAGGCCTCGACGTCTCGTGGCTCCGGCTCCAAGCACCGTCGGAGTTCCTCTGAACGGGGGTCCCCCGGCTGGGAACACCGTCGGAAGAAGAAGCCCGTGAGGGTGGCGTTGGAGGACGCTCCTGGTACCTCGAGGGCCAGGTCGCATAGCCCCGTCGGACGCCCTGGGTCCTCGGAGGGGGAGAGGCCTTCAAAGCTTCCTCGTCTCGAGGTAGAGTCGCCTGGACACGTGAGTGCTATAGTCCTCCTGGACTCTCCTCCGGGAGAGCCGGCGTCGGGCCCGACGCTGTCGGGGCCCGAGTCGGGGGCTGCTGGGTCTTCTGAGTTTGGCCTCAGATTGACGACCTTGGAACGCAGTATCGCTGCCTTCATGGACCAGCAGCGGGCATTGATCACCGGCCTCGCCAGTGCATCTGCCCCGACCACCGGGATGTCGACGCCCAAGTCGATCCCGGAGGCCGAGTCGATCCTCGAGTCCATACGAGCTCGAGTCGATCCTCGACCTAGGTCTCCCTCAGCCTCCCGTTCGGGACCGAGGTCCTCGACGCCGGCCTCCCGTTCGGGACCGAGGTCCTCTGCGTCGGGGCGGAGGTCCCCAGCTCTCGCCCACATGGAGCCCCTCGATTCCTCCTCGAAGGAGTCGGGCTGGGACACGGAGGAGGACGAGTCACCGGTTCTTTTCAGACTCGGTGCGTCCCCTCCGACTTGCCCGAGTCGGAGCCTCGGAGGCGGTCCCCCCCGGAGGATACCCGGTTCTCCGATTTCG
Organism: Ichthyophis bannanicus; assembly: GCA_033557465.1. NCBI lineage: Eukaryota > Metazoa > Chordata > Amphibia > Gymnophiona > Ichthyophiidae > Ichthyophis > Ichthyophis bannanicus. The sequence goes on from CM066039.1 coordinate 81,934,964, forward strand.
TGAGGGATATGGCCAAGGCTTGGCCTTCCCTGCGGATCCGGAGGAGGAGCCTCGAGCCGAAGAGCTTGAGGCCCTCCAATACAACTCTCCCCCGAAGGAGGCCTTTACTGTACCGGTTCCCCCAATGCTGGAGTGGCTACTCTTCCGCATGTGGGAGAGCCCGGCCTCAACGCCGGTGCTGAGCAAGCAGGTCGATTCCATGTATCGAGTCCGCAAGAGCCCCGGGTTCCAGAAGGCACAACTGCCACACCATTCCATGGTGGTGGAATCGGCCATGCATCGACTTAAGAGTCAAAAGATGCACTCCTCGGTGCCTCCGGGTAAGGAGGCCCGGAACCTGGATGCTCTCGGTAGAAAGTGCTTCCAGGGCTCTGTGCTTGCTTGTCAAGTCCAGACATACCAGCTATATATGGGCATGTATCTTCGAGACCTGGCAAAAGAAATTGCGGGGTTCTCTGCTGCTCTCTCCGAGGAACCTTTGCAGCGGTTCCAGGCCTTGTCCACAGGGATTCGAGAGTGTTCGAAGTTCATTTCTCGAGCAGCCTACGATGGCTTCGAAGCATCGGCTCGAGTAGCTGGAGCCGGCATCGGGTCTCGCCGTCAGGCTTGGCTTCAGTCATCCAACCTCGAGCCATGGGTGCAGGACAAGTTGGTCGATGTCCCTTGCAGAGGTGAAAACCTCTTTGGCAAGCCCATGGCTGAAAAGGCGGCGGAGCTCGAGTCCGAGACTCTCACCAGGACTCGCCTGTCCAGAAAGACCTCTGCCCCTTCACAGAAGAAGAAGGGCTCGGGGAAAAAGCCTTTTTACCCGAGGAAGGTGTTTGCTTATAAACAACAACACCCACAATATCAGGCCTCAGCAGCCCCCCATCAGGGACAGCAGCCTAAGGGGCAGGGTAACGGATCCCATAGGCAGAAGGCCCCCAAGCCCACTACGCAGGCCCCGGCCCAGCAGGGTGGGGTTTTTTGACTATGCCAGCATTGCCTCTTCCCCTCAGGGGCCTTCGCCCAGCACGGGGGGCCGGCTGACCCACTTTGCCCACCGGTGGTCTGCCATAACATCCGATTCCTGGGTGCTGCAGGTGGTTCAAAAGGGATACCTCTTGCTTTTTCACCAGGTACCCCCCCTTCTTTCCAGGGGAGCCTCCGAGACCCCCCCTGCACAGGGACTTACTCCTTCAGGAGCTGCAAAGTCTGCTTCAACAACAGGCTGTGGAACCAGTGCCCCAGCACCTGTGGGGTCACGGGTTTTACTCGAGGTACTTCCTGGTTCCAAAGAGAACAGGAGGCCTCAGACCCATTCTGGACTTACGCAACCTCAACAGGTTCCTGCAGCGGGAAAAGTTCAAGATGCTTACCCTTGGAATCCTACTGTCCTACCTCCGGCAGGGAGATTGGCTATGCTCCTTGGATCTAAAGGATGCTTATACCCACATCCTTATTCATCCGGACCACCGGCAATATCTACGATTTGTGGTGGCAGGAAATCATTATCAGTACCGAGTACTGCCCTTTGGCCTCTCCTCCGCTCCCAGGGTGTTCACGAAATGCCTGGCAGTGGTGGCAGCCTTCCTGAGGCTTTAAGGCCTCTTCGTCTTCCCCTACCTGGACGACTGGCTCATCCGGGCACCGTCTGCCCCAGAGGTCACTCAGGCCGCTCAACGCTCTGCTGCAGCACTTGGGTTTCGTCATAAACCTCAAAGTCCAATTTGCTCCCCTCTCAGGATCTCGAGTTCATAGGAGCACGGCTGGACACTCTGCAGGCTCGTGCCTTCTTGCCTCTGGAACGAGCCAACAGGCTCATAGCTCTGGCCGGCAGGTTCAACAGCACGTCACCGGTCTCTGCCAGACAGTTCCTGCAGCTGCTCGGGCACATGGCCTCCACGGTCCATGTCACTACGAATGCCCGTCTACATATGAGACCTGCTCAGTGGAGCCTTCGCACTCAATGGCATCAGGCCACAGGGAGGCTGTCGGACCTAATACAGATTTCCGACCGCCTGGTCTCTTCTCTGCAATGGTGGCTTCACCTGCCCAACCTGGTACTCGGCATGACCTTTCAGTCTCCCCCACCGTCCCGGGTGCTCACAACAGATGCCTCTCTCCTGGGATGGGGAGCGCATTGTCAAGGGACATGCACTCAAGGCCTTTGGACACCTTGGGAAGCCGCCCAGCAGATAAACTTCCTGGAGCTGCGGGCGCTCCGCCTAGCTCTGCGGGCCTTCTCTCACCTCACGTCTTGTCAGTCTGTACTGGTGCAGACGGACAATCAGGTTGCCATGTTCTACGTGAACAAACAGGGGGGCACGGGCTCCCTCCTTCTATGTCAGGAGGCTCGGAGACTGTGCTCTTGGGCAGTCAGTCACGACATCCTCCTCAAGGCTGTTTACCTGCCCGGGCAGGACAATTGCCTGGCGGACAAACTGAGCCGGATTCTGCAGCCGCACGAATGGAGGTTGAACCCCGCAGTGGTCCAGCAGATCTTCCGCCGGTGGGGCTCTCCCACCGTGGATCTCTTTGCCAGTCCCCTGAACCGGCAGCTTCCCAGGTTCTGCTCCCGGCACCCGCATCCTCTCAGAGTAGCACCTGATGCTTTCCTCATCTCGTGGTCCACGGGTCTTCTGTATGCCTTCCCTCCCACACCACTTGTGTCCCAGACATTGTTCAAAATTGTCCAGGACAGGGCCTCCGTGATCCTGGTAGCGCCCAGGTGGCCGAGGCAACCGTGGTTCCCTCTACTTCTACAGCTAGCGGTGGACACCCCTCTTCCTCTGGGGTTTCAGCCCGATCTCCTGACACAGGATCAGGGTACTCTTCTGCACCCCAACCTCCGGGCCCTGCATCTGATGGCCTGGCTGCTGAAAGGGTAGTCCTAACTCCGCTTCTGCTTTCTCCGGAGGTGGAAGCCGTCGTCCTTGCGTCTCGGCGACCTTCCATCCGGAAATCTTACGCTCTTAAATGGCGTCGCCTCTCTGTCTGGTGTTCTCAGCGGTCTGAGGACCCCTTCTCCTGCTTAGTATCGGTGGTGCTGCAATACTTGCTTCACCTTTCCGATCTAGGCCTCAAATCCAACTCTGTCAGAGTCCACCTCAGTGCTCTCTCTGCACATCATTCACCGGTGGAGGGCCAGCCTCTTTCCTCGCACCCCTTGGTGGCACGTTTTCTCAGAGGCCTCCTTCTGCTTAAGCCTCCGTTGCGTCCTCCAGCTCCTGACTGGGACCTCAATGTGGTTCTGCAAAGGCTTACCTGCCCGCCTTTTGAACCCATGGCTACCTGCCCTCTTAGTTTCCTCTCATGGAAAACGCTCTTCTTGGTAGCCCTTACTTCCGCTAGGCGCGTAAGCGAACTACAGGCCCTAGTGTCGGAGCCCCCATACACTAGGTTCTACAGGAATAGGGTTGTCCTACGGACTCACCCTAAGTTTCTTCCGAAGGTGGTCTCCCACTTTCACATCAACCAGGAGGTGGTTCTTGACCTTCTTTCCCAGGCCGCATACCAGCCGAGCTAAGACTGTTCTGCATACCCTGGACTGTAAAAGAGCCTTCTCCTTCTACCTTGACCGTACGCGGGAGCATAGAAAGGCTGTCCAGCTTTTCGTATCTTTTGACCCCAATCGGTTGGGGGTACCTGTCTCTAAGCGTACTTTGTCCATCTGGGTAGCTGACTGTATCACCTGGGCTTATGGGGCAGCCGGCCTCTCCTTAGAGAGTCGAGTCACGGCTCACCGTGTCAGGGCGAAGGCTGCGTCCGTGGCTCATCTTCGCACTGTTCCATTGGCAGACATCTGCCGGGCTGCTACTTGGTCTACAAGCCAGACCTTTGCGGCTCATTATTGCCTGGAGAGGGAGTCCCGCAGGGACAGTGCTTTCGGACAGGCAGTCCTCCACAATCTCTTTGAGGTTTAGGCAACTCCTACCCTCCGGCCCTGGTGTTGGGCTACCGGCTGGATTCGTATTCAGAGAAGATTCCTTCCCTCTGTACTGTTGAGCTTGAGAGAGCTCTCTTAGGCTTGAGGTCTCCGGTAGCCTTAAGCTTGGGAGTCCCATAAGTGAGGACTGACTTCCTGCTTGGTCCTGGAGAAAGAGTAGTTACTCACCTGTAACAGGTGTTCTCCAGGAGCAGCAGGAATCAGTCCTCACTACTACCCTCCCTCCTCCCCTTGGAGTTGCAGTCATTCTTATTGCATATTTTTGCTAACATTTTGCTGTCTTTCCGCTATGTCATCAGACTGAGCAAGATGGCACCCTTGGGCGGGAAGGGGACCGCGCATGCGCGCTGCAATTCCCAAAAGCTTTCTTTGAAAGCTGGGGAAAATTGCTCCGCGAGGGCTCCGTCGGCGCCGACGTCACCCATAAGTGAGGACTGATTCCTGCTGCTCCTGGAGAACACCTGTTACAGGTGAGTAACTACTCTATCCTTTCTCTACCCATCATGCAGCTGTTTCCAAACAAGGGAAACATCAAACCAGGCTAAAGAAACCACAACCTCAACCGCGTCAGCAAACCCAGCAGCCGCAGGGTTGCTGATAGACTCTTCACTGAATCCTTCTTCCTGTTTTGAGGTTTATAACCTGTAGTTTGCTTCTTCTCATTACAAGCATCTACACCGGTTCCATCCAAAATTTTACATTAAAGAGACATCCTGATTTTTAGCTCCTAGAGCTTCTTAGCATGATTACACTTTACAGGTAGTAAAGTTACTCCTCTTCCTTCTAAGTAGCTAGAGGAGTAACAACTGTCAATAAGGTCGTCTGTCCCTTTACCTTTGACAGTTTCTCCTGTATCAGCATGTCTCTTACTACTCCATCGTAACTCTTTTTCAACTCTGTCCCTCTTACTAAGACATTTTGGTCTGTAAGAGTGATACCACTTAACTGAAGGCTTATCCTTAAGCCCCTGAATTTCTTTTCAGAGTTGTCTCCCCCTTGCATTCTTATTTTTGTGGCAGCTTCTCAGACAATGACTGAGTTTTTACCACTCCTACTTATGTCTGTAGGTCTTGTCCAATCTTGGAACCTAAGATTTGTTCTGCTGCCCTAACAATAGTTAGAATGCAGGGGCTCTTAGTGGTTAGACCACTGACTTGCTGACCAAGCAACCAGGGCTTGATTTCCAATATCAATCTTTCTGGCCTTAGTCTGTCTGGGACTTAGTACTAAGAACCTTTTTCTGGTTTTCTTGTTGCAGACACATCAGCATACCTTCTGTCCTTAGCCTTCCCCAATCCTTGGGCTTTGGCGGAATAGTTTAGGTTACATACTGGCTCTTAAACAGCCAGTTTTTTCCTCTAACCAACCTGCAACATGCTCTCTGCATCTCTACAGAGCAGCTCTGCACTATGGGCCCTTGCTAGAGAGCAAATAATTCCAGATGGTTAGGAAGGGCTTTACTGGGTTCTTCCCTACCCTTACCATTTCCATTAAAAAGTCTCCTCCTTCAATAAAGGACACAAGCCTTTGATTAAGTGAAGACCTAAAGAATTATCCAATCCCCTGGGTTGGTTCACATCCCCAGTGGACACCTTCACCAGGGATGGTTTTTCTTTTAGTAACAGCCAGTCCTTCCACCCTCAATTCTTCATGGGGTAATTCATATTGAGTGCAAGAATGCATCATACTCATTTTGCCCTCATAGAAGGGTAAATATGGTATCTCATTTCATTGCATCTTCTTCTCCAACTGCCATGCTGGCGTTATGGAAGGATCCAGACTTACTGTCTGCGGGTTAAAAACATCTTCCATTCTTGGTTATTCAAGGGCTAGAGGTCTTAGAACACTCTAGACTTCTCCTTGTCAGTGAGAGCACTCCCTTAGCTCTCCCACCCATAACCAGGGAGAATGGATTCTCTGAACATCTCCTCAAGCGGGTATTTCCCTTCTTATTAGATGAATCTTTCTCTCTCCACATATCCCTATGTGGGGACATGGGTATATATATATATATATATGTATGCATGTATATAGACCTATGCATGTCTGTACCCATATATATATATATTCATATAAATAGATAGATATATCTGTATCTATCTATTTATCTATATATATATCTATATATATAGCAATATATCATAGTAGGTGGATATGTATCTATATACTTTTTTCTATCTGTCTGCCTAGGTTCATATATATATATATATTTCCTATACGGCCCCGACAGATAGATAGATATATCTGTATCTATCTATTTATCTATATATATATCTATATCTATATATATATAGCAATATATCATAGTAGGTGGATATGTATCTATATACTTTTTTCTATCTGTCTGCCTAGGTTCAGATATATATATATATATTTCCTATACGACCCCGACAGATAGTCACTATCCCTTTCAATGCTGCTCCAGCATGTTTAGGGTTCTACATAAACAACCACTTTCCTGTGGTAGTTAAAGGGTTTTCCACCATGACCTTCAGTTTAGGTACATCTGAAACCCACCATGTACCATCTTTTTTTCCTAAGTGACTTCAGTTAGGAAGGACATTCTGAATCTTCAGAAAATAGGAGGCTGCAATGCCTCATACTTCTGTCCTTCTTCGTTATGGGATATAGGGATCTTCAAAGCCCCTCTTCTCCTATAACAGCTACGTCTCTTTAAGGTCAAAAGAGCTTCAGGTATATCTAATAGGGACTTCCGCGTTTTCCCGCATAAGTCCTGCCTCATTGAACTACCCCAGTTCCCCCCGGACTATTCTCGCCCTAAGGGTTCAGACCTCAACCTGTCTTTTGCACAGTTTATTTACCTCTGCTCTATATTGAGGTACTCCTTGAGAATATTCTGCTGGTTCATATTAGTAGATCCATATGAACCTCCATAAACGTTTTTCAGTACCACCAGGTGAGGTCCATATGGGTATATTGCAGTTCAATATTTACTACTGGATATTATCCACACAGGGTCTCCTATCTAGGCGTCCTGTTTGGTCCAGCTGTCCATAGCACATCTCTTTCTTCCAACTCCTAACCTCCATTCCCAGGATGCCTGAGGTTCTGTCAAATAGCATGGCCTTTTTCAGATTCGCAGCATATTGGGACTCCTCCAGGCATCTAAGCTTGGGAGTCCCCATATGTGAAGACTCATTCCTGCTTGTTCCTGGAGATAGCACAGTTACTTACCTGTAACAGGTGATCTCTGGGAACAGCAGGAATAAGTCTTCACAACCCACCCACCTCCCCCAGGAGTTGTATTTCTCTCTATCTTTCCCCTCTCTCTCTCTCTTTGTCTCAGCTTTAAAACTTAATTGTCTTTGGTTGTAAGCAGGCATAGGAAAAACTGGTAAAATGGACATGTATAGATTCTGTAAGAAAGAGCTGGAAATGATTATTCATTTCCTAGCTGGCTGCAGAAGTTGTATGGGAGAAAATGTCTATACAGAAAAGCATGATAAAGTGGCATACCTCATTTATTAGAAACTTCATAAGCATTACAGCATCATTGTACTATGCAAGCACTGGGATCTGATCCTAAGAGAATTATGGAAAGTGAAGAAGTTATGTTTTCCTGTGGCATTCCCATGCCATCCGATAAAAAGCTGGATGCAAGGAAACCAGACATAGTGTTAAAGGAGAAAAACTACCAGATTGGCATTGATAATAGAAGTGATTACTCTGTGGATCATGTAGACAGACGATCTCAAAAAAACAAGAACATGTGGTGGTGATTGCTGTGTGCCATTGAGTTGATGTCAGCTTGGAAAGGTACAACAATGTTACCCATTGTATTGGGAACCACAGGCTTGATTAAAAGCACTTTCCAATCACATCTTGATTTGTTACGTAAACGTTTTACATCCTGTGATCTCCAGAAAGAAGCTCTGCTTGACATGATGCAAGTTCTGCTGCAAGCGTTTGCAATAAATTTGAGAGGCTGAGATCATATGCTTCATACCCTGGCTTAAGATTGAGGCTCATCACTGTCATGGTTTGCACAAAGCTAACTCATTTGGAAACATTGCCCTGTAAAAACACAAGATAGCTTGTCTCCACTGGAAGCCATATAAACATAACATTGCTGCGCCAGACAAACACTGGGATCACAATCCGGATAGAATTGTGGATAAGGAAGAAGTTGTGTTTACCTGGGATATTCTTGTTTCCACAGATAAAAAGCTTGATGTGAGAAAACTGGACATTGTGGTAAAGGAGAAAAATACAAGAGCAGCATTCCTAATGGATGTTGCTGCCAAGTGCCTATTCTATACTACGTATGGAAATAGATGATCCTCAGGAATCAACAAAAGCAACCAGAGATCAAGAAAATGTGTGACGAAAGATGCAGAAATGATCCCAATTGAATTAGGTGCCACCAGCTAGGGCATGGATATCTTGTCTTTATGTATTGCGGCTTCTGAAATCCAGGAGGAGGATCACTTTGACACAGTCTAGCCTAGATTTCGGAATAGGCAACTGCCCAGGGCACACAATTTTGAGGGCACTAGATACCCATGCTAAAGAAGAGTGTGCTCCCCTTTGCTTTAAATCAATGTTAATAAACCCCTCTCTAGTGAATCCAATTACATCAAAAACAAAAATCCACCATTAAAAGTCCCACACTTTGCTTTAAGGCAACATATTTCAAATGAGCACTGCTATCGCATTCTAACTTCCTATGGGTGCTAAAATCTTAAATCTAGCCCTTGGCACAATGCAAATGTTGAGACAAGCATTAGCTATAAATTGGAGAGAGAATATCCATCAGATCCTGAAATAGGGGCAAAGTTCATTCCTGTCATGGTATATTCAACACTAACTTATTAGAAGACCTTATTCTGAAACACTACCATCTGTATCCTTCCTACCCACATCCTGCCTGCACCTCTTTTCCCCATGCCAAATATGCACAGTGTGACGCCTCGTCTTACCAATTACACCAACTTGTGGCGCAGTTCATTTGGGAGACAGCGTCGTGTATGTTACTTTGTTATCGCTGTTCTCTGGTTGAGCAAAATTGTAGTTGTAGGCCCAGTGATCACAGCCAAAGCAATTTGAAGGTAAACAATAGGTTTATTGTTCCCAGCAGGTTTTTTCTTCACCCCAGAACAGATATTTAAGGATAACAACATGTTTATAGTAAATAAAGTCCTGTACAAATGTTCCCTGATACTTCTCAGGTTACTGTAGTCCAAAACAACTGTAGACTCTTTAACAGCGATACTCATTCAAGGCATTCAATAAAGAACTTCCAACAAGCGTGGTTTTCCTGTTCCACCTTCACATGGATAATTCACTTCAAGCCTTAGAATTATGCACTTCACTAGTGTCAGCAGTCAGACAACTTCCTGTCTGTACTTAAACTCTATTCTCTACATGCTTTTAAAACAGCCTTAAAACATTGCTTCTGTTTAAGCTGTACCTTTAAAAGTCACACTGGCAAATCCCTCATTCCATCTCAGAGCTACTGTGATCAGACAATGGAATGTCAGTTTGCATGGATTCTTCATCGCTGAGTTGAGCTCCTTGGGTCTCTGGCCTATTCGAGTCTAGGGCTCTTAAATGGTGGAGAAGATCTTGTATCTGCTTTTCTCCCCTCTCACTGCCTGTCCTGCAGTCTTGCAAGGATAACTGTTTATTCAGCCTCTTAAAGAGCTGGGCATAAGGATTTCTTCCTTCTTTCCTTTTTTCCTATACCTTATTCCCTGTTGAGGAACTACGTGTTTTCTTGTAACTAGGCTTTTCGGGGACTCTACCTATCTCCCATTCCTCCAGCTCAGTATCTGTGCTTGAATCACGCTGCTGCCAATTAGGAGCTAGCTGACGTGCCCCTGTGCTGGCTTCTAGCTTACAAGTTCTACCACGTTCACTGCCAATATTGCAAGGTAAACTATCAGAGGAACTACTTCTGTCTCTTTCAGACACCGGCTCTATGTTCTGTTTAAAAAAGCTTATAAGTTTTTCTGACCTGGTTCAGCTTTTCTTGGGGGCAATCCCTTCCTGGGAGGATTCTCGGCTGTTTCCCCAGAGACGTGGCTCTCTCTCTGCAAGGTGGCTGGCAATGGTCCAGGTAATTGAATCCCAGCTGGTCACGCTTGCTCTGAGCTCGGCCCCTTTTGGATAAAGATTCTGTTTCTGTTCCTCTGCCAAGAATGCCTGACTCCAAGGCTGTACCTGCACTCCTGGAGTCCCCTTTTTCTGGCTTTGCCAAAGGTAAGTTCCTATTTTGCCTTTTTCCTTCCTCCTGTAGCTCTCTGCGTTCCTCGTCTGATCTCCTCTCTGATCCAGCTGATCCTGCTGCTCGGGCTGATCTTGCAGATCTTCCAGCTCTGTCTGATCCTACCACTTCCTGGTTAAGTGGAGTGGTTTGTCCAATCAGGTGAGAGTCCACCCCTTTCCCTGGTTGGCTAGCTCTCCCTGTCAGCCTAGAGCTAGGGTGTGGCTCCCTTTCTTTTCTTTTCTCTCCTGCCCTGCAACTCTGTGCGCTGAGGTTTTAACCCTCAGCTGCCCTGTATTCCTGGCAGGTTCAGAGGAAAAAGTTTGTTTAAAAGCCTTTTTCTTGTGCTCTGACAGCTCTGCCTTGTCACAACAGTAACATCTCCCCATTCCCACCCCTCTCCTAGAAGCTTATATTAGGTTCACTGCATATAGTTTCCTATCTGTGGCCTGTCTCCCAGTCTTTTGTTCAGGCAGTAGAGACTCCTAAGCATGGAGACTTTGTTAAAGGTGTGCTTGTGTCTCTCCAAAGCAGGCAGGAGGCCCTAGCCTCAGCATCTGCAGTGGTGGGGTGGGTTTTTGTGTAGGCAGGCCTTAATCTAAAGCCCCATTTTGCCTAGTATGTCACGAGCAGAATTGGAACCCCCAGACTGGGACATTCACAGTCCCAGTGCTGCTCACGGAATCTTTTGTAAAATACCTAGAAGGATGTTGTCAAATACACATGGATTTGCTAGCGCATACAGCGAGAGCAGCGATCTGACAAGCCTAGGCATAGAAGAAAAGAGCAGCAGCATTAGCGATTTTGCAACGCTCACATATAAGGGCTGCCAATTATACACGTGACCAATTTTCTTTGACTTTAGGAGCCAGCAGTTGAGACCTTTCATTCCCCTAAAGTTGAAGAGTGCCGGGATGGGGGAGACGAGATCTCTTTAGAGGTCTGCTGCAGCTCCTTTAGATCCTGATTTTACTAATTTTTTCCCATCCTTTGTTTAAGGAAAAAGAAAGCTTAGTAAATCAGGCCCTTAATTCACTGCTGCAGGCCACTGGCAGAAATAGTCTCCCTGTCATCACCCAGTCTTGTGCTCTACTGTCTTTCTCCTCCCCTAAATTGGCAATCCCCAGATAGATATCCAGAAAGCTAGTCAACCAGTTTCCCAGCCTGTAGCACCCCCCCCCCCCCTCAGCTAGCTGTCGCTACTCAGCAAGGGAAGGGAGGAAGTAAGTGAGCCCCCAGCCCCTATCCTCCCTGAGTGTAGCCAAATACATCAAGTAGTCAGCCACCTCTCAATCCATTTCCCATGTGACCATCTATATCCCCTCTTCCCTCCTAGCTAGCCAAACAATCAGTCTCCCCCCCCCCTCAGATTTTCTATTGGGCCATCTCTCTGCACCATACAACTCTGAGTTTGAGCCATGCTATGCAGGAACTCTTGCATGATATTAGGGTCTAAAATTTCACAAAAGTTCCAGCACTGTGCATCCCAAAACTGGGATTTGTTGAATCCTATAGTAGCCTCATTTCAAAAACTATAATTTGGTGCCAGTTAAGCAGTGAAACCACTAAGAATTTTTATTTTCTAACCCTTTTATTAGACAAAAAAAAAACATTTGGAATTAAGGAAATAAACTCCCTTAATCTTTTGTGTTAAGTGTGGTTGAAACGAGCATGTCTAATTTAAAAATTTAATTTAATTGAATCCCAGTTCTTATATTCCTAATCATATCAAAGAGGATTACACACAATAAAATAACAAAAATATTTAAAGTGCATCATAACAAAGCATACAGCATATAAGATCAGAAAAAAATATGTACCAAATGAAACAGAACTTCAGAGAGAAGTCGGACCTTCAGAACTGGTATGCCCTTAGCGTAGTTTCGTTACAAGGCCAGAGACTTATCAGCCCCCCCCCCCCCCCTCATATTCAGACTAGCCGGTTAGTGAAAAAGAGAAAACACTCTCACTTCACTTTTATATCCGAAACAGCCCACACATCTCTATTCACTGTACTTACTTTTATCCTCTCACCCAGACACCTCTTTTAGGATTGCCCACCTCTAGGGTCTTTCACTTCCTGTTAGTATGCTTTAATTCCTCTCTATCCCCTTATCATTCTAAGGCATCAGAGCAGGGAGGGACAGATCTGCTTAGCATGCTGGTGACTTGCATATCGGGCGCACCTCTTCTCTCTCGCTCCCATCCAGAAAGTGGCTGGATGGAGGTGCAGGGGAGGGGGGGCGGGGTGTGATTCATGCTCGGTACTGCCCTGGATGAGATGCCCCCCTCCTCCTCTAGAGCAAGCGGGAGAAGGCTTTCTCAAAACTCCAGTCAGGGACTGAATCAAATCAAAAAGCCGATGAGATAATGTGGAGGAAATGCAAGATGTTTGCACACCAAGGAACTATAAAAGAGAAGAACCACAGCACTATTTATAACATCAAATTATAACTCATGTTTATTTTGTTATGAACTGCATTATGGCACTTGCTTTTTCTTTTTGAATGTATATTTTGCATCCACAGAACCCGCTCCCTCAACAATAGGAGCAGAGCAGAAGTAGGACATTCACCCACAGACCTCAATATCTTTAAAAAAAAATTGATTCCAATCATCTCACTAACATTCTCAGTATGAGGGAGGAGTAGCCTAGTGGTTGGGGCAAGGTACTTCAGGCCGGAAGGTCGGGGGTTCAAATCCCACTAGAGGACAGCAACCTTGGGCCGGAAGGACTGGGGTTTCTAGTCCCACAGATGCTCCTTGTGGTCTTGGGCAAGCCACTTAACCCTCCATTGCCCATGTTCCCTGTAAGTATTAGTGTATGTGTCTCATATCCCCATGTGTTAAATGTATCCCCCAATTGTGTTGTGACCGCTTTGATTGAAGGATAAGGCGGTATACAAAACTGTCTAAATAAATAAATAAATAAAATATTGTGAACTAATACAAAACCCTACAACGTAGTCATTGAGGATCTGTAGAGCAAACTTACCATACCATACCAGCTCAACTTCCAAAACTCACATAATGAGTCTACCCAAAATAAGCATAATTAAATATTGCAGCAGGCCCTGGAACATCGAACACCTATTTGAAAAGCTGAACAAATTAGATTACTACAGTACAGATCCCTATGTACAAACTCCATGTTAATAGAACACCTGGCCATGATCACAAACTCAGAACACAGACCCTCACCAAAGTATAGAATATGTGACCATAATCTAATAAACATATGTAGATAAAAATTAAATTGCAACCCCAAAAAGTCAGATTCTGCATACAATGCAATGCCAGAGAAATAGAAAGAGATGCATTACCCTGTACTTTATAAAATATAAAGATAGCACCAAGACTGTTCATTTAAATTGAAAATATAATTCTCCAGGAACAAGCAGGAAGTCAGTCCTCACATATGAGTGATGTCGGCGTCAACGGAACGCTCGTGCGGAGCAATTCCCCAGCTTTCAAAGAAAGCCTTTGGGATTGCCATGCGCATGCGCGGTCCCCTTCCCACCCAAGGGTGCCATCTTGCTCAGTCTCCCTTTTTCCGCGGAGCCCTTCGGACGTGGTCCTGCTTTCCTTGGAAAAAGTGCGTCAAAACTGCACAAGTTTTCATTTTCGGTCCGGTTCAACGCCGGATCCCCTTCCTCCCTCAGCTCAGTACACCGGTATCAAGCCCGGTCAAAGTTTTTCGGTTTTTTTCCTTTGAGACTAGCGTTCGCGCTCTTTTTATTTTTCACTGGCAGCTTGGCCGTTTGACCTTGCAGGGGCCCTTTTTCCCCCGATGGCTGCCAGCGGGTTCAAAAAGTGTGATTGGTGTAAAAAATTAATGTCCCTGACCGACACACATGACTGCTGCCTCTGATGCCTCGGACCCGACCATGACCCAGTGGTCTGTGGGCCATGTGGCAAAATGTCTTCCAAGGCACTCAGGAGTTGGCAGCATCAATGTGAAAGGCTTTTCTCAGACTCCGCATCTGTCCGAGCCCGGACCTCGTCAGAAGCCTCGACGTCTCGGGAGTCTGACCCTGAGCATCATTGTGGGTCTTCTGAACGGGGGTCTCCCTCCCGGGAACACCGGAGGAAGAAGAAGCTCGTGAGGGCGGCATCGTTGGAGGCCAGTGATCGGCCTGGGCCCTCGGTTCCAGATCGTGGAGCCCTGACCGCCGCCCTCGGAGTCAGAGAGGCCGGCCAAGCTACTTCGCACGGAGCCGGAGACGCTGAGTAAGGTAATATCTGTTGTCCTCGTGGACTCTCCTCTGGGCGAACCGGCGTCGGCACCTGAGCCGGAGGCTGCGGAGCCTTCTGAGCTCGGTCTCAGGTTGGCAGCCCTGGAGAGCAGCATGGCTGTCTTCATGGAGCAGCAGCGGGCGCTGATAGCCGGTCTCACCAGTCCATCCACCCCGACCACCGGGAACTCACCGTCTAAGTCGACCCCGGAGGCTGAGACGATCCTCGAGTCGATAAAATCTCGAGTTGATCCTCGGCCAATGTCTTCCTTGACCTCCCGTTCGGGACCAAAGTCATCGATGCCACATCGGGGCGGTCGGGTCCAAAACCCTCACGGCCGGAGCCGCTCGATTCCTCCTCGGGGGAGTCTGCATGGGAGACGGAGGATGAAGAGTCTCCAGACACCCACCGAAACCGGTGCATCCCATCAGACTCATCGGGCTTGGAGCCTTGGAGAAGGTCCCCTCTGGAGGATACCAGGTTCTCGGACTTTGTCAGGGACATGGCCAAGGCTTTGGCATTCCCAGCTGAGTCCGAGGAGGAGATCAAGGCCTTCCAGTATGATTTTCCCCCGAGGGAAGCCCTTACTGTTCCGGTTCCTCCAATGTTGGAACGGCTGATGCTCCGCATGTGGGAGTCCCTGGCCTCGATGCTGGTTCTTAGCAAACGGGTCGATTCTATATATCAAGTCCATAAGAGCCCTGGGTTCCAGAAAGTGCAGCTGCCGCACAACTCTATGGTTGTGGAATCGGCCATGCAGCGGCTCAAGAGCCAAAAAATGCACTCCCGGACGGGAGGCCCGGAACCTGGAAGCCCTTGGCAGAAAGTGCTTCCAGGGCTCAATGCTATCATGCCGTGTCCAAACCTACCAGCTGTACATGGGCATGTACTTGTGGGACCTGGCAAAGGAGATTTCTGGGTTCTCAGCTGGCCTTTCCGAGGAACCCTTGCAGTGCTTCAAAGCCTTGTCAACAGGGATTTGGGAGTGCTTGAAGTTTGTCTCGAGCAGCCTATGACGGCTTTGAGGCTTTGGCCCGAGTAGCCGCGGCCGGCATCGGTGCACGCCGTCAGGCCTGGCTAATGTCGTCGGATCTGGAGTCATGGGTGCAGGACAAGTTGGTCGATGTCCCGTGCCGAGGTGACAACCTATTCGGTCAGCCATCACAACGGATACCTGGGTCCTGCAAATAGTTCAGAAGGGCTATTTGCTCCATTTCAGCCAGGTACCCCCCCCCCTCCTTCTTTCCAGGAGAGCCTCTCGGGCCCCCTCTGCACAGGAACCTCCTCTTGCAGGAGTTGGCAGGTCTTATAAAGGATCAGGCGGTGGAACCGGTGCCCCACCACCTGCAAGGGCAAGGCTTCTACTCCAGGTATTTGCTCATACCAAAGTGAAATGGAGGCCTTCGGCCCATCCTCAACTTTTGGAATCTGAACAAGTTCCTGGTGAGGGAAAAGTTCAAGATGCTTTCCCTTGGAATACTGCTGCCTTACATCCACCAGGGAGACTGGCTATGCTCCTTAGACCTGAAGGATGCTTACACACACATCCTCATACATCCAGACCACAGACAATATCTCAGATTTGTGGTGGGAGGAAACCACTTCCAGTATAGAGTACTTCCTTTCGGTCTCGCCTCTGTTCCCAGGGTATTCACCAAATGCCTGGCTGTGGTAGCGGCCTTCCTCAGAAGCCAAGGGATTTTTGTTGTCCCCTACTTGGATGACTGGCTAGTCAGAGGCCAGTCGACCCAGGAGGTCCAACAGGCCATGTCGCGCACAATAAACCTGCTACAGCATCTGGGCTTTGTCATAAATCACGCAAAGTCTACTTTGCTTCCCACTCAGAACTTGGAGTTCATAGGGGCACGACTGGACACCCTCCAGGCACGGGCTTATTTACCCATAGTCAGGGCACAAAGGCTTCTGGACCTGGTACACCAAGTCAGGCGGAAACCCCACATCCCAGTGAGAGTTTTCTTGCGCCTTCTAGGCCACATGGCCTCCATGGTACATGTGACTCCAAATGCCCGTCTGCACATGAGAACAGCTCAATGGTGCCTCAGGGACCAGTGAACACAGGCCACGGGCAACCTCAGAGATCGAGTAGCGGTATCCAAGCTACTCGTGAAGTTGTTGCAGTGGTGGCTTCAGCTACCCAACCTACTCGGAGTGCCTTTCCAGACTCCCTCACACACAAGGGTGCTAACGACAGATGCCTCCTTGCTGGGCTGGGGAGCCCATTGCCAAGGTTCATGCACTCGGGGGCTGTGGTCTCCTCAGGAGAGGACACACCAAATCAACCTCCTAGAGAGTCGGGCGATCCGCCTAGCTCTTCAAACCTTCTGTCATCTTCTCTCACATCAGTCTGTCTTGATACAGACGGACAACCATGTAGCGATGTTCTACGTAAACAGACAGGGGGGCACAGGGTCTCACATTCTATGCTCCCTTGCAGTCAGGCAGGGAATGTCTCTCAAAGCCGTTTACCTGCCTGGTCAGGAAAATTTCCTAGCAGACAAGCTCAGCAGAATTCTCCAACCTCACGAATGGCAACTGAATCCGGAAGTGGCCCAGCAGATTTTCCACCGCTGGGGGCTTCCGTCCATGGATCTCTTTGCAAGTCCACAAAATCACCAGTTGCCCAAGTTTTGCTCCAGACAGCCACATCCTTTGAGGGTGGCTGCCTATGCTTTTCTGATCTCTTGGTCAATAGGCCTCTTCTATGTGTTTCCTCCCACGCCTCTGGTGGCCTGGACACTGTTCAAGATCCTGCAAGACAGGGCCTCGGTCATTCTGGTAGCACCAAGATGGCCGAGGCAGCCTTGGTTTCCGCTTCTCCTCCAGCTGGTGGTAGAGACTCCACTCCCTCTGGGGATACAGTCCGGCCTTCTGTCTCAAGAGCCGGGTTCTCTGCTGCACACCAACCTCAGGTCCCGCAACCTGATGGCATGGCTGCTGAAAGGGTAGTGCTGGCTTCTCTACTCCTACCTAAAGATGTGGAAGAAGTGTTGCTGACCTCCAGGAGGCAATCCAGTAGGAAGTCCTATGCCTTCAAGTGACGCAGGTTTGAGGTGTGGCGTAAACAGCACAGTGAAAATCCTTTCTCTTGCCTAGTACTAGTGGTGTTACAGTACTTGCTTCACCTCTCAGAATTAGGCCTCAAGTCTAACTCTGTCAGGGTTCACCTGAGTGCTTTATCAGCGAACCACTCTCAGGTGGAAGGTGTCACCCACCTACTTACCCCCGGAGGTAAAGAGCCTGGGGTTTCAGTGAGGCCTCTTCTTACGAAGCAGGGACTAGTAGTGCCCCTTGGGAGTTGAAGTCCCACTAGCTATTCAATAAAAAGAGTGTAGTCGTGGACGAGTAGCTAGGCTGTAAAGAGGTATTTATTTCCCTTCCCGGGAGAACTTCTGCAGTCAGGAATCATAAAAGGAAATTAAACCATGCTTCTGGCATAACACAAAAATGGAACTACCAAAAATGACAAATGAAATGCTTCTTTTCAGCTTTAAGGTAACAAAAAGTGTAAAACAAGCTTTGTACGTTACAACAGCTGTAGGCTGAAATCTGTTCCTTTAAAACAGATTTCCCTTTTGCATGCTTCTTACACGCTTCAACAGAAAGAGGTTACATTATCTGCAAAAACCAGTGCACAGTCCATCTGGAGATCCTCTGAGTTTTCTACACAGAAATCGCAGTCCATGGCCTCATGAGCTTCCCTGCAATTATCTTGTGTGGGACTGTAACTCATACCAGTATTCAGAACTCTCTCCTCTTCCTGGCAAGGGCTTCTCTTCTCCTCACTATTAAAGTGGAGTGGAAGGTTACCATGCAATGTGGACTTTCCCTCTAGAGGGCCATACACCTCAGGACTGGCGTATGTAAAATCAAGTGCCCCTCTATTCCAGGAAATTGGCCTTTCTTCAGGCTGACCTCTGCCTGAACGTTTGTAGCCGGGAAACTGAAAGCAGCTTTTCTCCCTCAAAAGCCTTTCACTTCCCCTCACAGGACGTGTTTCTTTGAGCCTGGAAATCTCCTTTGGGTAAGAGCTTCTATTCCCCAGGTACCTGCTCTCATTGGAATTCCCTCTCACAGCTTCTCTCCGTTTGCGGATAGGAATCCCTCTGTGTCCCCAACCGGACTCTGGTTCAGTGCAGCCCAACTCTCTGGCACCAACCTTGGGTATTCCCTCTTGGGCAAACTCCTCAGAGACGCTGCTGGAATCTCCGTCAGAATCACTCAGGTATGTATCCTGGTTAGCAATCCTGTTAGCTCTCTCTTGTGTTCTGCTACTTCCTTTCCCGTGTGTCCTGCTCTTCTCTCTGCTCAAGACTGACTCTATTTTAAGTGCGTCATTCTTTGAGTCCCTCATCAGCTCAAGTCCCTGCAGCTGCTCCTGCTGTTCTAATGAGCTGTGAGGTAATGCTTTTCTGGGGCGTTTACCTACACCCGGTGCTAGTGTTTTGGTTGGTTGCCTATAGCAACCCCTAGCCATGTGCTTTGAGCTGCCCATTTTAAAACTGCTCTGCACATTTTCTTCTGTTTCCATAGGCACTGCTTGCCTTGCGCCATGATAGATCCCCCCCCCCCCTTAAAATATTACGGACTGCAGATTTTTCCTGACAGCCCGGAATTCGTGACAGCGCATCCGCATTCCCATGTAGCCTCCCGGCCCTGTGTTTCACTACATAGTTAAAAGGTTGGAGCGCTAGGTGCCACCGGGTCAAACGAGGATTACTACTTCTCATCTGATTCAGCCATTTCAAAGGGGCGTGGTCTGTGACCAAAAGGAACTGCCTGCCAGTTAAATAGAAGCGCAATGCCTCCACTGCCCATTTAATTGCCAGGCACTCCTTCTCTATCGTGGAGTAATTTCGTTCCGCTTTGGTGAGCTTTTGGCTTAAATACGTTACGGGGTGTTCTACCCCCTCGAAGTTTTGAGCCATTACTGCCCCTAACCCTGTTTCGGACGCGTCCGTCTGGACTATAAAGGGTAGGTTAAAATCTATCCCCCTTAGCACTGGTGCCATGCAGAGTTTCTCCTTCAGGACAGTAAAGGCTTCTTTGGCCTCCGGGGACCACTTTACTGTATTGGGTGCGTTTTTCCGCAGCATTTCCGTAAATAGGATACTTTCCTCGGCAAAGCGAGGTATAAACATGCGATAGTACCCTATCAATCCAAGAAAACTGCGCACCTGCTTTTTTGTACCCGGACGGGGAAAGTTTCTGACGCTTTCAATTTTACAGGCTAGGGGCCTTACTACCCCCCTCCCAACCATATGGCCCAAATACTTGGCTTCTTCTGTGGCGAATAAACACTTAGCCGGATTTAACGTTAAGCCAGCCTTGCAGAGTGCCCTAAGTACGGCCTCTATTCTCACGAGGTGTTGGGTCCATGGCGAACTGTAAATAATAACGTCATCCATATAAGCCAACGTGTAATCGTGGTGGGGTCTCAGGACCTGGTCCACCAAATGCTGGCAGGTGGCAGCGGCGCCATGTAAGCCGAATGGCATGCGCCTGAATTGAAATAGCCCTATAGGCGTACTAAACGCTGTTTTGGGCTTGGACTCTTTCGTTAGGGGTACTTGCCAATACCCTTTTGTGAGGTCAAGGGTTGTTAAATATCGCGCCTGCCCCAGGCGATCTAATAAATCGTCAATCCGGGGCATCGGGTAGGCATCGAATTGTGAAATTTCATTCACCTGGCGAAAATCTATACAGAATCTGATAGACCCGTCCGGCTTGGGTACCAGCACCACTGGGCTAGACCAGGGGCTGCGTGACTCCTCTATGACGCCTAATTTAACCATCTCCCTTACCTGTTCTACTATTTCTTTCTTCTTGGACTCTGGCATACGGTAGGGGCGCTGCCGAATTACTCGCCCTGTTGCGGTAATAATTTCATGGGCCACTATGTGAGTTTCCCCGGGTTTCGTGGTTAAGACGTTCGAAAACCTGTCCAGGACTTGGGCCAATTCTTGTTGTTGTTGCTGAGAAAGCCCTTCACCTAACCTAGGTTTTGGCTTGTCCTTCAAATCCGTAATTTGAGGGCCAAGATCTTCTTCCTTAGGTTCCTCAGCTAGGGCCGTCATGATTTTTACTTCACTTTGGCCCGTGGACCCGAACCCTTTTTCTCCCCTAGTGGTAGATGGTAACGAGGACACCTCCTCTATTATGGGAAAACCCACTCGCTCGCATATTAGTTGAGCGATGCGATTGCCCACTTGAATCTTAAAGTCGGTCTTACCGAAATTGAAGATCAAGACTTTGATGCAGCCTCTATAATCGGGATCTATTACCCCTGCCCCTATATCCAAAAAGAACTTAACTGCTAGGCCTGACCTTGGAGCGATACGGCCGTAGCAGCCATCTGGGATTTTCACTTGAATGCCCGTGTCGACTAAGGCCTTGCCCCCTTTTTCAACTATGGCTTCCTCAGCACTAAATAGGTCGTAGCCCGCTGCTTCTGGGGTGGCTCTCTGTGGGCTTTTGGCTAGTTTTGTCACCTTACAGAACTGGAGCACGAATTTAGACTTCCCTAAGGGCGCCCCCTTCTTTTGGCTGTGCCCTAGTCTTTAGTGACTTGCCAAACAAGGGACTCGGGAGTTTAGCGGCCAAAGCTTCTATCTCTATTTCCTGTGTCCCTACCTGGGGTTGGTTGGACTTTAGGTCAGGTTTGTTAAGCTTCCCGTCCATTTTCTGGAAAAATGGTGGCCAGTCCCTCCCCAAGACAACCTCCCTTGGTAGCTTCGGAACTATAGCCACTAACATGGGTTGCTTGGTTCCTAATGCATTCACCAGTACATTGTGTAAGGGATAGTGTGAGGCTGCGCCGTGCACGCACCTGATACGAACTTGGCCCTCTGCTTGACTCGGGGGCGACTGGCGATGCCCCTCAATGGCTTCCCAGAGCCTCTTTGAAATCATGCTCTGGTCAGCCCCCGAGTCAAGTAGAGCCAGTGTGTGAATACCTTCCACTTGAACCTGGATAAGGAATTCGTCCTGATCTGCCTCTTCTGTTCCTGTCACCAGGACTGTTCTTTCTGTGCAGGATCTCTGAAAATGTCCTTTCTTCCCACAACTGAAACATCTTCCTTTAGGTACAGATAAGACATTATTACTCTCAGAGACATTTACATTAGACATTTCAGGCTTGTACAGTTTCTCATATACACATTTTCCTTTTCTGCCACTATCTCTCTTGCTAGCTACTGGCCAGATACCTTGCCCTGAGGTGTCAGTGCTCTCTGTGGCGAAATACCGCTCCGCAAGAGTGGCTGCCTCCTCCGAGGTTTGGCAATGCTGGAGTGTCAGAAAAGTTTTGACACCGCTGGGAACAGCCTGCATAAATTGCTTCAGCACAATTTTATCAAGGACTGTTTCCAGGGTACCTCCCTCTGCCAGCAACCATTTTCTGGCTAAATTTTTCAGTCGCTGCGCCAGGGCCTTAGGGGTCTCTTGAGGCTTAATTACTGCCTCCCTGAACATTCTGTGGTAATGTAGAGGTGTGAGCCCCAACCTATCTTTCACGGCTTTTTTAACCTCTGTATAACTAGAAGCTAACTCAGCTGGCATAGCTTTATAAGCTGAAAGGGCCTTGCCTGTGAGCGAAAGGGCGAACCTGGTTGCCCACTGCTCCTCTGGCCATTTCAGAGTTGTAGCTATCCGCTCAAAAGCGTCAAGATAGTCATCTAAATTGTCATGCGGCTGTAATTGTCCCAAAGAAAAGGCACCATACGAACTCAGTCCGGATCCTTGGAATGCCATGGGGACGTCTGCTGTGGCGTCTAGCGGCTTCTTTAAAAGCGCGTCCATGGTCTCCATCAAGGGCCTCTGTTGTTCCTGTATGGTCCGCGTAGTCTGCTCCTGGAGATAACGAATAAGCTCCATCTGCTTGTCCCACTGTGTCTTCATCCAGTGTGCTACATCCTGTGGCTCCATTCTCAGCCTCGATGTACCTGTGGAGAGATAGAAAACAAAACAAAAACCCAAGTGCGATACCGCAACTTCCTTTTTTTTTTTTCTCCTTCACCGTCTATTTCTCTGCCCACCAGCGCCCCCTTTCTCACTTATCCTCCCCACTTATGACTAGGTACTTTTACCTGAGCCTTCATGTAGGGATCAAAAACTGAAAAAATTCCGATTCCAAAAATCTCCCTACGTTAGAAAAATTATTTTTGTCGGAGACTATCTTCCCAGTGCTGTGTATGCAAACAAAGCACCGCCGTGATGTCTCCTTTTATTAATATTATTTAATAAGAAAAAGAAGTACTTCAGTAGAAGAATGCCATTACTGCCAAAACGACTGTCCGACGTAGCGCTCGTTTCGGGTTCAGTATTTTATTTTTATAGTGAACCCTGCTTCAGGTCTGTCATTTAGCTGCTGTTGGCAATGTAAAAAGCTAACAAGTGGAAATGTGATTAGCCGTTTAAATCCTCGGTGTCTGACGTCAGAGAACAGATGAAAAAACAAAAACCAATGAAATAGCTCTCCAAAGAGAGGGAACACCCACCAACAGGGAATCCCTTTCAGGAAGCTAAAGCAATGTCAAATAATGGTGTACCAGTCTATTTGTTGATTTAAACACCTAGGGGTCACTGAGTCTAATTTATAAATCCAACGTTGTTCCTGATATTGCAATCGCTGTTCACGATCTCCCCCACGAGGATCCGATGGTATAAAATCTAATATCCGCCAGCGTAAAGCAGTAAAAGAATGGCCATGGGATAGACAATGATCTACAATGGGTGCCGAAAGGGATCTCGTCCTTAATCTTGATGCGTGCTCTGATAATCTAAGTCGAATCTGACGCTTTGTCCGGCCCACATAATATAGTGAACACAGGCACACAATGAGGTACACAACAAATTGAGAAGCACAATCTGTATGCCATTTTGTAGAATATGTATGGGTCGTGTGGACATCCACCCAATCAGGTCCCACTAAAGATGAAGCACAATATGTACAATCGCCACAAACAAAGTGGCCTTTATCCGGATGGCAGACTTCTGGCCGATCCTGAATGGCTGTCGTCCTCATTAAAAGATCCCGAAGATTAGTGCCCCTAGAGTAAGCTATTTGTAGATCTTTGTCTCGGAAACAGGGATGTATTCCCATTAATGGCCAAAACCGTCGGAGGAGTTGGGTAACCTTATTAATTCCCCTGATATACGGAAGGACCCCTGTGATTTTCGATTCCTGGTCTTGATCCCGAGTACGAGGTTGTGATCCACACCAGTCCTTATGTGTATAATGGGCTCTCTTATAAGCCCTATTGATGACTGACGTGGGGTATCCCCTCTGCGAAAGGCGAGATGATAGTTCCATTGAATGTTTCTTGAACTCAGCTATAGAGGAGCAATTCCGTTTTAACCGCAGAAACTGCCCATAAGGCAATCCCTGCTTAAGAGCCTTCGGATGGAAACTGTCATAACGGAGAAGGGTATTGCGCTGCACTGGTTTTCGATAGAGGGTCGTATGAAAGCCCTCTGCTGTTAAGGACACAGTTACATCCAAAAAATCCAATTGTTGGGAAGACACATGTGCTGTAAATTGAATCCTGGGTAGATGAGCATTTAACCGACCTATAAATGCATCCAATTCCTCTCGGGACCCCGTAAATAGGAAAAAGACATCATCGAGGAACCGTTTCCAAAACGGAACCAGATGAAAGGCAGGATCGGTATAGACATACAAATCCTCAAAGGCACCCATATATATTGTAGCGATTGATGGGGCCACAGTAGCTCCCATGGCAATACCATGGATCTGCTTGTAGTAACAATGTTGGTATAAAAAGAAATTATTATACAGCACCAATTCAAGTAACTCAAGTACGAACCTCTTTGGGATTCGATCCGGAAGATTCAAGGGGTGATCCCGCAAACAATTTAATGCTTCTCCTTGATCTATATTCGTGTATAGAGCTTGCACATCGAGAGATATCAAAAATCTATAAGAAGATGTGTTGCTACAGCATCTTAATTGATCTAAAAAATCACCTGTATCACGAATGAATGACCGAACCCCTGCCGCTGCTGGTTGCAAGAATAAATCACAGAACCTCGACAGAGGCTCCAACAAAGAGTCTCTGCACGAGACAATTGGGCGGCCAGGGGGATTAATAAGAGATTTATGCACCTTAGGCACCAAATAAAAAATTGGGACCTTAGGGTGTTGTTTATTAAGGAAGGCCATCTCATGCTGTGTAATCCAGTGATTAAAAAACGCTAGAGAGGTCACAGAATAGATTTGCTGCCGAATAGCTACAGTGGGATCACCAGATAATATTATATAATTTCGGCGATCAGCCAAATGAATCTCAAGATCCCGTTGATATTGTTCAGGGGAAAGGACCACTGTAGCACCCCCTTTGTCAGCCCTCCGTATCACCAGATTAGATTCCCGCAATTGCCTTAACGCCTGAGTTTGTTCACAAGTCAGATTGGAATAACCCCGAGAATCACGTAACTCCTCTTCAGCCAGATGTTGAAACACTAGTTCCTGATAAGTAGAGAGAGCCGCATCTGGGGCCCCAGGGGGGAGCCATCTAGATGGATTCCGAATCAAAGAAGAATCTGCAGCCGCCGGAACCCTAGACATATGTTGCATAACTCTTAATTTGCGAAAGAATTTTTGAAGAGCTAATCGCACTGTAAACCCATCATACCATGGAGTCGGGACAAAAGATAGACCCATATCGAGCATTTGTAATTGAAGAGCAGAAAGGGTCTGACCTGAAATGTTTATGACTGGCGATTCTTTGTGCGAGATCGAGTATCCGGTCCTTCCCAAAAATCCTGTTGAAATTGTCTACGGGACCGACGACCCCGGTAAGAGTTACCACGATCCCTTACAGCAACTGTAGAGCGAGAAGCATTAGCAGCCCCAGTCGCAGGGTCACTGAATTCAGAATCGGTGGAATCTTCAGAGTCAGGATGAAAGGTAACTTTTTTGCTAGGGAAGTTCTTCTTCAACGGTGGCCAGTTATAGACGCAATTATTATCATAATCAACCTTGTCCCTTTTCAATTTACGAATCTTCAGACCCTTAATATAATCTTGATAAGAGTCTAACTGTTTTTGGGAATCTTGCCATTGAACCTGAAAAGTAGTAAGTTCAGTTGTTTCCAAGATCCGCTTTCTCATGGTCTCAACCTGTGTTGTCAGAGACTCCTGTTCTTGAGAGGATCTCTCCGCTAGCAAGGCTACCAAGTCAAATCCACATTTATTTAGTATCATATTCCATTTCTGTAAAAAAGCCTCATCATCCGTAAATTGCTTAGGGGGTTTGATCACTCGCAATCCCCGAGGAAGAATGGCAGATTTTAAATATTGCGTCATAGCTAAGCCATGCATCTGAACCCTAATCAATTTTTTATTTAAGTCCTTCAATTCCGAGATGGTAGATGGTAACTGATCCAGAGGTAATAAAGGGTCTTCATCAAATAATGACTTTTGGTTTTTTATTTTCACAAGTTGTTCTTCTGTAAACGCAAACGTTGCCGAAGACATGATGCCGTGGGTCAAAATAACACTAAAGAAGTAGAAAACCAAACCCAATCGGAATTACCTATATAACAAAAACGGAAAAAATTCCGATTCCAAAAATCTCCCTACGTTAGTCTCCGACAAAAATAATTTTTCTATCTTCCCAGTGCTGTGTATGCAAACAAAGCACCGCCGTGATGTCTCCTTTTATTAATATTATTTAATAAGAAAAGAAGTACTTAACTTCAGTAGAAGAATGCCATTACTGCCAAAACGACTGTCCGACGTAGCGCTCGTTTCGGGTTCAGTATTTTATTTTTATAGTGAACCCTGCTTCAGGTCTGTCATTTAGCTGCTGTTGGCAATGTAAAAAGCTAACAAGTGGAAATATGATTAGCCGTTTAAATCCTCGGCGTCTGACGTCAGAGAACAGGTGAAAAAACAAAAACCAATGAACTAGCTCTCCAAAGAGAGGGAACACCCACCAACAGGGAATCCCTTTCAGGAAGCTAAAGCAATGTCAAATAATGGTGTACCAGTCTATTTGTTGATTTAAACCCCTAGGGGTCACTGAGTCTAATTTATAAATCCAACGTTGTTCCTGATATTGCAATCGCTGTTCACGATCTCCCCCACGAGGATCCGATGGTATAAAATCTAATATCCGCCAGCGTAAAGCAGTAAAAGAATGGCCATGGGATAGACAATGATCTACAATGGGTGCCGAAAGGGATCTCGTCCTTAATCTTGATGCGTGCTCTGATAATCTAAGTCGAATCTGACGCTTTGTCCGGCCCACATAATATAGTGAACACGGGCACACAATGAGGTACACAACAAATTGAGAAGCGCAATCTGTATGCCATTTTGTAGAATATGTATGGGTCGTGTGGACATCCACCCAATCAGGTCCCACTAAAGATGAAGCACAATATGTACGATCGCCACAAACAAAGTGGCCTTTATCCGGATGGTAGACTTCTGGCCGATCCTGAATGGCTGTCGTCCTCATTAAAAGATCCCGAAGATTAGTGCCCCTAGAGTAAGCTATTTGTAGATCTTTGTCTCGGAAACAGGGATTTCCCTTTTGCATGCTTCTTACACGCTTCAACAGAAAGAGGTTACATTATCTGCAAAAACCAGTGTACAGTCCATCTGGAGATCCTTTGAGTTTTCTACACAGAAATCGCAGTCCATGGCCTCATGAGCTTCCCTGCAATTATCTTGTGTGGGACTGTAACTCATACCAGTATTCAAAACTCTCTCCTCTTCCTGGCAAGGGCTTCTCTTCTCCTCACTATTAAAGTGGAGTGGAAGGTTACCATGCAATGTGGACTTTCCCTCTAGAGGGCCATACACCTCAGGACTGGCGTATGTAAAATCAAGTGCCCCTCTATTCCAGGAAATTGGCCTTTCTTCAGGCTGACCTCTGCCTGAACATTTGTAGCCGGGAAACTGAAAGCAGCTTTTCTCCCTCAAAAGCCTTTCACTTCCCCTCACAGGACGTGTTTCTTTGAGCCTGGAAATCTCCTTTGGGTAAGAGCTTCTATTCCCCAGGTACCTGCTCTCATTGGAATTCCCTCTCACAGCTTCTCTCCGTTTGCGGATAGGAATCCCTCTGTGTCCACAACCGGACTCTGGTTCAGTGCAGCCCAACTCTCTGGCACTAACCTTGGGTATTCCCTCTTGGGCAAACTCCTCAGAGACGCTGCTGGAATCTCCGTCAGAATCACTCAGGTATGTATCCTGGTTAGCAATCCTGTTAGCTCTCTCGTGTGTTCTGCTACTTCCTTTCCTGTGTGTCCTGCTCTTCTCTCTGCTCGACTCTATTTTAAGTGTGTCATTCTTTGAGTCCCTCATCAGCTCAAGTCCCTGCAGCTGCTCCTGCTCTTCTAATGAGCTGTGAGGTAATGCTTTTCTGGGGCGTTTACCTACACCCGGTGCTAGTGTTTTGGTTGGTTGCCTATAGCAACCCCTAGCCATGTGCTTTGAGCTGCCCATTTTAAAACTGCTCTGCACATTTTCTTCTGTTTCCATAGGCACTGCTTGCCTTGCGCCATGACAAAGGTCAACCTCTTTCTGCTCACCCCTTGGTGTCCAGATTCCTCAGAGGTCTACTCCTACTGAAGCCCCCTGTTTGCCCTCTGACAACTGAGTGGGACTTGAATGTGGTCTTGCAGCAGCTTACTCGCCCACCTTTTGAGCCGATGTTCACTTGCCAGCTGCGCTTCCTTTCCTGGAAAGTCCTCTTCCTGGTGGTACTCACATCTGCCAGATGTGTGAGTGAGCTGCAAGCTCTGGTATCTGATAGACCGTACACACGGTTTTACAGAAATAGGGTGGTCTTTCGCACTCACCCCAAGTTCCTTCTGAAAGTGGTTTCTTCTTTCCACCTCAATCAAGAGGTGGTTCTTCCAACTTTCTTTCCCAGGCCGTAAATCAGCCGGGCAGAGGCAGTCCTCATACCCTGGAATGTAAGAGGGCACTTGCTTTCTATTTGGAACGTACGCGGGGACATCGGAGAGCTTCTCAGCTCTTCCTGTCATGACCCTAGTAGGCTGGGTCTACCTGTCACCAAGCGTACGTTATCCACCTGGGTGGGAGACTGCATCGCCTGGGTGTACAAGGCAGCTGACCTCCAGCTACAGGGTCGAGTCACGGCCCACTGTGTCAGGGCTAAGGCCACATCAGTGGCTAACCGCCGCTCTGTACTGTTGGCAGACATCTGCCGGGCCCAACTTGGTCTTCAAGCCAGACTTTTGCAGCCCATTACTGCTTGGAGAGAGAGTCCCGGCGGGACAGTGTTTTCGGCCAGGCGGTTCTCCATAACCTATTCGAGGTTTAGGCAACGCCTACCCTCCGGCCCTTTGGTGTCAGACTACCGTGGGGGTTGCATTCTCGGAGAAAGTCCTTTCACAGCTGCAGCAGCTCTTCTAGAGGGAGCCATTTTTCAGCTAAGGGTTCTCGGTAGCCTATAGCTAGGGAGTCCCATATGTGAGGACTGACTTTCTGCTTGTTCCTGGAGAAAGCGTAATTAATCACCTGTAACAGGTGTTCTCCAGGAACAGCAGGAATCAGTCCTCACGACCCTCCCTCCTCCCCTGAAGTTGCAGTCACTTTTAATTTAATTTTCTCATTTTGCCGTCTTTTTAGCTATGTCACCTCACTGATCAAGATGGCACCCTTGGGCGAGAAGGGGACTGCGCATGGTAATCCCAAAGGCTTTCTTTGAAAGCTGGGGAATTGCTCCACACGAGGGTTCCATCGGCGCCGATGTCACCCATATGTGAGGACTGATTCCTGCTGTCCCTGAAGAACACCTGTTACAGATGAGTAACTACACTTTCTCTTCTACCTTTATTGCCTGACCATTTTATTCTTGATCATGCTGGTCCCAATCTGGAGGTTTCTGCTTTCCTCCACCTCCCAGTGCCCCCCCCCCCACCACTGTCTATTTCCTCTGAGGGGCGGCATGAAGGTGATGCAGGGCCATATGTGGAAATTCATTGCAGCATTATTTGCATAAATTTAGTATACTTTATTTTAAAATATATATGCCACCAATCTAAAATCTTAGTTGGCTTCCAAACATATACATGTAGTTTAGTAAAACAGATGTTACAATAAGACAAACATAATAATAAAACATTAAATTTGATTAATGAAAAGCCACTTACAAGGCCCCCCCCCCAACCAGACCATCACCAATCTGTACATCAGAATTATTTTGCTATGGCCAGATTATAGAAGAGGAGGGAAGATATAAAATGAGAAACTAATCCAGGTAGCCATGAATTCAAACGCTGGATTGGATTGTGCTAGAGCTGGAAAAGTCTGGAACTCAGCAGCGGTGAAGCTATCAGGCTACTAAACAAAAATAAATGGAGACGTTCCCTTAAAATTTGAAATTTCCTTGAATCTGACCTGACAAAATATTTTAAATTTCAGTCTGGCAGCATAAAGAACACAAAACTTCAAATCTCAAAGACAATACATATTCCAGTACCCTCTTCCTCCCCTCTCCCTCCCAACCAACAGCCTAAAGTTGACCTTACCAAGAACCCAGAGTACAGGACTCATAGAGCAAATCTATTATTCCATAACAGCTCTAACTTCCAAAACTCACACAACATGAAGCATACCCAGAAAGGGTAGCACCACAGATATTGTAAGGGGCATTAGAAATCCAAATTCCTATTCAGAAAACTGAACAAGCCGGATTACTATAGCTCCCTACATAGAAACTCCATGCTAACATAATATGTAGCCTCAGTTACACATGCAGAACAGAGAGAGATTTTCACCAAGTAGGGAATATATCAATACAAACTTAAAACAGACATATGTAGTCAAAAAAAATGCTTTTACCCATTACTCTTTCAGTTTACAGGATTTCTTTCCCAACATTATACTTTACTACAGAGTGAGGTGAGTGAAAGAATTCTCACACACAGGCCATCTGCATTGTTGGCAGAAATTAACATAATGGCTCAGCGCAAGTTGCGCCGGTGCAAATAATGCTGCCTCAGTGTGTAGTCTTAGCTGCACCTGCAACTGTTTTGCCACACTGAAATGCGGTAACTGCAGGGGGATGTAACTGCCTCCCTGCTGTTAGCCTATGGCCCTGCGTAATCAAACTTTGAAATTATTACCAAAGGATATAGCAAAAGCTGTTAGTATAGCTGCGTCTAAAAAGGTTTGGGCAAGTTCCTGGAAGAAAGGTCCATAAACTATTATTAAAGAGGCCCCGGGACAAGCATTGTGGAATCTCTGTGCCTTTTTGGGATTCTGTCAGGTACTTGTGACCTGGATTGGCCACTGTTGAAAACAGGATACTGGGCTTTGAGGGACCTTGGTCTGACCTAGTATGGGGCAGAGCTTAGGTAACATGCTGCTAAATGTGCCAAACAAGAGGGGCTCAACAGCACCCATGCAGTACCTCTCACTTTCACAAAAACAGGAGCGACTTGGCACACAAACACAGCACTTTCCACCCTCTGAAAAACAAGAGAATTTGTGACCAAGAAGGGCTTGGCAACCCCAACATAACTTCCGAAACTGTGCACTGGACCAGTATGGTGTTAATGTAAATATATATTCTGAAAAAAACAAAGGAAATGCAAGATGCTCGCACACCAAGGAACTAAAAGAAAAAGTGAGAACTGTGAAACAGTTTATAGTACCAAATTATAAAATTATAACTCATTTTATTTTGTTTTGAACTGTCATGGTTTTTGCTTTTTTTTTTTTATTTTTTTATATATATTCTGCAGCCACAGAAACCTCTCCCTCGACAATGGATGCAGAGCAGAAGTATGACATTCACCCACAGAACTCAATATATTTTTTAAAAATCTGTTTCTGGTCATCTAACAAACATTCTCCATTAACAGGCATATTAGGAACTAATATAAAACCCTACATAAGTCACCGAAGATCTACAAGGCCAAATCTACCATACCATACCAGGATAAACTTTCAAAACTCACATAAGGGGCCTATCCAGAAAAACAACGCACTATAAATACTGCTGTAATCCCTAGAACATCCATACGCCTATTTGAAAAGCTGAATAAGTCAAATTACCACAGAACAGTATAGATCCCTGTGTACAAACTCCATGTTAACAGAACACATGGCCTCAGTCACACACTGAGAACACAGACCCTCACGAAGTATAGAATAAGAGACTACAACCTAAAATAAAAATAAAAATATGTAGACAAAAATTAAACTGAATCCCCAAGAAACCAGACTCCACATGCAGTGCCACATTATGTAAATAAGAGATGCAGTTCCTCATAAAGATCGCACAAAGTCCAATCACTAAATTGAAAATAGAATTATTTTTTCTACCTTTATTGTCTGACCATTTTATTCTCTGATCATGCTGGTCCTGATGTGAGGCTTCTGCTTTCCTGTCTTCTCTTAGCTCTCTTTCTATGGTCTATAGTCCATCTGCCATTTCTTGTCTCTTCTTTTGTTTTCTTCACTTCCTTCCATCAACCTATTTCCAGTCCTAGTAACCCTCCCCAGTATCAGCCCCCTTTTCCAGCCCTCCCCTCCCAGTACCTTCCATTTTCAATCCCCTTGCATTCCCAGGACTGCTACTGGTGTCCATTCTCTTCCAGTCCCCCTTCTTCCCCCTGTTCAGCCCCTTCTAGTCCAAATACTATCCCATTGCCAGTGCCCCCTTCCTTCCAGCCCTCACCTCCATTACCCAGCCACCTACCAGTCCCATCCCCAGGTGTCAGCTCCCTTCCATCCCTCTCCTCCCTTCCCTAGTGTCATCACAGTGTCATCACACTTCCAGTCTCTCTCCAGTACTATCCCCAGGTATTAGCTCCTTCCCAGCACCATCACCAGGTATCTGCTCCTTTCCAGTCCCTTCCTCCCCCCATGTCAGCCCACTTCCAGCCCCCACCTTCCCCAGTGTCAGCTCCTAGCCCCCTCCTTTCCCGTGTCAGCCCCTTCCCCCCCCCCCCCTTGTCGGCCCTGTTTCAGACCCCCACCTCATGTCAGTTTCCTTCCAGCCTCCTCCCTGCTCCCATGTCAGCCCTTTGGTAGAACCCACCCTCTCCTTTCCCTGGCAGTCGCGGCTGTGCTAGCAATATTAAGTTTAAATAAAAATGAAACTGGTCTGGAGAAGGGACCTTGCAGCTGCATCACGCGTTCCTTTGGGGGTGGGACGCAGCTGCACAATTCCTTCACAGAGGCAGGAAGGTTCTGCACTGGTTTGGCTTTATATTTAATCCAAATATCGCTCTCTAAGAGGCAGGACCTGTGACTGCCAGTGAAAGGAAAGGGTGAGTCTGCTGCTGCCGAGAAGCGGACTCTGCAATGGCAGCAACTTGTTTTTTAAACTTTTGAAGGAGGAGTGAGGTGGCTGTTTTGGGGGCATTTTTTGCCATCCTCAAAACTTTGCCACCTGAAGCAACCGTCTCACTCTGACTCATTATAGAGCCACCCTTGCAAGCTCCCAAACTTTCATCAAATCATGCAAGCAGAGGCCTCTGTGACCGAGCACCTCTCTTGTGCTTCCTCGCTCTGCTCAAGATCAATCACCAACTGCCACAAAAAATCAGCTTCACTGAAGTTCTAAATGGACCTGGGATGTGTCCCTTCTCCTGTTGATGTCCCCTATAATACCATTCTATCTTAAATAAAAATCTTACTTTCCCTATATAATCTTTATAACTATTTTTCCTACCAAAATATACCTCAAGACAATTTCTCAGGCAGTCCTTCTCATCTGTCAGGCTGTAACAAGCACTTTTGAGTTTTCTGCATCATTATCAAGAGGCAGTTGTAGCTGATCAAATAGCAGCAATGTTTCAGCTTAGATCACTCCTCCTCCCCCTACAAATCGGGACTTTTTTCAACATAATTTATGTTTTTAATATATAAAAAATATTTTTTTTATCACATTCTTTTTACAAGAAGTCATTGTCAATTGCTGTGGACATCTTTTAAAACATTTTTAGCCTTTGAAACTGCTTTTAAAGTCACCCTTTACATCCGGTTGCTTTAAACAAGCACCAAATCACTCAAAACCAACCGTTGTCAGTTTCCCGAGCCTCCTTTTCACCTTGGGGAACATTAAATAAATAAGAAAACTTTCATTTCTTATACTTTTTGGTTTTGGGCCACACCCTCTTTCTTTAAACTCTTCAAATAGAGCGATTTTAAAGATACCAATTGCAAAATTGGCCTTGATAAAGGTCCCTTGGCTGAATTCTCATCTTTCTGGAGTCTCAAAACATTGAAAGTTTACTTCTTATATTTTGTAAAAATCGGGCCGTTTTTAAGGATTATGGCCCCTTTAAGGCCAGCCCACCCCCCTTGTTTTTTAAGACCTACATACTCATTGGGCCATTCGGTGGCTTTCTTAGGCCCAGACATTATTCACAGGGCGCTCTCTGCCTCTCCCAATGGCTCGGTTTTTTTTTCTTTATATTTTGTTTGTTTTATTTGCATTAAAGTTTTTTTCCTTTCCAGGGCAGGCCCACACTTTTCTATTTATTTTACTTTTTTTCTCTCCGGCTCCTCTGCTGGCACTCAGGAGAGCCCTCTTCATCATCTCAGGCCTCCCAATGGCTCCACGGTTATTCAAAGTCCCTCTAGAGGCACCTTCGACCCCTCCCTCCAGCATCGGGGATGGCCACACCCTCCTCGGCTGTCCCCGACACTGAAAACACTCCTCTGCCACCAACCAGGAACTCCTCCCCTCCATCGGAGTCAGTTGCAACAACCGTGACTCTCCCCGATGCTTCCCTGCCTCTCCTGCAGGGATCAGGGCCAGCCGAGACCAACATGGCTCCCCCATCACTGACCCCAGCAGCTCCAAAGGCTGGCACTTGTGAAAACCACAGGAGCACAGTGCATCGCAAGCCATGCCGGCGTTCTGCCACAGCCTAAAAAAAAAAAATCTGCTGCTACCTTTTCTCCTTCCCTAAAGCAACAAAAGAAAGGAAAACAGAATCCTGACTGCTCACTGCAGCCCTGGAGCGTCATAGACCCCCTCTCACAGCCAAAAGAAGGTTTTATGTTTTGTGTGGGGTTTTTTGTTTTTAATTTGTTTGTTCATTTTAACCTTGGGTTACAATACTATTAAAATATTATGATGATGGAATGTTTCCAGTTATTTCTCAAGATATTGTACACAACATACCTATAAAATGTAAGGGTGCCAATAATGATGACCACAACAGTATGTGTATTCACACTGTAAAGTAGAAATACATGTATAATTTTTTTGGCCTGCCTACAACACACTACCTAATGTGTGTAGATAGCAGCTTTCCAAATTACTTTTTAAAGGTTAGTCCATCTATAGCTTAGTGTGGGTTCTGTGCTGTTATGGTCTGTGCATGAAGAAGTTTAGTGACGAGAAAACTGCACAAAGAAATGTGTAGAATTGGTGCACTGCTCATTTAAATTCATTAGTAATGAAGGTGTTAGCTTTAAAAACCCAGATGCAAGACCTAAAGGCTTGAAGTGTCATTTTAGAAAGGATATCCAGGTGAAATCTGGGGCATCCAGGACAAAAGTCTTAAAAAAAAACAAAAAAAACCCACACAACCAGCCAGGGACTTACAGCTAGATTGGACGCCCCCAAAATGGGTAGCTGCCCGGGATGGCCACATAGACATCCCCACTAGAAAGACTTGGATGGGACATCTTTCCTATGCCAAATGCATGTCCATGCAAGCCATTTTGCATGCGGGGACAGGTATCAGCATGCTGAACTGAAAACAAGTGTCCTTGTTTCCCTGCAGTCTTTATTATCACCACCAAAAATATAACCGATATGAGAGTACCTTCCTCTCTATGCTCTCCAGGTGGGAACAAGAGCTTTTCTGATCCCTATTCTTGCCCTAGAGCCAGGAATAGACATACATTGGCCTGCCAGTGTGTAGGGACATGCTTGCCATTTCTGAAATCAGGCGCTCATGTCCAACTCGCCCAGAATGCCCCCAGTCATGTCTGTCATCTCCCTTCGACTTGGATGTCCTTGCACGGGGAATGTCTATAGCAGGCATGTCCAACTTTGAACAGGTCGTGTTCTACTTTTTCTAGCCAAAAGTGCCGGTGATCTACCACCATGAAAATTTAAGTTTCAGATTAGTTTCAAATTAAATTTTACCAAATAAAGTTGGAGGATCCCCCCTCCCCCATTTTTAATGAACCCTCTGTCATTTACTTGGATGTGATCAGCTGTTAAGCAAAAACAAAACAGAGACGAAGATCCAGTAAGAACTGCAAGGGGAAATGGAAAGTACATTTTTTCTTAAAGTTTTATTGAGTAATAAATTTCTTTAACTTTTATTGAGTAATTTGTGTTAAATTTAGGTTGAGTGTTGATCCAGGCTGATCTTGCACAATCTTTAATATTTCGCTCTTGCTCATTAGTGAGACGTCTGAGCCTGCATTTCATCCACCAGCTTTTTGAAGTTGGGTGAATATTGCGTGAGGGCTAGTCTCAGGGAATCCTGGAGATGTTCATCTGTCATGTTGGAACGTTGTGTACTCTTTGTCATTTTCAGATGGGAAAACACAGATTCACACAAATAAGTTGAACCGAAACAGGAATGTACAGCTTCACTGCATCTTCTCAAGTTGGGAAATTTGTCTCTAGGCACTAGCTTCCAAAATGATTCTTGCTCAGCACAGGTCTTGAGAAAAATGTCATTTTTAAGGGTTAATATTTCGTTTTTCAAGAGATGGCTTGTTCAATGAGTAATTTTTACTGATAGCAGCTGCAGTTTCTTCAATGTCCATATCTACTTTGAATGGGTATGACAAGTACTCCACAACTGTTCCAATTTTGTGGAAGTCACAGAATCTATTTTTGAATTCCTGGATAACAGAACAGATTTCTGTCACATACTTCTCATTCTGAAAAACAAAATTTGGATATTGTCCCAGATGGTCCTGCATTTTAGGAAAATGATCAAAAGTTTTGTTTGCAAGGTTGGTCAGTCATGAGCTCAAATTTGCTCTTGTAGGATGAAACTTTACTCATCTCGCCAATGCATTTGTTTTTACCTTGTAGTTCAAGGTTCATATCACTTAGTTTGCCTGTAAAGTCAGCGAGAAATGCCAGATCAAATAACCACTCCTCATCTTCCAACTCTGCTTGGTCATCTCCTCTCCTTCAAAAAACTTCTTATTTCATTCAGCAAATCACAAAATCTTTGCAGAAATTTGTGCCTACTTCCTTAGCGTCTCTCCAGTCCCGTCCCTTCTACTGGGTTGTGCCCCTCTACCAAAAGCTTGTGGACTGAGCACGTCATCTTGTGTATGGGTGATGGGATGTGAGAAAACAGATAATACAATGGTATGTCTGCAGACATAGCACCTATTGCATCTAAAATGTCCCTTAACTTCAGCATCTGAACTTAATCCTGAGGACATATAGGAAGAAACCAATCTATCGGCCAAATTACATCCTCTATTATAGGCAATCATGAGGTGTTGATTGGAAAAACATGGGCTAGTTTGAAGAATATGCCAATGTGTTCTAAGGATTTTCTGTATCTTCCATGCAAGATGCGAAAACTTAAGAACACAAACGAATTTGTCATTGGAGGATTTGTCTTTTGGCAAAAATAAATCCCGTCTATTGGAGGAACAGGCACGTTGAAAACCTTTGGTGATACAGTCCAAAGGATAACCTCTAGATTTAAATCGTGCTGCCATATCGGTAGATTTACTTACAAAATCATTGAAATCTGTACATAGTCTACGGAGCCGTAAAAACTGTGAAATGGGTAAATTCCTTTTGATATGACTATTGTGGAAACTATCAAACCGCAAAAGTTTGTTTTTATCTGTAGGTTTGCGAAAGATGGTAGTTATAAATCCAGGCGTAGATTTCTTAATAAGGAGGTCTAAATATGGCAAGTCCGTAGTGC
The DNA here is from genome assembly GCA_033557465.1 of Ichthyophis bannanicus. Taxonomy (NCBI): domain Eukaryota; kingdom Metazoa; phylum Chordata; class Amphibia; order Gymnophiona; family Ichthyophiidae; genus Ichthyophis; species Ichthyophis bannanicus. Next base: position 81,972,264 of record CM066039.1, read on the forward strand.
TGGATTACATTTTGAATCTTAAATTATTATCGAGAGTATTAAGCCAATCATAAAATTCAAGGAGCTGACCATGAGTACCCTGCCATAGAATTAGAATGTTATCAATATATCTCTTCCAAGATAAAATCAGGGAAGAGAAAGGACAATCAACAAGGTGAGTCACCTCAAATTCTGCCACATATAAATTGGCGATGTCTGGTGCCATGGACGCACCCATGGCCGTACCTTTAATCTGTTGATAAAAATTGCCATTAAAAAGAAAATAATTACGTGTCAAGGCAATCTGAGCCAGCTCAATGAGAAAATGAGTAGGTGTACGGACTGGAAGAGAACGTGAATCCAAATATTTAGTGAGAATAAGTAAAGCCTCTTTTTGCGGTATATTCGTGTACAGTGACTCAATATCTAGTGTCACAATAGTAATGGAAGAAGAGTCAATGTCTAAATCGTCTAAAAAAGAGATCACAAAAAGGGGTACAGCAAGCCAGGGATCTGGCTTTCTGGAGAGACTAGCTTAGACAGCTTTTGGTTTTGCTTTTCTTTTACTTTATTTCTTTAGTTTTACCTTTGCTTATTCATTTCTTTTTCTTTATTTATACCCATTTGGAGACTTCCCCCCTCCCCCCCCTTGGTGTGGGAATGGCCGGAAGGAGGCCTTGCCGCCGAAGAGGGAGTTGGGATGAGGCCGGCAGTGCTGGGGCCGTTCCCTCTCCCTCGCTGGTGAGGGAAGCCAAGCCTTCCATCCTTCCCGCCGCGCCGCGGAAGCCCTTGAGGCGGCTGAGCGGGCGGGCGGTGGGCCGAAGAGCCGTCGGGCCTAGCGGCGCAGAGGAGCAGCGCGCCCGTGGAGGAGGCTCGCGGCAGTGCGCAGGAGAGGCAGCGGACCGCGTGCTGGGTAAGGCCCGCGTGTCGGGAGGTGAGTCACCCACTGTTTCCTTTTTACCTGCATGTGGTGCGCGCGCGAAATTTGCAGGGGCTGCAGGCTCTTAAGTCATTGGTGCTCAATTAAATAAAATCACATCACCTGCATCGACGAGCCACTGCGGGACTCCGAGGCCTGCTTGGAGTCAGCAAGCGCTAGTTTTGTAAAAAAAAAAAAAAAAAAGGAAAGAAAGGGAAAAAGGTGGTTAAGTGAGTGAGGAAGGGCTTTTAGGCCTGCCTCTGTTTCCCGCCCGCTCATTCTCTCAGCCCTAGGGCTTGCTGAGGTAATTATGCCAGCTAAAGCCCAGTGCATGGTGTGCGGGTCCCATAAGGGGGGAGTCTTGGACTCTGGCCTCTGCAAAGCCTGTATGGCGGAGGCGACCTTGGGGGAGTTAGGGAGCCGGGCGGGGAGCCGGCAGGATCTCCCTCCCTCTTCTTCCCAGGATTTGGGTACTCCTTCTGGGGAGGTGGGCCTTCCGGATTCCCTCTTGGAGTTGCCGGGGGACCCACCCACTCAGACACCTCCCAAGCCGGGTTCCTCCTCTGTGGGTCTGGAGTTGGCGGAGGAGGTGGCTGGTGACTTCTCTCCGGAGTTTGTTCTTCTTCTGCACAAGGTGTTTTGCCTCCGCAAGCAGGGGCGGCATGGGCAGGAGCCGGCGCAGGCGGGGGCTAAGGCCCGGCAGGTGGACACCAGGGAGCTGGTGGAGGTAGGCCCGCTGCCGGCGAAGCGTCCGAGATTGTCGCAGGAGGAGGAGCCCCACCCCCCATTGTCAGAATCCTTGGAAGGGGATCTGTCTGACAGGGATGGGGGGGACGAGGAGGAGCTGGAAGAAGGTGAGATCCCCGAAGAACAGGCCAAGATGGTTCGGGTCTTCCGCAGGGAAGAACTGCCAGCGTTGATCGGAGAGGCCCTCAAGGTCTTGAACATGTCGGCCGGGGGACCGGCGGAGGAAGAGGCGCTGGAAGATCCTCTGATTCAGGCGGTCAGGAAATCTCAAAAGGTTTTCCCGGTTCATCGGGTGGTGCGCCAAATGATCCAGGAGGAGTGGGATCAGCCGGAGGCGGCCATTCGGGGAGCAAGGTCCATGGCTCGGCTGTACTCGCTACCGGAGGGTGAGAAGGAGTTGCTGCGCTCTCCCAGGGTAGACGTGGCGGTGGCGGCGGTCACCAAGAAGACCATGATTCCGGTCGAGGGCAGTTCTGCCCTTAAGGATTCCCAGCTGAGGTAAGCTGTGACCAACTACCTGGGTAATTAACAGTTCTTGCTTGGATAGGAGGAGTCTTTCAAAAATGGCCTTTTGATCTGCCACCTGGTGTTAACACCTATTGAAAACGTTTCACAGGTCTCTTGCCCCCTAGGTAGAAGGCCTCTTTGTAAAGGTCTCTAGAAGACTTTATTTGTTGCTCAAAGAGTACAGACCCTGTTTTGCCTTTTGTGCTAAGCTAAGTTCTGATTTGATTTAAATTATATCTCTTAGCTGCTGTTAGGCTCTAACTTCTTATGAAATTTAAATTAAAAATTAAGGATTCCCAGGATAGGAAGCTGAATACGCTGCTGAAGCATGCCTTCGATGTCAGTGCCCTAGCGCTTCAGGCTTCGGTATGTGGGGCGTGGGTTGCCCGGGCCTGTTTGCGCTGGTCCCAACAGATCCAGCTGGCGGGGGAGAACCCCATTGAAGGCTCAGGAGAGGCAGCAAAGATTGAGTCGGGTGCTGCGTATCTGGCTGATAGTCAGTATGATCTCATTAGAAGCCTAGCGAGGAATATGGTCTCGGTAGTTGCGGCCCGGCGGTATCTGTGGCTCCGCAATTGGGCAGCGGACGGTTCTTCAAAAGCTCGTCTCAGTAGGCTGCCCTTTAAGGGCAAATTATTGTTTGGCGAGGGCCTGGAGAAGCTGGTGAAGGAGCTGGGGGAGTCGAAGGGGGGTAGACTTCCGGAGGATAGGCCAAAACAGAATAGAGCCCCTTCCTTAGGGGGAGGGCTCAGCCGCGGGAGATGAGGCAGTTTCGGACCTCTCGCTCCTCGTCCTTTCAGAGAGGTAGGTTTTCCTCTAGGGGACAGGGCTTCAGAGGTTTTTGGGGGGCAGGAAGAGGTTTTGAAGCCTCCCCCTCCTCGGTTGCCAGGAAGTCCCAATGAAGCCGCGGGGGCCCGGGGAGAGGACCTGCCAGTAGGGGGCAGGTTGAGGCGGTTCCTCTCCGCTTGGGTCCGGGTCACGACAGACCAGTGGGTCTTGGAAGTGGTTCGAGAGGGTTATGCGCTCGAGTTCGCAAAGCCCATATTTACTTCCTTTGTTCTTTCTCCTTGCCGTTCTCCGTCCAAGCGGGCGGCGGTAGAGGGGACACTCAGGAGACTGCAGGCGCTGGGGGCGGTTGTTCCCGTTCCGGCGGCTCAGCGCGGGACCGGTCGGTACTCCATTTACTTTATGGTGCCCAAAAAGGAGGGCTCCTTCCAGCCGATCCTGGATTTGAAAGGAGTCAACAGGTGCCTACGGGTGCCGCATTTTCGCATGGAGTCCTTAAGGTCGGTGCTGGTGGCGGTACGTCAAGGGGAGTTTCTGACTTCTCTCGACCTCATGGAGGCGTATTTGCATATTCCGATCCGCGAGTCCCATCAGCAGTTCCTGAGGTTTGTGGTCCCGCAGGGACATTTTCAGTTTCAAGCGATGCCGTTTGGCTTAGCGACGGCACCACGCACCTTTACAAAGGTCATGGTGGTGGTGGTGGCGGCGGCCCTACGCAAGGAAGGGATCTTGGTCCACCCATATCTCAATGATTGGCTGATCTGAGCAAAGTCCGAGCAGGAGAGTCGAGACGCCACTCACCGGGTAGTGTCCTTTCTGGAGAGCCTAGGTTGGGTCATCAATGTCTCAAAGAGCAGGTTGGTTCCCTCCAGAGAGCTGGAGTATTTAGGAGCAAGGTTCGACACGGGCAGGGGCAGGGTGTTCTTGCCAGAGCGCAGGGTAGCGGCGCTGCGGGAGTTGCTCCTCCAGTTCCTGGCCTTGTGGGCGCCCTCGGCGTGGCACTACCTTCAGGTGCTGTGGACCATGGCGGCGACAATAGAGCTGGTTCTGTGGGCCAGAGCTCACATGTGGCCCCTTCAGCGGGCTCTGCTCCGTCGGTGGTCCCACGAGAGACAGGCCTTATCGGTAACACTGCCCTGCCCGGCGTCAGTCAAGGAATCCTTGCAGTGGTGGCTCCTCCCAGGGCCCGTGGAACTCGGGATGCCCCTCAAACAGCCGGAGTGATTACAGTTGACGACAGATGCCAGCCTCTCGGGTTGGGGGGCACACTGCGAGGGCCGGATTGCTCAGGGACTTTGGAGCATGCAGGAGGCACAGTGGCCCATCAACAGGTTGGAGCTGAGGGCGGTTCGCCTAGCCCTCAGGGAATTCGGAAGCTGGCTAGGCCGGAAGGCGGTCAGAGTTCTTTCCGACAACACGACGGCCATGGCATATATAAATCGGCAGGGCGGAACGAGCAGCCCCACCTTGGAGGAGGAGGCGGAGGAGCTGATGGCTTGGGCCGAAGTCCATCTGGTGGCCCTATTGGCGCAGCACGTGGCAGGATCAGAGAACGTGACGGCGGATTACCTAAGTCGACACAAGGTGGATCACGGCGAGTGGCAGCTGTCGCCGGAGATCTACCAAAGGATATTGTGCAGATGGGCTCCCCCATCATGGATCTGATGGGGACGTGGGAGTCAGCCAAAGCCAGCCGTTTCTTCAGCTGACGGAAGGAGAGGATGTCCGAGGGCTTGGACGCCCTAGTGAGAAGCTGGCCGACCGACGGCCTCTTGTACGTGTTTCTGCCATGGGCGCTCATCGGCAGGGTCATTCAGCGGATAGAGGCTCACGCGGGGCTGGTGATCCTTGTCGCCTCAGACCGGCCGCGTCATCCGTGGTATGCCGACCTCATGTGTCTTCTAGATGATCGTCCGTGGCGTCTGCCAGTGAGGGCCGATCTTCTGTTCCAAGGGCCGGTGCGCATGCCGCAGGTGGATCGATTCTCGCTTACGGCCTGGCTATTGAGAGGGCTAGGTTGCGAAAGAGGGGTTACTCAGGGGCAGTGATCTCCACCCTGCTCACTTCCCGCAAGCGTTCGACCTGTCTGTCCTATGTGAGGGTCTGGCATATCTTTGAGGCCTGGTGCGCAGACAGGTCATTGAGGCCCCTCTCGGTTTCGTTGCCTGAGGTTCTGGACTTTTTGCAGGCCGGCTTCGACAAGGGCCTCGCCGCTAGTTCTTTGAGGGTGCAGCTGGCGGCGATTTCCTGTTACAGGGGCAGGATTCAGGGAAAGCTCTTGGGCGAGCATGCGGACGTAGGTAGGTTCCTGAAGGCGGTGCGGCGGCTTAGGCCGCAGCAGAGATCGTTGGTTCCTCCGTGGGACCTCAACCTTGTTTTGGACACCCTTTCCGCTGAGCCCTTTGAACCCATCCAGTGGGCGTCTCTGAAGGATCTTACTCTTAAGGCAGTGTTTTTGGTGGCCATCTGCTCGGCCAGACGCTTTTCGGAGTTGCAGGCGCTATCTTGCCGTCTGCCCTTTCTGTGTTTTTTCTCAGGAGCGGGTGTTTCTCAGGACTGTCCCGTCCTTCTTGCCGAAGGTTGTTTCGGCCTTTCATGTGAATCCGTCGGTTTCTCTTCCCTCCTTCGCGGTTCACCGGGAAGGGGATGACGCTCGTTTGCGTCTCCTGGACGTGCGCAGAGCTCTTAAGTGATACTTAGCGCGCACGGAGCCCTTTATCTTTATCTTTATTAAAACATTTGATAAACTGCTACTGTCGAAGCATAGAGCGGTGTACAATAAAAGGTCTACACTGCAAATCATAGAAAAGAACGCCATAAAATGAAAGGAAAGTAAAAGCACAGCACACAGCAATAAAAGCAAATAACTAAATAGTTAAATTTAAGTCAGACGTCGGAACGGTTGTTTGTGCTGTTTGCGGGGCCGCGTAAGGGGGAGGTGGCAGCGAAGTCCTCCATTTCCAGATGGATCCGGGAGGCCATTTCTTCGGCTTACATTGTGAGAGGTAAACAGGTCCCAGCGGGGCTCCGGGCGCACTCCACTCGGGCTCAAGCGGCGTCGTGGGCGGAGTTCAGTCTGGTTCCTTCGCTGGACATCTCTAGAGCAGCGGTTTGGTCTTCTCTGCATACCTTTGCTAAGCATTATAGGTTGGACGCTCAGGCGTCTGAGGACGCTGGTTTTGGGGGCGCGGTTCTTCGGTCCGGCATTGCTGGGCCCTCCTGCTTTTGGAACTGCTCTGGTACATCCCAGTAGAAGGGACCGGACTGGAGAGATGCTAAGGAAAGAGTAATTAGACCTTACCTGCTAATTAACATTCCTGAAGGATCTCCAGTCCGGTCCCTGTTCCCTCCGAGACGTTGGATGTCCTTTTTCAGGTATGCTCGGCCCGAAGAAATAAGCGCAGTTGGGAGCGTTCGGTTGCTCCTCTGGGGCCTTTGCGGTGCGGCAAGTTGGATGGTCAGGTGTCTCGCCAGTGCGAGCGGGCTAGGTAAGCCTTTCTTCTCCGGGGGCGATGGGAAGTTCTCCCGGGGGAGGGGGTCTCAAAGTTTTTCCTTTGTGTTAAGTTTATAGTGCAGTTAAGTTTGGTATGTATTCACTTGTCTCTCCGTTAAGTCTGCTTTGCCAATAGGTCACTGGAGTTGGTGGGTGGTGCAGTCTACGTATACCCCAGGGTCATCAAAAGATGACGTGCTCAGTCCACAAGCTGCTGGTAGAGCGGCACAACCCAGTAGAAGGGACCGGACTGGAGATCCTTCAGGAATGTTAATTAGCAGGTAAGGTCTAATTACTCTTTAGCCACCTTACATCTGTGTGCAAAATGATTTCCGCTGCCCTTTCATCAAGAGTAAGATTGAAAAGCCCTCTTTGAAGTGATCTTCCACGAACTGAATTTACAATTTTGAAAGTGATGTCCATGATAGTCTTTATATTGAGTCTCTTGCTTGCCAAAACTTGCTGGTGAATGATGCAGTGGTAAGAAAGAAAATCTGGGAAGTAGTCATGCTGTCTACAGAGGGCTATGAAACTGTTAACCTCACCTGTCATTGCTCTTGCTCCATCAGTAGTGATGGAAACAAGTCTATGCAATGGAAGATTACACTTTGTCACAAAAGAATGGAAATAACTGAATATTTCCTGACCGGTAGTTCTCTCTTTTAAAGAAATCATTCCAAGTAGTTCTTCTTTAACACCAAAGTCTTCAAAAACCATCTAGATAAAGACTAGTAACTGGGCTATGTCTCTTATGTCTGTAGATTCATCCAGTTGGAGTGAGAAAGCAACACAGTTTGAAACATCCTCCAACAATTGTTCAGTTGTGTCTCCACAGATCTTTTCTATTCGCCGCACGACGGTATTTCTTGACAATTGTACATCTTGAATAGCAGCTATGATCTCTTATTTTTAAATCCTTCAGAAAGATTGTCAGCTGCTTCAAGAAAACAATCTTTTACAAATTCCCCTTCAGTGAAAGGTTTGCATTTCTTTGCGATCGGGTTGCTGTCTTTGAAGGATGCTATGGTTGCATTGACCGAATGTGACCTTGGCTTCGCCATCAACTTGCTGAGTAGCCAATTTCAGTTTAAGTTCTTTGAGCTTCAGTTTACAAATTTCACTTTTGGGTGGAAAATCAGCATCAAACTTATTGCTATGCAGAGCCTTGTAATGACGTTCCAGATTACCCTTTTTTGGGAATGGATACTGGGGCGTTACAAATTAGACAACACTTGTCTTTCACCATGATGAAGAAGTAGTCCATTTCCCCATTCATCATGAAAGTGGTAGGTTTTGCTCTTCTTTGGAACACTAATCTTCGTTATACTGGGGTGGCTGGATGTAAGAAGGCCAAATCTGCTAAGTTAGTATAAACACTGGCTGAATCTGGTCCAAAACTGTCACTGTCCCAAAGTACTGAAGATCAACAGGAAGTGAAGACCTCTGGATGATGTGAAATACAAGGACTGGAGATGCCAAAACCACACATGCAGTTCTAAAAGTAAAAATAAGAATTCATCATACTGGCACCAATAATCAAATACCACCAAACAATCATCAAAAAAACTCAAACACCTGTCCAGCAAACCAGATAAAATCAAATACTGCCAAACAAGTTCAAATACCACCACACGTGATTTACTAAATTCTGCACACACTGTAGAATCAACGCAAAGGCAAGGCAAAATAAAATTGCAGAGGCAAGCAAAAGTCACAGTGGTTTGAACCAATTCGAAAGCAAGGCATAGGAAAGTTAGAACAAAATTATAAAAGCCCGCCAAAATCACCAAATTCTTGACACTTTGTTGTGTCTGTCCAAAAACGTTTAATGAAAGCGAACTATAAAGCGACCAACGACCAGCACATGACACAACTAATACGGTAAGTGTATTCAGGTAAAGCCCGGGCGAATGGATATCGCCTGGTATATAACACACTTCTAAGGGGTGTTGGGGTGAGGGCAGGAATGGGTGATTCTGAGAGGCAGGAGACCAGGTATGATGCTGGGCCTGTGGCATCTTGTTGTGGGGTGCGGGTGTGGGCAGTGGCCCCCTGGGGTACCCACAAACTGTTGGCACGAAAACAACAAGCGCCCCCAATACACCCACAGGCAAGATTCCCGCAGGCAGGGAAAAAAGGCAAAGGATCAGCGGCGGCAAGCCTTTGGCAGACGACCTGCCGGCATGAGCTCTCTCCTAGCGACGGGGTGAGCTGCTGGAGAGATGGAGCCAAGTGGGGCTGGCGATCTACCTCTGACCCCTCTGCGATCTACAGGTAGATCGCGATCTACTTGTTGGACATGCCTGGTCTATATTTATTTATTTAGCTGTATTTATATCCCGCTTTTCACCGGGTCAAAGCGGTCAATTGGGGGATACATTTAACACGAGGGGATATGAGACACATACGCTAATACTTACAGGGAACATGGGCAATGGAGGGTTAAGTGGCTTGCCCAAGACCACAAGGAGTGCCTATAGGACTAGAAATCCCAGACCCTCCGGCCTGAGATTGCTGTCCCCAGGTGGGACTTGAACCCCCGGCCCTCCGGCCTGAAGTACCTTGTCCTAACCACTAGACCACTCCTCCCTACCTATAGAATCAGCTTTTAAATTGGCTCTGGATACATCTCTGTGATTTGGATGTCTGCGTGCATTTTTCAGGCATTCAAAGCATGAATAGGACTTCCAAAATAACCTTGATGTCTAGTTTTCAAGTGCTGGGGATTTTGCTTGTGGTCTGAGTGAGGAGTAAGAAGTTAGCTTGTTCTTCTGTGGCTAGCCTTGGAAACTGACACAAAACCCTCACTTGTGCTAGCCTGAACTACCCACAACTTGCTGCTTGTCTTATTGAAGGGGATGGGTGGACAAATCTACTGAATACAAATTTTAAAAAATGGCAGGAGGATGAGGAGCTTAGGTCATCAAATATGGAGTTGAAGGTGTTGTGTCTCATTTGAGAAATGATCGACAATAGATTTAACTGCAGAAATGTGCATTACATTGGAGGGTGGGGTGGTCTAGTGGTTGGGGCAAGTTGCCCCGGACAGGAGGGACTGGGATTTCTAGTCCTACAGGTGCTCCTTGTGGTCTTGAGCAAGCCACTTAACCCTCTGTTGCCTCAGGTACAAAAATGTAGATTGTGAACCCTCTGGGGACAAGGGAAATATATGCCATACCTGAATGTCCTCTTTGACCCGGTGAAAAGCAGTAAATAAGCATTGCTAAATAAATATTATATGATAATATGAGATGTGACAAAAAAGAAACGAGACTGGCCCATAAATGTTTTATTATAAAATCTACAAAGAAATTACGCATTGTCCCCTTCAAAGTAATCCCCCCCCCTCCCCCCCACCCCCCGAGTTAGTGCACGTCTGCATTCGCTTCTGCCACGTACGGAAGCACTCGGTAAAGTCGTCCTCCTTGAGGTCCCTCAGCTCCCTTGTCACAGTGGCCTTGATCTCTTCTACAGAGGCAAAATGAGTTCCTTTGAGCACAGTCTTCAGCCTGGGGAAGAGCCAGAAGTCGCGAGATCTGGGGAATAAGGAGGGTGGTCAAGAGCTGTGATTTGTTTGTTGGCCAAGAACTGCCTCTCACTGAGCGCGGTGTGTGCGGGCGTGTTGTCGTGGTGGAGCAGCCATGACTTGTCTCTCCACCAAGCCCGCCTGCTGCGCCGAACCTGGTCATGGAGGTGATTGAGGACCTGCTAGTAGAAGTGCTGGTTGACTGTCTGACCCTCAGGCACAAACTCATGATGGACCACTCCCTTCTGGTCAAAGAATGCGATCAGCATGATCTTGATTTGGACATGCGTGCCTTCTTGGGTCTGGGTAACAGTTGAGTCTTCCACAACACAGTGACATAAGTGGTTAGCCCAGAGGTTTTCAACCCAGTCCTCGGGGAACCCCAGGCTAGTCAGGTTTTCAGGATTCCCAGAATGAATATGCATGAGAGAGATTTGCATGTTCTGCCTTCATTGTATGCAAATCTATCTTATGCATATTCATTGTGGGAATCCTGAAAACCTGACTGGCCTAGGGTTCCCCGAGGACTGGGTTGAAAACCTATGGGTTAGCCAATTGGCAATGAGTCATGGGCATGGCTGCCACAGTTGTGTTTTTTGTCGCACCTCATATATGTGGAATGTGCATTTGGCATCCCAGATGTGAACAAAATATTGATTCTTTTGCTAAAGCGTGCCCAGTGCATGCATGTTTCCATAGTGTCAGTATGCTCTCCTGTATCAGCATACATTTCTATACAATTAGTTTACTGCATCACCGTAATTTTTTTTCATGTGCATTAGGAAGCTGAGGTGAACTTCAGTGCTCAGCCCTAATGTGCAGCTTATTACATTGGTCCCTGAGTTACTAAATGTTTATGCAAAAAAACATGTTTTTAGCCCAGCTTTGAGCAGGTTGTGATGTGGCCTCCATATTCTGGCCGTGACAGAGGCATGGAGAAGAAGGTGGCAAGGGCAATTGTGTCTCAAAAAGACAAGACAACAGGAGCAAGTGGAACAGCGCTGCTTTCTGCACATGCCTCCTGTGTCTTGTGGCAGATGTATCTTTTGCATCTGCACCCCTCCCCCTCCTCCTCCCCCCCCCCCCCCCACAGTTTTACTGACAGAAGAATGTCACCATACTGCTGCTATCACCAAGTGTACCAGGGAAAGGAGGGGAATGATGCTGTCAGATGCATAGGGGGAGGCTGGAGAGTGCTACTGACACTGTTTATACTAATGGTGAGAAGGCAAAAGCACAACCACAAATAAGTGTGCCAAGGTTGCCACTTTGCCTGGGCCATAGGGAAAGGGTTACGGTCTGGATTGAGGAAGCCTGTCTAACATAGATCTGACGTGTATCGGAATAGCTAAATGCCTTTCCTCCCTGGAAGCAAGTCTCAAGTCATACTCTGAAGTGTTGCACCTTTTCTGAGTAGCTTTTTTGTGTGGGAAAGGTGGTAATGGCAATGCCTCACAAATTTAAAGGTCTGTTTCCATATCGTTCCTCCAGACCAGTCCAGGAAAGGATACAAATGGGTTTTCCCCCTCCTTCAGCAACAGGACCGAGCATGTCAGACGTTTGATGCGATAGCCTAAGAGCTCCCCCTTCAGCTCAGACTTCAGTATTCTCAGTCCTTAGCAGCTGAGGGAGCATCCTTCCTGTGGGGAACTTCTGCTGGCAGAATTAGGACATTTCTTTTTCTTTGATTTTCTCTGGTGGAGGTGTAGTGTATATGAAAGTGGGTACTTCTCACAGCAGTGATTGCAGAGCAGTGGGGTGCTGCAGGGGCTACTGTATGGTGACACCACGGCACTTGAATGGGTCTAGTGAGCTCCAGGAGTTAAAAACCTGGTGGTCCATGTCCCTTTCTCCCCAGCTGGGCAACCCAAATCTTTGGTGGGGACCTCTGGGTTGATTCCTGTTGATTTGATTAGTGCTGCATCTGGATTCGGTATTGGGGAAAAAAAAGGTATTGCAGCAGACTGACTTTGTGGCACCAGTTATGGTGCAGGTAGAGACAGATGGGCCGCGGAGTGCTTGGCAGAAGGAGCACTAAGGAAAGGCAAAAGGTAAGTGGGAGTGATCCCTCTCAGGCGCCGTATTCTTGAGTTCTGTTGGCAGGGTCTTTGGTGCTGTCGCGTGGGGCTTAGCGGAGTTCTGTGGGTCCCGAGGCCAGTAGCGCATGCTAGTAGCAGACAATGCTTAGTTCTTCATTGCCGACTTCAGCATTCAGGACACGGGATTTTATTCTGCTGGAGATGGATAAGGCAGAGAAGCAGAAGGAGCACAGGCGGTTTTGGCGGGAACCATGGCCATTACAGACAAGGCAGCCATTTCCTTGCAGGGACATAAAGGGGGCAAAAAGACTGCAAAATCTCAGGAACACCACTCCAGTCTGCAGAAGGATAGAACTAATCCAGAAGTAAGGAAAGAAGTCTTATTTTTTTCCTCTGGACTTCATCTTGGGTATGCACAGAGCCTATTTATTGAAAAAATCACAGGCGGGAACAGCAGCGGTGGCTGCATAATCGGCACCCTTAGCCAGGCCTCCTCAGCATGGAGGGCTGTGAGCTTCTGGGGAGCCTCCAATTGAGGCATTACAAGAAGAGATGGAGCTGTGGGGAGAGCGGGTTCCCCACCATTCCCAGCATTCCAAGGACCCAGGAGAGGGACCCTCGGACCTCTGGGGAGAGGATACAATGCAAGATTTGGAGGATGGCGGAATCCCTTCCGGGGAAGACCCTAGTGTGGTTAGGGTTTTCTCACGAGAGAAACTAGCAGCTTTAATTAAGCATTCTCTGACTGCCTTGAACATTGTACCTCCTCCACCTACAGCAGAGGAACCGCTAGAGGACCCATTGTTGCAAGGGTTCTAGGGTTCGAGAGTTTGTTTTATGGTGCATTGGGTTATCAAGAAAATGATAGAGGCAGAATGGGAGGTCCCAGAAGTGGGCCTCAAATGGGGAAGGGCAATGTGGTGCCTATACCCCATCCCACCAGAGGAGAATGAGCTCCTTTGGATGCCTAAGGTGGATGCGCTGGTCTCAGCTGTCACCAGGAAGACCACAATGCCAGTGGAAGGAGCAGGAGCATTGAAGGATCTTCAGGATCATAAGCTCTAATCCCTCCTGAAACAAGCTTATGATACCAGCACTCTTATGCTACAAGCGTCCATATGTGGGGCATATGTGGTAAGAGCTTTTATTCGCTGGCTTCAGATCCTGGTGTCGTTGGAGCTAGCAGCACAGCCAGTGGCTCAGGAGGGAGCCAAACTGGAGTCTGCTGCGGCATATTTGGCAGATGCCTTTTATGACTTGGTGCATGCCTCTTCCAAAATGATTGCGTCAGCTTTTGTGGTTAAGGAATTGGGCAGCGGATGTCTCCTCAAAGACCAGGCTTAGCAAGCTGCCTTTCAAGGGGAAATTGCTCTATAGAGAGGCCTTGGAAAGTTGGTCAAAGACTTGGGGGATTCCAAGGGGGGTTGTTTGCCCGAGGATCGTCCCAAAGGTGATAAGCCTTCAGGGCCACAGAAAAGGTCAGCTTGGGACTTCCGCAGGTTTTGGTCCACTTGCTTCTCTCCTTTTCAAAGGAGGAGGTAGTCTCCACAGGGCCAGTCCAACACCCCATCCTTCCTCAAGGCTGCTGCCTTAATCACCATGACTTTTGTGAGTGTGCGCAATGCTGTAGCCAAACCGAAAGGCAGTGCCCAAAACTGATAATGCCCTATTGGCAGAGCAAACCACAGGAACCTGTGATGTTCTGGCCAAATGACAATATGAAGGTACGCCTCCATGAGATCCAAGGATATCAGGAATTCCCCCTGTCGAACTGCAAGGATGACCGACTGCAACGTCTCCTTGTGGAAATGGGGCACCCATAAGGTCCAGATGTCTCCTTTGAGATCAAGAATTGGTTGGAAAGAACCCTCTTTCTTTGGCACCACAAAGTATATGGAGTGCCTGAAGAGCCAGAAAGACCTCCTGTATTTCCAGACGACTGATTGACCACGAGAGCTCCTCCAGGGACTACTGCCCTTGGGCTACCTGCCCAAGACAATGCGCTCCCCAACCACATAGGCTGTCATCCATCGCCAGTAGAATCCAAGTCATTGGTTCCAAAGGAATTCCCTGCTCCAAATTGCTGACCTACTATATGAGCTTCTTCAGTCACATCCAATGAGGATAGTTTGTTGGATGCATCTTGGCTAAAACTCCTGAAAAACGAACCAGGTCAGTGCTGGTGGGTGGTTGTTAATGGGGTACCCTCCAATAAGGTGATAAGAAAACAAGGGGACAATAAAGAAAATATGACTTGGCAATTGTACAGCTCACATGGTAGCTGGATTGGTGTCAATAAGATAGACCTCAGCAGAAACCGACCATGCTAACAGCTGGTTGGTGGTGAGAGGCTAGAAGTGATACCATCCAGTGCGGTCACAGGAATTAAGTAAGCGGATTTGTGGACAGCAGCCTGACTAGTTTTGGTATCTAATTTGATCTTTCACAAAGTTGAATGGTGAGAGATGGGACAAAACTGCTCACTGAAGGATGATTAAACAGGGGAATCTATATGCCAATCTATCCAGAATGGTAGGGAACCAAAGATGAAGATGACAGGATATCACTCCTTATCCTAGATGGTTTCTGACAGCAGTCAAGCTGGTACCTCAGATGTATCCTAGGCAGCATGAGCCAGAAAACGTGGCAGACTGAATGAGCCAATTGGTATTTATGTGTTTTGTTTTGTGTTACGTCCTTGTAAACTTCTACAACCAAAGCTGTAGCTGTAGCCTATATGCCAGACGAAGCCTCAGCCAGGGGTAGGATTGGGCTTCTGTGTGCAGTTATCATGCACATTAGACTTCTCAATGCCTGGTCTTTTATGATTGTGTTTTATTTTTGGAAGAGCTGAAAGCTCATTATAAAGAGCTGGATATTACATCCCCTTGTACCCTTCTCCCTTTCGTTTAAAAGCCGCACAATGGAACTTTGGTCATTAGCTGGCATTGACTGCTAATATTTCAGAATGTACATTTAGCAGGCATTAATTTAATGAAGACGATCTAATTTAATGGATTCCTGCAGTTGATAGTGTGTTACACCTCTCTGTGTCTGTGTACTCTCATCATTCTTTATGAACTTGTGTTGTGATTAATTGCTCCACATTATTTCAGCATTTCACCCTTCTGTAACTTAATCACTGTCCTGTTCATTAGGTGGATAAATCTTGAAAAAGGAACATAGGCAGTAATAGACACAGAAAAATTAGAGCAGATAAAGACCATACAGCCTATCTAGTCTGTTCATCCATACAACTACTAAGCTCTGCAGTCCCTTCTTATCCCTTAGAGATCCTCTGTTCTTGTCTCGTCATTTCTTGAATTCAGATACAGTCCTCATCTCTGCCACCTCCACTGGGAGGGTATTCCATGCATCTTCACTCTTTCCATAAAGAAATATTTCCCCAGATTACTCCTAAGTCGATTCCCTTTCACCTTCATTCTCATTCCAGAACTTGCTTTCATTTGAAGGAGACTTTCCTTTCTCCGAGACCAAGCAGGAAGTCAGTCCTGACATATGATTGATGTCACCAACGGAACCTGTGCGGGAACACTGCACAGCTTCCAAAGGAAGCTTTTGGAAGGTGCTCCACACATGCATGCCGGTCTTCCCATCCAAAGGAGCTCTCTTACCTCAGTCTTCTTTTTTTCCGTGGAGCCTTCTAGATGTCATCTGTGTCCCAGAATCAAAATTAACTTTTTTTTTTGCTATTTAATTTCTTTTTTTTGGCATCGCATGCTGTACAGCATCTTCTACTATCTCCAGGAACATCGGTGCCTTGGCGCCATGTTTTCTCAGGGTTTTTCCTTTTTTTGGAGTGGAGGAGTGGCCTAGTGGTTGGGGCAAGATACTTCAAGCCGGAAGGTCGGGGGTTCAAATCCCACTAGAGGACAGCAACCTTGGGCCGGAAGGACTGGGGTTTCTAGTCCCACAGGTGCTCCTTGTGGTCTTGGGCAAGCCACTTAACCCTCCATAGACCATGTTCCCTGTAAAATAGTTATCTCCAAGTTATAATGCCCTGTTCAATGTAATTTCAGTTTGTTCATTGTAAACCGCACTGATGCAGAATAGCGCGGTATATAAGAGAATGTAAATAAATAAATAAAATTTCTTCTTGGTGCATGAGAATTTCCTCTCACGCCCCCCACCCCACCCCAGTCAACGAGGATGTTGGAGTCCTTTGACTTGGCGGAAGCGATCTATCCTGCCATGTCAAAGCTGGCTAGTGGCTTCAAAAAGTGCACTCAGTGTGACAGGACCATCTCCATCATGGACTGCCACAGCTGGTGCCTTCAGTGCGTCGGGCCTGACCACAAGCCCTCAGGCTGCGCTCTCTGCTTGCAGATGACATGCAAGGGGCTTAAAAACCGGGAATGGCAGTGAGACTTGCTGCTCAGTTCCAAAATGTCTACATCGGCCCTAGCATAGACACTCTCAAAGGCCTCCACCGAGGCTTCGGCTTTGGACAGAGGCCGAGCTTACTCAGAGCCAAGGGGTCATGGGACACTGGAACAGCGGTTCTCCTTTGATAAGGAGCACCCCCAGACGGACTGGACTTTGACCTCTGTGTCGAAGGGCGAGCCCAGGATGAAGTCCCATGGGTATCTGCATTGGAGCCCGGGAGTGGCTTTCCAAGCTTCCCTGGTGGGAGAAGTTGCCTTCTTAGGCTCCAGAGGGCCGGCGTGGGACTCCCAAGGCCATAATAATCAAGGAGTCCCTGCCAAGGGAGCCAGTATTGGCATCGAAGGCTGCAGCGCTGACTGTGGTGGCAGCAGAGATCTCTGTCCTCGCAGAGAGGCTGCAGGCCCTCGAGCATAGCCTCACTGTGTTTATGGCTCAACAGTCTGAAGAGATCTGGTGATCTCAGGTTCCCTGGCACCAGTGACAGCCCCATCCATAGTGGGTGCCTCACCTGTGGAGATCCAGCCCATCCTGGAGGTCCATGCTCTCTTGGGCGGTTCTGTGAAATTCGAGGTCCCTCTCAGTGCAGCAACGTCCCCTCTGAGTGCTTCTGGTTTGGACAGATGGGAGCCGAGGAATCCTTCTACTCTGCTGAAGAACTACCTGCGCAGCCACCATTCGAGGCAATACTTTGAGTTCCTCTTGGACTCTGATTGGGAGACCGAGGAGGAATCGCCAGAGACTGCCCATTACTGCGATGTCCTCTCTGATCCCTCATCCCTGTATGAGGACCTCTCCTTCCTCGAGTTTGTGCAGGACATGGGGAAGACTTTGCCCTTCATTATTGAGGCAGAGGAGGAACCTCTGGTGGAGAAGTTGGAAATCCTCCAGTACCCGGCTCCCTAACAAAGCCATTATGGTTCTGATTCACCCACTCCTGGAACAATGTCTCTTTAGCATGTGGGAAATACTGTTCACGGTTCCAATAGAAAGACGCCACCACCTCAATTCTATGTATTGAGTGTGCATTGCCCTGGGTTTGAAAAGGCACAACTCCATGGTGGTGGAATTGGCCATGCACCAGATTAACAGTTCCAAGGCACACTCCTTGGTGACCCCGGGTAGGAAGGCCCACACCATGGATGGCTTTGGGAGGAAGTACTACAAGGGATTGATGCTGTTAGCTGGTATATAAGCATAGAGTTATACATGGACATGTACCTGTGTGTCCTGGCGGGGGATCTTGCCGGGTTCTCAGCTGGTTTATCTGGAGAGCACCTTGAGTGCTTCCGGAGCCTGGTGAGCAAAATGGAGTGCTCCAAGTAAGCAACCTGGGCAGCCTACGACGGGTTTGAGTCTGTGGCCAGGGTGGCTGCGGTGGACATTGGTGCTCACCACCTGGCATGGTTAGTCTTCAGCCTTTGGCCAACTTGTCTTGAACCCATTGTTATATGTCCCATGCTGGTGAGAGAACCTCTTTGGCAAACCCATGGTGGAGAAGGCTGCAGAGTTGGAAACGGAGCAACTCACCAAGAACAGACTTTCGAGAGAGACTGACCTTTCCAGGCGAAAGACTTCAGGAAGAAGTCCTTTTACCCTAAGAAGAAAAAGGCCTATGGTATTTGTATTCATACCAGCTACCCCAACTGGGGCAACAGCCTATAGGTCAAAACCAGAGGCAGCAGCGCAAGCCGAAAATCCTAAAGTTTCAACCAGTGCCACAGCCCCAGCCAGGTGGGGTTTTTTGCCTCTGGCTTCAGAACATGGCCTGTCTTCCCCTCCCAGCCTCTGTTCTGCCACAAATGGGGGATGGCTGTTCCACTTTACCCACAGGTGGCCCAGCATAACAACCAATGCTTGGGTACTGCAGGTAATCCGTGAGGGCTACCTGCTCCACTTTGAGCAGATTCCCCTGCCTTCTTTCCGGGGGACTACCCTCTTGAACATCAACAACGTGAACTACTGCAACTGGAGGTCCAGACCCTGCTGGCATACTGGGTGGTGGAACTTGTTCCATCCTCTCAAGCAGGACACTGTTTCTACTCCCATTACTTCCTGGTCCCCAAGAAAACAGGTGGTTTCCAAACCCATCTTGGATATCCACAATCTCAATCGCTTCCTAGTGAAGGAAAAGTTCAAGATTGTATCCCTTGGAACGTTGCTGCTCTATCTTCAATGGGAAGATGGATCTCAAAGATGCCTGCGTGCACATCCTCATCCACCCTCTGCACCATCAGTATCCCTGCTTTATGCTCAGTGGACGGCATTGTCAGTACAGGATTCTGCCCTTCGGCCTTGTCTCCATCCCAAGGGTCTTCACAAAATATCTGCCAGTCATTGCCACCTTCCTCCGGCTCCTGTTGATATTTGTCTTCCCCTACTTGGATGACTGGCTTGGTCAGGGGTGGGATGCCGGACGAGGTCTGGAAGTCCGTACAGTGCACCATTGAGGTGCTGGAGCAATCAGACTTTGTCATCAGCTACCCAAAATCCCACCTGCAACCCTCTCAACACCTCGAGTTCATTGGAGCTCTCCTCAATACCACACTGGCTCGAGCATTCCATCTGGCAGACAGGGCCCAACACCTAGTCACTTTGGTGACATGCATCCGGCATTGTCCAGTTGTCATGGTTCGGCAGATGCTGCGCCTCCTAGGCCACATGACCTCCATGGTCCATGTTACCACCATAATGGTGCAGGCGACAGGACGTCTTTTGGACATGGTCACAGTGTCTCCACCTTTCTAAAAATGCCTATCCTGGTGGCAGCACCCCACTTGCCTGGCCCCACCACATCAGCAAGTCCTAATAACCGATGCCTCCAAACTCGGCTGGGGGCACATCTGAATTGACCTATCCACACAGGGCCTCTGGACTGCGGGGAAAAGCCAACATCAGATCAATTTCCTGGAGCTTCGGACTGTTGCCAATTCTCTCAGAGTGTTTCATCAACAGCTCTCCCACCAGGTCATCCTCATACAGGCTGACAACCAGGTGGCCATGTTCTACCTCAACAAACAGGGTGGCATGGGTTTGTATCTCCTCTGCTGGGAGGCAGTCCGCCTCTGGAAGTTTGCAGTCTTGCACGGTGTGCTCCTCAGAGCAGTATACCTACCAGGAGTGCTCAGCATCCTAACGGATCACCTCAGCAGGGTCCTTCAGCCATGCGAGTGGATTCTCAACAGGCAGGTGGCTGACTGTATCTTCCAGATGTGGGGCACACTTCCATAGACCTCTTTGCCACTCCCAGCAGCATCCAGCTCCCACTGTTTTGCTCCAGAGTGTCCTGCCACAATTGCTTGGCTCCTGATGCTTTTCTCCTGGATTGGAGTGAGGGTCTTCTCTATGCCTACCCACCAACTCCTCTCATGGCCAAAACCCTTTTCTGGTTGCAGGCAGACAGTACTACCATGTGCCGCACTGGCCCAGGCAACCCTGGTTTCCACTCCTCCGCTTGTCTCAACAGCAACCGCTCAGACTGGACTATGCCCTGGACCTGATTTCGCAGGATGATGGGACTCTGCCCCATCCCATCCTGTCATCCCTAGTGCTAATGGCATGGCTGCTGAGCAGCTAGTACAGATCTTCACTTGTCGCAGGTTGTGGAGAACATATGTCTCGCCTCGCACAAGGACTCTTCGAGATGTGCTTACACCTTCGAATGGTGCAGGTTCTCTGAATGGTGTGAGAACAAGTCTTTGGACCCCCTTCTTCTGCTCTGTGGATCCATTTGTCTTATCTTCTGCACCTGTCAGACTCTGGTCTAAAGTTCAATTTGGTCAGAGTGCACCTCAGTGCTGTAGCCGCTTATTGACCCATAGCTGATCAACTGATCTCTGCTCACCCCATGGTGGGTCGCTTTATGCGGGGCCTCCTACTATCTCGCCCCCTCAATAAGCTACTCCCAGTGGTGTGGGACCTTAATGTGGTGCTCGGTCAGCTCCTTGCACCTCCCTTTGAGCCGCTTAGCTCCTTCCCACTCTGATTCCTTACCTGGAAGGTCATTTTTCTGGTGGTGCTTACTTCAGCATGCAGAGTCAAAGAATTGCCAGCGCTGGTGTCACACCCACCATATAGCAGGTTTCATAAGAATGGGGTAGTTCTCCGAACATGCCCGAAATTCCTACCTAAGGTAGTTTCTGCTTTTCATCTCAGTCAGTCGGGGGGTTACTCCCTTCTTCCCAAGGCTTGATGCCAACAGAGCTGAGGCTTCGTTGCACACCTTGGACTGTAAGAGAGCACTTGCTTTCTACCTGGAGAGGATGAAAGTCCATTGCCAATCCTCCAGCTCTTTGTCTCTTTTGACCACAGTAAGCTAGGAGTGGCGGACCCTGTCTGTTTGGGCTTATGCTTAGGCTGGACTGACGTTGGTACGCCATGTCAAGGCTCATAATGTCCACGCTGTGGCTGCTTTGGTGGACAACTTGTGTTCCGTCTCCACAGAGCAGATCTGTAGGGTTGCTATGTGGTCTTCGGTCCACACCTTCACAGCCCATTACTGTCTGAATGGAGATTCCCTGCATGACAGTACTTCAGCATCTCTTTGGGAATTGAAGCAACTCCTTCCCATTGGCCCTTATGTCCATCCAGGTTACCATAGAGTCAGTCTGATGATGATGTCTCTGCTGGACGCTGACTCTTGGAATCTTTTAGCGATTTGCTCATGCTGCTTGTTCTCGGTTCATCTTTTCTGGTTGACCCATTGGGCCTTTTACAGGCTTTTTCGGTAGCCTGTAATGAGGGACTCCCTTATATGAGGACTGACGTCCTGCTTGATCCCAAAGAAAGCGTAGTTCTTCACCTGTAGCAGATGTTCTCTGGGATCAGCAGGAATCTGTTCTTACTACCCTTCCTCCTCCCAGTGGAGTTGTTAGTTTAATCATGCCAAAAAAAGCAATGTTGTCATACTGAGGTAAGATTGCTCCTTCAGGCGGGAAGACCAGCAGGCATGCATGGAGCACCTTCCTAAAGCTTCTTTGGAAACTACACTGGGAAGTGTTCCCGTGCGGGCTCTGTTGGTGATATCACCCATATGTGAGGACTGATTCCTGGTAATCCCAGAGAATACCTGCTACAGGTGAGTAACTGCACTTTTGTGCATTTATGCCATGAAGGTGTTTAAGCATCTCTATCATATTTCTTCCCTACCTCCAGCGTAAACATATTGAGGTTTTTAAATCTGTCCTCCTGTGCTTTATAACAAAAAACACTGAACATTGTAGTAGCTGCCCTCTGCACCAACTCATTCCTGTTTGTATCCTTTGGAAGGTGCAGTCTCCAGAATTGCACACAATACTCCAAACGAAGTCTCTCCAGAGGCTTATACAGAAGCACTCTAACCACCTTCTTCCTGGCCATTCCTTTCCATATACATCTAAGCATCTTTCTGGCTTTCACAGTCTCCTTTTCTACTCATTTGTTGCTGCTGCTGATGAGGTGACCAATCACCCCCAGATTCCTCCCTTCTTTCGTGGACAGAAGTACTTCACCTCCTATACTGTACCACTTAAATGCATGACCCTGCATTTTTTTAGCATTAAATCTCAACTGCTAAATTCTCAACCATTCTTCAAGCTTCACTAGATCCTTCCTCATATTATCTACATCTTCCTGGATGTCTACCCGATTGCAGATTTTGATATCCACAAATGGGCAAACTTTACCTGACACTGCTTCCACAATATCGCTTATGAAAACGTTAAAAAGAATCTAACTAAGGATCGATCCTTGCTGCACACCACTGGTATTGTCCTTATCTTCAGAGTGAACTCCATTTACCAGTACTCTTTGGCTTTCACTCAACCTTTTTCTAGCTCAGTTGGTCACTTTAGGGTCCATCCCTAAGGCCCTCTATTTATTTATTTATTTATTTATTTATTTATTTTAATTAGAATATTTAACAAGTTACATCAAAGCTACCAGAAAGAACAACAATACCTCAAACATACAAAAATAAAAAGGAAATAAAACCAAAGAGGTATAAAGCACAAGTCCACATCAAGGGAAGATACATCAACATACATTGAGGGACCAGAAGTACTGTTTAAACCCCTTTTATAATCCCAGACCTACTAACACTAAACAAATACAAAACATCAAGATACTTTATCCACCAGGAATTGCTCCAACTGTGAAGCCTCCAGAAAGGAAAATCTATTACCAGAATATGTAATCAAACATTTACAAGGAAACTTCAAATAAAATGTACCCCCTATTGCTAGAACCTTAGATTTGAGCTGCAAAAAAGCTTTTTGGCGGAGTTGAGTAACATGGGCCACATCTAGGAAAGCCATCAAGGGCTGCCCACAGAAAAAATATAGCTTCATAACAGCACTCTTCTCTGTCTCTTAGCTAAAGGAAACCAAAAGAGTAGCCCTCCTCATGACATTGTCAAGAGAGGACTCAAGAAATTGTCAACTCCAAAGAATCTACATTCACAAGCTCGTCTATATCTCCATCTGGATTAGCAACAGTAAAACTATGAGGCACATAATATATTGAAGTAACTAATGAATCATGAAATGAAGAATATAATAATACCTCATTCATATATATTTTTTTAATAATTCCACTGGAGAAAGTAGATGCACTACTGGAAAATTCAAAAATCGAAGGTTCCACGCTCTAGCCCTGTTTTCTATAACTTCCACTTTATTATGCAAGTTTAAACTATCCTTAATGAAGGTATTACTCACAGCTTGCACACTCACAAGCTTACTCTCCAGCCTGGCAACCTTACCACTGGTCTCGGTGAGAAGGGTGCCATGCTGAGGTAAAACCTGAGAGGTTTCCTAAGAAAAAGCACATAATTGAGCCAGTGATCCTTTCAATACCGCCTCCATCCTGGTTATCACAGACCAAATATCCCTCAAAGAAATATCCCTGTCACCAGGACCTGGAGCCCCCAAGTCCAAGGAAGTAGCAGGCAGAGGTACAGGTGTAGGATATTTCAAACCCGCTACAAGGAATCCCTCTATGGTTTCAGTCTGCTCCTGAGGTAGAGGTGTAGATGACACCAAGGACCCAACCCAAGAGGGAGGGACCAAGGAAGCACCAGCATAAGCAGTCTGTTGGGAGGGAGGGGTATGCAACACAAAATCTAAGGATGCACCTGAAGATGATGTCTCCCCCACAGTTTGTACAGGCAATGTCCCGAGGCCTAACACGCACGCTACATGCTGGTCCATAGGGCCTTTAACAGCTTGAAATTCCAAAGGGCCCTTACCTTTTGCTTTCTGTTTACCCGTAGAAACTGGATGGGCATAGCATCCTCTGGCATCCTCTGGTGCTCCAAAGGGGCTCACAAGGAGCTAAACCTGCCCTTTAGCACACACCCCTTCGGACACGCACCCCGTGGAGCAGTCTGGCCTTTATCCACAATGCGCTGGAAGGAGGAGCTATTGCTCGGAACTGCCGCCAGCATCCAGACCTCACTCAATCTACTGGTATCTCTGCCAAAGCCTGCAGCTAGCTGGCCTTTACCCCCAACATGCTGGAGGGTGGAGATATCACTCAGAACTGCCGCCAGTATCTGGACCTCACTCAGCTGGTATCTCCCCTCAATTTATTTATAAGTACCCATACAGAACTGTGTCAAAGGCTTTGCTGAAATTTAAGTAGACCACATCTAATACTTTCCCTCAGTCTAGCTCTCTGGTTACCCAGTTAAAAAAATGAATTAGATTTGTCTGAAAAGATCTGCCTCTAGTAAGACCATCCATTGGATTCCAGAAACAACATTATCCTCTGTTTTAGCAAGGTTTCCATTAATTTACTCACCACAAGGTTAGCCTAACCTTTCTATTGTTCCCAACCTCAATCCTTATTTCCGCATTTGTGTAAAAGAATCACATGCGTCCTTTTCCAGCTCTCTGGGATCACTCTTGACTCTAAAGAAGCATTAAAAAGGTCAGACAGCATAGCTGCCAGAACTTACCTAAGTTCCTTCAATATGTGTGGATGCATCCTATCTGGCCTCATCGCATTGTCTGCCTTTAGTTTAACTAGCTCCTCACAATCTTCTGAAAATTTACTATAGTCCCACTTCTGGCCCTTCATTTGTGAACACACAAGAATGTAAAAAATGCCATACTGGGTAAGACCAAAGATCCATCAAGCCCAGTATCCTGTTTCCAACAGTGGCCAATCCAGGTCACAAGTACCTGTCAGATTCCCAAAAGGTAGACTGATTCCATGCTAGTTATCCATGGATTAACAATGAATTTCTAGTTTAATAATGGTTTATGGACTTTTACGAGGAACCACAGAGAGCAAATAACCCACACAGGGAACAGGAACAACAAAGCAGCAGGTTCGTGAGACAGATGGACATGCTCTTTATTGTAAAACCAAAACCCCAAAAGAGCCTGTCCACCTGTCTCATGAACCTGCTGCTTTGTTGTTCCTGTTTATGGACCTTTCCTCCAGGAACTTATTCAAAGCTCTCTGAAACCCAGCTACACTAAGAAGTATGGGCTGCATACCCCTATCGGGTATGTATCTGTGCAAACATCCCTTGGCTTTCCTGCCATGTACTAGTCTTGAACCTATGACCTTGGGCATGGAAGGCAGGCATCTTACCTCACCCACCCACAGAACAAAAATATTTGTTAAGCAATTATGATTTAGTCTTGCCAGCTTCCATATATTCCTTCCCTTCATCCTTTGGGCTGACAATATTACTTTTGTACTTCTGTCACTAACCTATCTAAAAACAAAATGTCTTGTCCTCCCATTTTACTGCATTAGCTATCTTTTCTTCCATTTGCATCTTTGCTTTCCTGACTACTTTTCCAGCTTTTCTTAGCTTTTCCAAATATTGTTGCTTGTCTTCCTCTTTCTTTGATCTCTTGTATTTTATGAAGGCCACACTTTTTCCTTACCCTTTCAGCTACTTCTTTTGAGAATCATAGTGGCCTCCTTTTCCTTTTTATGCATTTATTTCCCTAACAAAAAGGTTTGTTGCGCTTAAAATATCCTTTATGTTTCGCCCATTGTTTTTCTCCTTCTCCTTCCCCCCCCCCCCAGCTGTTCCCATCAATTTAACAGCTCCTTGTGTATTCCACAGTCTTGCCAAAGTTAGATTTTCTAAAGTATAAGGCCCTCATTTTTGAATGAAACATCTCTGCCCTTGTCCTAATACTGAACCACATCATTCAGTGATCAATGGATGCAAGATGATTACCTACTATAAGATCAGAAACAGTCTCCCTATTGCATCAGGTCCATTATGGCCCCCTCCCACATGAGTTGTTTTTCCCAGCTGCTGGAATAGTAGTTCTTGTAGAAAATCCAGGATCTCCTTATTTCCAGAAACATTGCAGCAGGGATGTCCCAGTCAACCTCTGGCATATTGAAATCACTTATCAGTAGCACTTCTCCTTTCGCAGCAATGCTGTGTATGCTTCAATTAAATCTTTTTTCTACCTCTGCTTGTGAGGCAGGTCTGTATATTGCACCAGTGTAAATGGATGCTCCATTCCCTCTTTCTGGGGAAAGAGTGCTGCCTCTTTACCTTATAAGCCCTGAGTTTTGTTTCTTTAATATTATGTATTTTTACATATAGTGTCACTCCTCCTCTCTTTCATCTTACCCTGTCTTTCTTGAATAAGTTATAGCCTGGTATAATTATATCCTAGTCATGATTCTTCATGAACCATGTCTTTGTGACTGCCATGAAATCCAAGTCTGTCCCTTCCATTATAGCTTTATGATCCAGAATCTTATTTCCCATACTACGGGCATTAGTACACACCACTTTCCAGATGTCACCTCTTTTTTTCCCAATTTCTTAAGAGGTATTTAATGTTTTACTTGAGTGCTTTGTTCGCCCATCCTTGATAAATGTAGTTTAAGCTGTCTTCAATAGATTAGCCAGTCCACTGCAGAAGACACTTCAGCCCGTCTTGGATAGGTAGAATATCCTCTCTGTTCAGCTGCCTTTGGAAAATCATCCTATGGTCCAGGAAACTGAAACACACTCATATGTTGCTGGGATGTTCTTGCCACCTCCAGGGCCACACTGGATTTTCAGTTCGAGGTACAGAGGAGATGGAATGTTGATTCTGCCGGCTCTGGTGATCCGTATCCAGCTGCCTTCTTTCTGTACCATACAGAGATTTATTGGCGATCACTGATGCTTGAAGAAGCATTTCATCAATGTAGCTCTTGCTTCTCAGCCTCAACATCTCCTCTTGTTTTCCTCCCCTTGTTTCATGAAGGATTCAGCTTGCAGGCATCTTTGCACATGGCACCAGCCTCTTGCCTGGGATCAGGTTGGCTGTCCGAATGGGGGCAATAGTTTTGGGGATGCTGTTTTTCACAGCTGTAGTTCATACCAAAACCCGTAGCTTTTCCTCAGCTGTCCTTTTAAGACAAAAAGCAGCTAACCTTTTTATTATGTGAGATCTAGCACCTCTGTTCTGACTCCCTGTTTCTGTTCTTGCTCGCCTGTTTTTGGGGTATGGAGCAGTTTCGTATACCGTCACACTCCTAATATCTGATTTATGTGTCTGAGATGTATAGTCTCATGTGTGCTCCCTTTGAAGAATTACTAATCAAAACTCCTTAAAATGTACTGTAACTGTTTACTTTTAGCAAATATCCAAATGTGGACTTCTAAATAAATGTACTTCCTAGATTTCCTTTCAAGCCAAAACCAAACACTTCCTAACAAGCTAATTGGTGAATGGGAAAAAAACCCAACAGCAAAAATGCTTTTTTCTAAAAGAAAAAAATCATGCTCTTCAAACGGCTAGAAAAAATAAATCGGCAACTTAAGCAACAAAAAAAGTTATAAAAATTGACTGTAAAAACACAGCTGTCCTTCCTAGAGTATAAGTGGGAGCTAAGAATGTGTTGAACCGAACTGATGATTTTTCCAATATATGCCTATATGCATTGTATATTATAATATTTCCATAGTGGTGTGGGTGGAAATCGGGTGCTTTTAAGAAGTGTCTGCTTCAGTGTGTTAGGAGGGTTATGAATAGAAGTTAAGTGGCATTAAGAACATAAGATATGCCATACTGGGTCAGACCAAGGTCCATCAAGCCCAGTATTCTGTTTCCAACAGTGGCCAATCTAGGTCATATGTACCTAGCAGTTTCCCCAAGAGACACTGCTTTAGGTCCCATGTTGCACTGTGTTAGTATCTGTTTATCTGCATAAACATTGAGTTTCTTGAGCGAGCAGCACTTGTACCACACCTAGAATAAAAACTGAGACCTAAAGCGGATTTCGATTGTATCTGTGCATCTACCAGGCATTAAAAGTAGTTCTAGAGGACAGTTAGCACTGCTAGGAATATATTTAACTATCACTGCCCCTTCTCCCCAACCTTCTCTATCTATTAAGTTTATTATAGTTCTTACTCATTTTGCTCTTATGTTTAGTAAAGATTTATAATCTAAGAGGGAGGGGGACAGAGTGAGAAATCCTCCCAACTGGAACCATAATGTATTTAGCTGCATTTCGTTACACTACAGAAACTTCCTTTCGTCTTGCTGCCAGGTCAGGAGCAGTAAAGGTCGTTAGCCTTGGGTGATTTCTGCTGTATTGTGTACAACATTTTTGGTGCTCTGCTGTGTTTCTTAATAAAAAGAACTGCTGATGTTACCCAAAAATCTTTTGTTTTATTGGTCTCCTACCATGTTTTTATTTTAGTTCTGTGTAGTGTAGTGGTTTCTTGCTGCTGCTTTGAGTTTCCATGAGCTCAGTTGGAAGCAGGGCTGTGATCTAGGGTGCGCTTTCTAACCAGTCTCACTACCTCTAGAGGGGTTTAGATCTGCATTCGTATTGCTAGGGGTCCGAGGGCTGCAGGAGTGCTCTGAAAGTGGTATCCATTATCCCTGGTATGGTAAAGGATTTCCCCCCCCCCCTCCCCAATTTTTTTTTAAATTAACCAATATGTCGGAAGGCCCATCGTTAAATGTTCTAGATTCTTTGAAAATTTGATTGGCAGAACTTTATTTGAAAATCTGCATATAAATCCCATTTCACTGTATAGAAAAGCCAGTGGCTTTCTTTGGCTGATGTTTGTTTGCTACTGTCTGTGCTGCCCTATGTACATAGGAACAGTCTGTAGTGGTGCTACTAGCAAGGAGACCATACCACAACAGCCAAGGAGGACACGCTGTTACTGGCAAGGAACGCTATGGCTGGCAGGGAGCCCAGGCCACATCAGCAAAGAAGATAAACTGCTGAAGGAACAAAGAGCGAGTAGGGGGAGCCCAGGCCCCATCAACTGACAGAGTGGAGCAGGTGATGGAAGCAATAGAGGTAGGGGGTGCAAGAAGGGAGGTGAGGAGTGGGAGGGAAGAGGGAGGTGAGTAGTGAGAGAAAAAAGAGAAGTGGAGAGTAAACCTCCCCATACATACCCCCACCCACCCTCAGACTGTACCTTAAACTACAGTTTTGCCATTCATGAATTTCTAGATGGGAACATTAAGAGCCGAAGAAGCCCATAAGGTGCCTTTCATGAGGTGGGAGGCTTCTATGAGGGGGGAAAGGGGACAGTAGGGGAGGGATTGCAGCACCATTGTAAGGTATTGGTATCCTAGGCAAACCTTCAATCTTAGTTGCCTCCCCTCCCCCTTACATTTTGATAATTAAGCTCATCAATCATGATCATCTGAATAACCTCCCTTCCTGGGGATCAATTATCTAAAAATGCAGAATTGGGCATTATACATTTAGGTTTTAAACTTTGCTTTGTATGTATGTGTGTGCCTGCTCTCCCTGCAGGTAAGAGAATGTGCTGATGGCTCTTTTGAGTTTGGGTGGCTGTCAGAATCTATTGTTTTGCATTGACTGCTGCTATTCTTTGCTGTCCACACCCTACCACCCAGAAGCTACTGTCCTAGGTAACTGCCTCACCTTGCCTAATAGTTGGGCTGACCCTGAGGGTTTGGATAACTGGAGATTAAATTTAAACCCCCATAATAAGTATGGAAGAAAATGTAAGTGCCTTTCAAGTCAATACTGACTCCTGGCGACCCAGCAGCCCCTGGGTTTTCTGGGCAAGGTAGGACTAGAAATAGATTGCCAGGCCAGCAGAGTAGTTAACACACGCATCCCCCCAACATTTGGTCTGAGAGGCCCTTTTATTAAAGTGCACTGGAGTTCTGCAACTAATGCACGCTTAATGCAAAAACAATGTGTGGTAATTGCAACTGCCGTGCACTAATTAGCGAGAGGGGGCTCCATCATGTTCCCAGCAATTACCACACTGAATGGTACCCTAGTGTGCTGCAGCAACATGCATAATTACTATGGGTACACTTAGCTCTACCTATTAAGGTGGCATTAGGTGATCCTGTGTTAATTGCAAGGGTTGCAGTTAATGCATAATGTTTACCCCATGCTAATTGTGCATGGGTCACCATACCCACTCTTTGCCCCAAACCCACCTACTTGTCCCCCTAACATGCCATGGACAGTGTGGCAATCCAGCTGTGTTGTCATAGCCCCCTAAGTTTCCTTACCTCCCATAAAGCAAGACTGCCCAAATCTGTCCTATTAAGGTTATAACAATCAGATTTTCAGGATATCCACAATGAATGCATGCAGAACACCTTTTGTATGCACTGGAGACTTGGGATATGCAAATGTATCATGCATATTCATTGTGGATATCCTGAGAGTCCTGTTGGCTGTAGGCTCCCCAGGTCGGGTCTGGGAAACTTTGCTATAAAGGAGGCAGCCATAGGTCTATCCTTGTTTCTCCCAAAAGCCTCATACTGATGCGAGTCAAAAAAGATAAATTTCTTTTCAAGATGCTGAACAAAGCACTTGTGAAAAACTGAAGACAAAAATCTGCATCAATAGAAATAACCTGCTGGCGTAGGCTCAAAACCTTTCTCTGTTTGATCTATGTTGCCATGCTTATATTGGGGAATATGCTTATCTTTGGCCAAATTTTTTTTTCAAACAAAAGCTTCAAACTCAAGTGTTCATCTGGTCCAAAAAGAAAGGTAACAAGATGTGTAACTCTGGTCTATGCTTCTTTTTGAGAGTGTTCCAAAATCCAAGTTAAATTTCAGCTGTCCATGAATAAGTTTGGTTCTAAAAGTGGATCCTGTGTCTATTCAGTCTATATCTGAGTTGTTGGAGGAATTGCAGCTTTCAACCTATGTATAACTTCATGAAAGTAATGTTTGAACATTTTTGCTGCTGATACCTTAGAAAGTTTGGAAAATTAGTAAAGCGCAAATGATTTTACCTGGTAGAATTTTCCATTTCTTCAAATGGTGAAATAAGACCTTAGCTGCTAATTGTCTTTCCTTGAGTCCCTCCAGTCCAGTCTAGTCCAAACATGTGGGTTATCTCCCCCAACCAGCAGCTGGAGACTGATCATGCCAGGTCATAATGATGCCATTCCAGAAGAGCTCCGTACCCAAGACCAGTATCCTATTAAGAAAGCAGACTCCAGAGAGAGCACAAATAAGACATATTGAAAAACTCAATTTTGTGAATACTAAACCAAACAAAACAAATCCACGGGTTTATCGGAGTAAATATCCAAAAAATACAAAAATTACCCCATTCATTCACCAATATCAAAAATACAAAAACTTTCTTAGGAACAGGTCTCAGACTTCACTGAAGTGGGGAGAACCCAGGAGGTATACCTCTGCTGTGGTTAACATGCCCCTAAGTTCTCCTGGGTTCTCCCCACTTCACTGAAGTCTGAGACCTGTTCCTAAGAAAGTTTTTGTATTTTTGATATTGGTGAATGAATGGGGTAATTTTTGTATTTTTTTGAATACTAAACCAAAGCCAATGAAATTTATTTTCTGTTTAAAATGTTTTTTTCTACGAAGGTAATTGCTTAAGAAGTATATACAGTAGACAGATAAATAGCCAGAGACTGGTCGAGTGAGCTCGCAGTCCTCCCAGCAGAGGTTTATGCTTCACCAAGTAAGCTGAAGCAATTGCCTCCTTAAGCCACCAAGAAATGGACACCTTGGAAGTCACCTGTCCCTTTCGCAGACCTCCAAAAGAGCATAAAAGACATTCTGTCTTACAAGAAGGTTCCGTCCTCTTCAAATATTTGTGCAAAATCCAGCCCAATCTAGCAGGTGCAGCTGACAGCTCTCAAAATTCTTTCCCCATGGGAAAAACCGGAAGAAACACTGGCTGATTAAAATGAAAGGCTGAGATTACCTTGGGCAAGAAGGAAGGTACTGGTCAAAACACCACTTAATCCCTGGAAATGATCAGGAAAAGTTCTCTGCATAAGGTCTGCAGTTTAGACATGCTCCTGACCGAACAGATAACCACCAAAAAGATGACTTTCAAGGTGAGATTATTAAGCATAGATTGAGTTTTCAGTTCAAAAGGAGGACCCATCAGGGCCAACAAAATGACCAGACTGAGGTCCCATGGTGGGACCAATGGGCAAAGTAGTGAACAAACCTGCTTAACTGCTCTTAGAAAATGTGCCACGTCCAGGTGTGTGGCCAACAAAAGCCTTTTCACCCTGCCCCGATAACATGCCAAGGTTGCCACTTGAACGCGCAGAGAATTAAGCACCTGGCCTTTAGTCCCATCTGCAAGAAGGTAAGGACATCTGACACCAAAGCTGAGAAGGCAAAGCAATCGGTTGTGGTACACCAGTCCTCAAATATCTGCCATCCTCACACATATGCTAAGGAAATGGAGCATCTCTGGGCTTTCAACAAGGTAGAAATAACAGAGGCCAAATAGCCCTTCTCTCTCAATCTCGCCCTCTCAAGAGCCAAGCCATAAGTAAGAATTGAGCCCTCTGGGGCATCAGAATGGGCCCCTAAGAGATCAGATTGGCCCTCAGCAGCAGGCGCCAGGTGTCCGCTACTAGCATTTCAACTAAGTCCACATACCATGGCCTCTGTGGTAAGTCAGGAACTATCAGAATCACCAGACTGTGATGATCGTCTATCCTTCACAGCAGCTGACCAATCGGGCCATGGGGGAAACAGAGGAGTCCGTCCACTGGCCAGCGCTACACCAGGGCATCAAGGCCGCCTGACATTCTTTCCCTGCACTGAATGAAAAATCGGCCCACCTTCCCATTGTCTGCGGAAGCGATCTGGTCCATGATCAGAAGCCCCCAATGATGCGTTATGCTGTGAAACATGACCGGATCCAGGGCCCACTCTCCTGGATTCAGACGGTGATGATTCAGAAAGTTGGCTTGCATGTTGACTTTTCCAGCCACATGCGTTGCTGAGTAGGCCAGGAGATTCTACTCTGCCCACAGCAGCAATGGGCACACTTCCTCTGCTAGGATAAAGCTGCCTGTACTGCCCTGACAATTTATGTAGGCTACCGTGGTGGCAATGTCTGAACAAACTCTCACCGCCTTATGCTGAATGTGAGGACAAAAGAACTGCAGAGCCAGAAACACCACTCATTTCCAGACGGTTGATGGACCGGTACTTTCCGTCGCTGACCAAAGTCCTTGAGTCACCTGGGCTTTGCAATGTGCACTGCTCCACCTGTAAGACTAGTGTCTGTCATCACCAGGATACAATTGAGAGGCTCCAGAGCCAATCCTTCCAGGAGGTTCTGTGACTGTAGCCACCATTTGAGTTTGATTCTTGTCTCTAGCGGACAAACTAGCTGCCTCGAGAGAGATGGTTCTGCAGAGACCATCGAGACAGCAGTGCATGTTGCAGTGGATGCATTTTGGGCCCTGGCCCAGGGCACCAGTTCCAAAGCCACTGCCATGGAGCCCAGAAGGGGGTGCCTGCATCCTTAGAAAACACCACACCTGTTCTTCAACTTGTTCTCGCGATCAAAGGGTAGGGACACCACTCCTGCCGCCGTATCAAACCATACTCTGAGGTAAACCAGGTCCTGAGTGGGCTACAACATGTTCTTTGACACATTGACCACCCAGCCCAGGTGCTGAAGGAACTCCATCACCTGCTGAGTGACTCGAGTGCTTGTAGACTCTGACTTTGCTCTGATCAACCAGTCGTCCTAATAGGGATGCACCAAGATGCCCTGTCTTCTGAAGGCCACTGCCACCACCATCACCTTGGTAAAGGTCTGAGGGGCAGTGGCAAGGCTGAACAGCAAAGCCCAAAACTGAAAATAGCTCATTGGGACTGTAAATCGAAGAAACTGTTGATCTGATTGGATCGGGATGTGAAGATATGTTTCCATGAGGTCGAGCACTATCAGGAATTCACCCTTTTGGACGACCATGATGATGGAACATAGTGTCTCCATGCGAAAATGCAGCATGTGCAGTGCTCTGTTCACATGTTTCATATCTAGAATGGGCCAACAGGAACCCCCCTCCTTGGGTACCACAAAGTAAATTGAATACCTCATGCGCGTTGGTAGGTTGACACTTCCACCACCCCTCCAACTGAAGTTGCCTCTGAAGGGTATCCTGCACTGCACGTGCCTTGGACATGGCCCTGCAGGGAGAAAGCATGAAGGCATCTGTCAGAGGATGAGCAAACTCCAGTGCATAGCCCTCATTGGTTGACCTCCAAAAACCCACGAGTCTGATGTTATCCTGGCCCAACCAGAATAAAACTCTTGTAGCTGACCTTCTACCAGTATTGACTCTGACAGGGCTGGCTGTGATTCATTGTGGTTTCTTGGGGGCCATCGAGGAACTGGAATAGTAGTCTCTACAAGCTCCTCTATGCCCTCAAAAGGGCTGTCCTCATACGTATTACTGTCCTTGTTGAAAAGGGGCAAACTGGATAGCTTGAAATCTTCTGAAGTACCAAAACTACCCTTGTAAAGGTCCTGCCACTTTCACCGCCTTAGGCTTTTCCTCTAGGACCAGGGTCTCAAACACGTGGCCCAGCAGGCCGCATGTGGCCCGCGAGAGAGCTTTGTGCGGCCCGCGACGGAGGGAAACAAAAAAAAAACCCTGGCTTCTGCTGCTGACGCTGCCGCCGTGGCAGCGGCAGAATCAACTGTCATTTAAAAAAAAAAAAAAACTGGCTGCTGCTGCTGGCTGCGGCTCCTTCCCCTCTGCCCGGAAGAGCCCTAAGTCTGCTCCATCAGTGGCGGGCTTTTCAAGCCGCGAAGAGAGTATTTCCCTCTCGCACGGCTGGAGCAGACTCAGGGCTCTTCCGGGCAGATAGGGAAGGGGCCGCAGGACAGCTGTTTCTGCCGCTGCCACGGCTGCAGCAGCAGAAGCCAGATGTTTTTTTTTAATTGACAGTTGATTCTGCCGCTGCCACCGTGGCAGCGGCAGCAGCAGAAGCCAGGATTCTTTTTTTAAATTTTATTTACTTGGGCTGATGGGGGAGGGGTTAGGACTGGAAATGGGCTGATGGGGGTTAGGAAGGACTGGAGGTGGGCTGATGGGGGGGAGTTAGGACTGGTAATGAGCTACGGAGGGGCTAAGACTAAAATGGGGTAATGGGGGGTTAGGACTGGAAGTGGGCTAATGGCAGCGGGGGGGGGGGGGTTAGGACTGGTAATGGGCTATGGTGGGGGCTAGGACTGGAAATGGGCAGATGGGGGTTAGGGCTGGAGGTGGGCTGATTGGTGGGTTAGGACTGGTAATGGGCTATTGTGGGGCTAAGAATGAAAATGGGGTGATGGAAGGGTTAGGACTGGAAGTGGGCTGTTGGGGGGTTAGGACTGGTAATGGGCTATGGGGGGGCTAGAAATGGTAATGGACTGGGGGGTTGCTAGGACTGGAAATGGGCTTAGTGGGGGGGGGAGCTAGGACAGGAAATGGGCTGATGGTGGGGCTAGGATAGAATTGGAAATGGGCTGATGGTGGGGCTAGGATAGGATTGGAAATGGGCTAATGTGGGGATAGGACTGGAAATGGGCTGATGCGGGGACTAGAAGGGAGCGGATGCTGGGTGGGGCTGGAACTAGAAGGGAGCTGATGTTGGGGGAGGATTAGAATGGGATGGGGCTGGGAGAGTGAAATGGAGAGGGGAAAAATATTTTGTGTGGGAGGGAAGACAAATCTACAATTGGCCGGGTATTGGGAGAGTAAGTGGTGATTGAGGATGGAGGGGTAAAATTTGAGTGGATGAAATAGGAATGAGGAAGGAGCAAAAGGAGAAAGATTAGTATGTTAAAGCAGATGTAGAGAGAGAATGGAAAAAAAACTAGAAGAGAGAAGAAAGGACAAATGGACAGCAGACGATGGAGAGTTAGCAGAAGACACGAAGAAACCAGAAGAAAGTGGCTGGAACAATTGCAACTGAAAAAAAATGCACAAAAGGTAGAAAAATATCTATTTTGAATTTATTAACTGGAATATGTCAGCTCTGGGAAATGTGCATCATTAACTCTGTGCTTTGTATGGTAACATTATGCAAATATTTATGCAAATGAGGCCCCGCGTCTTATGCGGCCCATGGGTTACTTTACAAGTCCTCATTTGGCCCTCAAAGCAATTTGAGTTTGAGACCCCTGCTCTAGGAGATTGGATCCCTTGGCCCCCCTCCCATTTCCTTAACCAACTTCTCCAGTGCCTCCCCAAACAGAAGCTTACCTTTTAAAAGGGAGTTTACTGAGATGAGTCTTAGAGAACACATCTGCAGACCAATTATGTAGCCAGAGGACATGTCTGGTCGCTATTATTGATGCCATGGTCTTGGCTGAAGCCCTGACCAAGTCATAAAATGCATCTGTGAGATACGCTGAGGCTGACGTTAGCTTGGCGGCCTCTGATAAAGGCTGACGAGTCTCTCCTTCAGTGTCAGGCAGTGACTGTGACCACCTAATACAAGTCCTTGTCACATAAGCTCCACAAATGGAAGCCTGAAGTGCCAGGGCATTGGTTTCAAAAGTATTTTCAGTTTCTGCTACTGGATATTTCACAGGGCAGCCCCATCTTTCACAGGAATGGTGGTCTTCTTAGTTACTGCCAATACAAAAGGGTCCACCTTTGGCAATTTAAACAAGTTTTTTTTCTGCTTGAGGCACAGGATAGAGACGAGCCATAGCCTGTCCTCCCTCTCAAGCTGGCTTCGGGAACCTCCCATTCCACCTCTATCAACTGCTTGATGGCCCTATGTACTGGGAAGGAAGTCTGGGAGGATTTAATTGCCTGATGAAGAGGATCCTCTAAAGGTTCATTGGTTGTCTCTCTGAGTTGCACTATATTCAAGGCCAAATTTTGCAACAGAGTAGAGACTCAGGAAGGTGTAGATAAATGAGGAGGGTTTTAGCTAAGCTTGAAGAATGGTCTAGAATTTGGCAGCTGAGATTTAATGCTAAAAAATGTAGGGTCATGCATTTGGGCTACAATAATCCAAGGGAGCGGTACAGAATAGGGTGTGACGTATTTCTGTCCACGAAAGAAGAATGGGACCTAGGCGTGATTGTGTCTGACAATCTCAAAGTAACTAAACCGGTAGAAAAGGCGACTGTGAAAGCTAGAAGGATGCTTGGGTGCATAGGGAGAGGAATAGTCAGCAGAAGAAAGGAGGCGAGAGTGCCTCTGTATAAGTCTTTGGTGCGACCTCATTTGGAGTATGGTGTGCAATTCTGGAGACAGCACCTTCAAAAGGATATAAACAGGATGGAGTCTGTGCAGAGGGTGGCTACTAAAATAGTTAATGGTCTTCGTTATAAAGCATATGAAAACAGACTTAAGGACCTTAATATGTATACTTTAGAAGAAAGGCGGGACAGAGATGATATGATTGAGATGTTTAAATACCTCTGTGGCATAAATGTACAGGAGGGGAGCCTCTTTCCATTGAAAGCAAGCTCTGCTATGAGGGGACATGGGATGAGGGTGAAAGGGGATAGACTCGGGAGTAATATGCGGAAATATTTCTTTACGGAAAGAGTGGTAGATGCATGGAATAGTCGTAAAGTGGAGGTGGTAGAGATGAGGACAGTATCTAAATTCAAAAAAGCATGGGACAAACACAGAGGATCTCTAAAGGAAAAAAAGGGGACTGTTGTAGTGGGTGATATGGAAGGGCAGAATAGATAGGCCATGTGGTCTGCCGTCATGTTTCTATAACCTAATCTAAAATACTCCAAATATCCTGACTTAGGAGCGAGATTCATTACTGTCATAGTATGAGCAAAACTAACCCATTTGGAAAAAATGCCCTTGAGACAAACCTGCTATGTGAAAAGAGCAGTAACCTCCAGAGTTCAAATAACAATCCTAATATAAAAACATAACAATACAAATATTAGGGCAAGTCCTAGAACAGCATTAATGTCATTCCAGCAGGATAAGAGCAATAGCCTGAGAATGAAGGAAAGAAAAGGTTAAAATCCTATTTCTTCCCCTGACGCTCCTTGTAACCTTGGACAAGTTACTTAATCTCCTCTTGCCTTTGAATGTAAGCTCTTGCTGTAAGTTGCCTTTAACATTATTGGATAGTGCCCTTCTACCTTACACACTTTTCAATTCCCTTCCCCCCTCCTCCCATACTATTGTGTGTGTCATGATAGTGCAGACAGCACATCACTTAAAGTTTCCAAGACATCTGCAGCCCTTCTCAATATGGCAGCCTCAACCTTTATTTCCTCAGCAGACTGTACTGTGCTTCTGATCACATGATTCTAAGAGCTAATGGAAGTGCAGAGGAAGATTTGGTTAATCAGAAAGCTGGATAGGTGAAACATTTCAAAATTAACAGGCATTTTGACTTTTCTTAAAGATAGTGAAAGGAGAGGCCTGTGACTATCCAAATAGGCCTGCTGTCCCCCTGCAAGGATCCCACACTATCCCAGCTGGCCTGAGTGGTGAGCAATAAGTAGATGGCTTGGAATGAGATTAGCTGCAATTCACTAGGAGTTACAGCACCGCTGTATTGCTGAGTCCTGGTTGCTGCTTGTTACGTTACTGACAACTGCTCTGAAACCCCTCTGATCTGTGACCCAAATGCTTTTTGTTGCAGCCTACATTTAGAAGCGAAAGGCCCCGCAGAGAGAAGAGAAGGGCACTACTTGGGAGAGGTCTATGGAAGCATGAGTTACACTCTCCTACACACACAGAAGAGATCTGTACCAAGCTCTTGCTCAAATAAGTGAGTTTTTAGACTTTACTTCAATGACATCCATCATCACCTTAGAAATACACAGGTTGATATTCAAGAGCACTTATGCGACCAGTGATGGTTGGAGAGGAGACTAGCAATCGCCAGCAGCTTCTCTGAGTCACCTTTACCTGCCCCTTTGTTTCTGTGCTGTGCCTGGGGCGGGGAAGTGCCAACCCTCCCTTTCAGCACTGACAGTAGGGGCCATGGAGGCTATTAAAGCACTGTAGAAAAGTGTGGCAATTGAGCTGTGCCTGAACTGTTGGCAATAAGAGAGGACTAGAAAACATCAGCAGCTCATGCAGAGCCACTGGAAGCACAAGGGGAATTAGGCAATGGCTGGCAGTGCCACAGTACAGGGGGCAGCTGTGCCACTGCACCAGGACCACCAGCAGTGCATATGCTCCATTGTCTGTCTATCCACCAGCATCAAGTACTAGCCTGATTATAAAGGTTGTGGAGGCAGTGTGCCTACCTGTGGAATATGCCAACCATGTGGCTAGAAGCCAATGCTTCAGTGCTCCGGGAGAGGGGTGAGGGAAGGAGGGTTGGCCTGTGTTGTACAGGCATAGAAAGGTGGTAGCACATGACATCATGCTACAAATGAGAAGGTGAGTCGTGTGTGCTTCACGCTGTCTATCAACTCTGGTGACACAGCTCATGCAACACACAGAGAACTGTCTTGTACATTGTGTCCAGCCAATATCCCTCTGTAGCATTTCAGAGTCTGCACCCTCAAAATCTAGATGAGCATATTACTCCTGAGTCTTTCCCCTTTCACCGTTATCCTATGTCCCACTTGTACCAGAGCTTGCTTTCAGTCATAGAAACATAGAAATATGATGACAGAAAAAGACCACATGGCCTATCTAGTCTGTCCTTCCATATCAACAACTACAACAGTCCCCTTTTTACCTTAGATCCTCTGTGTTTGATAGAAACATAGAAATATGATGACAGAAAAAGACCACATGGCCTATCTAGTCTGAGGATCTCCTCTTGTGCATTTATGCCATGGAGGTATTTAAATGGCTCTATCATATCTTCTCTATCCCACATTTCCTCTAGCATATACATATTAAGATCTTTAAGTCTGTCCTGATATGCTTTATAATGAAGATCACTAACCATTTTAGTAGCCACCCTCTGCACTGACTCCATCCTGTTTATGTCCTTTTGAAGGTATGGTCTCCAGAATTGTACACAATACTCCAAATGAGGTTGCACCAGGGATTTATACAGTGGCACTATCACCTCCTTTTTTCTGCTGGCCATTCCTTTCCCTATGAACCCAAGCATCCTGGCTTTTGCCATCACCTTTTCTACCTATCTAGCCACCTTAAGGTCCCGCTCTTCTTTCATGGACAGAAGTACTTCGGCCCCTATACTGTACCACTCCCTTGGATTTTTGCAGCCCAAATGCATGACCCTGCATTTTTTAGCATTAAATCTGAGCTGCAAAATTCTTGATCATTCTTCAAGCTTACCTAGATCCCTCCTCATGTTATCTACACCTTCATGAATGTTAACTCTATTGCGGATTTTGATATCATCTGCAAAGAGGCAGACCTTACTCAACAGCACTTCCGCAATATCATAAGAACATAAGAAATGCCTTACTGGGTCAGACCAAGGTCCATCAAGCCCAGTATCCTGTTTCCAGCAGTGGCCAATATAGGCCACAAATATCTGGCGGGTTCACAAGGAGGCACATAACTTGCACAATGCTTGTCCTGGGCCAAGCATTGGATTTCCCGAGTCCTCTTTAATAATGGTTTATGGACCTTTCCTCCAGGAACTTGTCCAAACATTTTTTAAACCCACCTACACTAACATCTTTTACTACATCATCCAGGAATGAATTCCAGATTTTGATTACACGTTGCGTAAAAAAATATTTTCTCTTAATAGTCTTAAATGGGTTGCATTGTGTGCCCTCTAGCCTTTCTACTTTTGATAGCATAAACAACCGATCTACGTTTACCCATTCCACTCCATTCATTAATTTATAGACCCTATCATATCCCCCCTCAGTTGTCTCTTTTCCAGGCTGAAGAGCCCTAATCTTTTAAGTCTCTCCTTAGGGATACCCTTCCATCCCCTTTACCATTTTGGTGGCTCTTCTCTGTACTTTTTCCAATTTTGCTATATCGTTTTTAAGATACGGTCACCAGAATTGCATACAATATTCAAGGTGCAGTTGCACCGTGGAATGATACAGAGGCATTATAAGATGCTAAAAAGAATTGGACCAAGGATGGATCCCTGCGGTACACCACTGGTAACCTCTTTCTCTTCAGAGTGAGCTCCATTTGCCTGTACCCATTTTCACCTCCCAGTAAACCAAATTCTAATCCAGTCAATAACTTTAGGGTCCATCCCTAGGGTGCTCAGTTTGTTTTAAGTTGCCTGTGTGGAATGGTGTCAAAGGCTTTACTGAAATCTAAGTATACCACATCTAGGGCTCTCCCTTGGTCCATCTCCCTTGTCACCCAGTCAAAGAAATCAATCAGCTTTGTCTGACAAGACAACCCGTGCTGTCTCGGATCCTGCAATCCAATGGACTCCAGAATCCTCACTATCCTCCCTTTTAGCAGTTTTTCCAATAATTTACTCACCACAGAGTGTGACTAACCAACCTGTAGTTTTCAACATCATCCTTGCTTCCGCTTTTGTGTAAAGGGACCACATTTTCTTTTCTCCAGTCCTATGGGACCACTCCCGACTGTAAAGAAGCATTGAAAAGATCAGACAGTGGAGCCGCTAAAACATCCCTAAATTCCTTCAATATTCTTGGATATATCCCATCCAGTCCCCATTGCTTTGTCTACTTTTAATATAGCTAGTTCCTCATGAACACAGTCTTCTGAAAATCGTTCAAGATCCCTATCACTTCTGTTCCTATGTACAGATGTTTTCTGAGGTCCTGCTCCTGGCCCTTCATCTATGAACACAGAACAGAAATATTTGTTAAGCAATTCTGCTCTCATAAGCTTCTGTATATTCCTGCCCTTCACCCTTGATTCTGACAATATCACTTTTGCACTTCCTCCTCTCACTAACATATCTGAAAACTGTCTAATCCCCCCTCCCCCCTCCCCCATTTTATTGCACTGGCTATTTCTTCTTCTTTTTGTATCTTTGCTTTCCTGACTACTTTGATAGCTTCTATAAGTTTTTCCAAATATAGGTGCTTGTCTTCCTCTCTCTGTGATTTCTTCTATTTTATGAAGGCCTCCCTCTTTTTCTTCACCTTTTCAGCTAATTCTTTTGAGAACCCTAGCGGCCTCCTTTTCCTTTTACATTTATTAACCTGTCTAACAACAACTTTTGTTGCCCTTAAAATATCCCATTTCAATTTTGCCCACTGCTTTTCTACATCCCCCTGTGTTCCTATCCCACTAATGACTCTTTGAGGTATTGTTCCATCTTAGCAAAGTTAGTTTTCCTAAAGTCTAAGACCCTTGCTTTTGAATGGATTTTATCAGCAGTAGCCCTAATACTGAACCACACCAACTGGTGATCACTGGATGTGAGATGATCTCCCACTATGACATCAGAAACACTTTCCCCATTGATAAGCACCAAGTCCAGTATGTCACCTTCACATGTGAGTTCTGTTACCAGTTGGCAGAATACTTCTTCCTATAGAGAATGTAGGATCTCCTTACTTCTAGATGGCACCGCAGCAGGGATGGTACCAATCAAAATCTGGTATATTGAAATCACCTATCAGTAGCACTTTTCCTTTCATGGCTATACTGCATATATCTTCTGTTAAATCCCCGTCGACCACTTCTCCCTGTGAGGGGGATCTGTATATCACACTAATGCAAATGGATTTCCCTTTCCCTCTTTCTATTTTAACCCACAGTGCCTCTCGCTCCCTTTTAAGCCCTGTAATTCTAAAGCTTAATATTTTTTGCATAAAGTGCCATGCCTCCTCCCCTTCTTCCTATCCCGTCCTTCCTGAATAAAGTATAACCTGATATAATTACATTCCAGACCATGTCTCAATAACTGCCACTAAATCCAAGTCAGCCTCTTCCATTAAAGCCTGTGATAAGGAAGCTTATCAGGACCCAGGAGACAGGGATAAAGAGAAGGAATTCACCCTTATCAAAGGACCTATTTTACAAGGTCAGAGACACAAAACTCCATTTACACCTAGAAAGCAGGTAATTCCTAGCTGCAATAGGTTGCAGAATGCCCCTAGTGGAGAAAAGGAGAGGGAATGCAGTCCCAGGGTAAGGAACCCTTACGTCACTGAATTCCCCAGTTACTCAGCTACCAACACCTGATCTCCAACACCTGAGAGGAGAAGGGGTGGGGCTGGAGCCTGAGAGGTTTAAGACTAGGTCAGATTATCGAGAAAGAGAGAGGAGTAGGAATACTTACTGGAAGAGGAATGGAGCTGGAACAGTAAGAACAGCAGGAACCAGGAACACAAGTTGGAGGACAGGATGAGGAAGCTCAGGTGAATGGTGGCCAGAGCATGAGAGAGGAGAAGCTGATACAAGCCTTGACCCAGGTAGGAGCATTAGAAGCTTGTCTAATTTGGAGCACTACAGAGTTGCAAGAGACAGCTTTTGCCCTAACGGGAGGCAGTCAGCCAAGCCCTCTGAGTCAGACATGAAGGTAGAGCCTATGCAACTGGGTGAACAAGACCTAGCTGTAGAAGAAGACAACTCATATATGGATTGCTCTTTATGCCAGTCTTCAAATACGTAGGGTTTGGAAGGGAGTCAGCCATAAGGAAAACCTCCAGAGTCCGGTAACCCTGAGAGCCTGTAGATAACTTGTGAAGGTCCTGTATTAAAGGAGAAATACCTTTGCTGAGCAAACTGCAGCTGCCTAATTAAAACTTGTTAAACAGCTGCTAGCCAGTGCAGTGCACAGCCTGAAGCCGTGCTGACGGTGAAAGTAAGAAAAGCTTTGATTTTGTTTTCACTATTCCTGAAAGCCTGGCATAGAGAATTGTTTGCCTATGAAGAGTTTAACTTCTTGTTGAAAGTTTTTACTGTGCTTAAGGAGACAAACAGCCGGGAAGTGTTCTGGACTGAGAGAAAAGAAACCTGCTTTAGGAAAAGCTTTTTCTGTTTGTTTTAAAAACAGCACTGCTAGCCATATCTGATAGCATTGGCTGTTGAAAGGACTTTTCTTTATGTTGAAGAACATTATAAGCTGTTTTGTTTTGAGTTCAGTTATATCCTGATGTATTTCTGAAAGAATCCTGGAGAAGCAATCCAAAGGTGTTATTTTGTGAACTTTGCATTACCCCATAAATAAATATCTGTCAAAGCCTTACCACTCAAGCCAACTACAAATGTGTTTTTTTTTACCTGAAGCCAAGTACCTCCTGACTGAACTACCTTTCCCATGAGGCATTACAAGGCAGCCAGTCAGGTAAAGGCTAAATGGTGAATCTCTCCTATGACAAGCACGCCCCTCCACACTGTCTGTAAGGGGCTAAGGGCGTGACAAGCCTCAACATCTGGG
Source organism: Ichthyophis bannanicus (assembly GCA_033557465.1). Taxonomy (NCBI): domain Eukaryota; kingdom Metazoa; phylum Chordata; class Amphibia; order Gymnophiona; family Ichthyophiidae; genus Ichthyophis; species Ichthyophis bannanicus. Next base: position 82,016,152 of record CM066039.1, read on the forward strand.
ATCTTATTTCCCATACTACAGGCATTTATGCACACTGCTTTCCAGATGTTGCCCCTTTTACGTATTTCTACAGAGGTATTTAATGTTTCACTTACCTGGGGGCTTTTTTCACCCATCCACAATGAATATAGTTTAAAGCCCTCTTCAGTAGGTTAGCCAGTCTGCTGAAGAAGACACTTCGACCCTTCCTGGACAGATGGGTGCCATTTCTGCTCTGTAGCCCTTGGAATATTATCCCATGTCCAGAAAACCAAAATGCTCTTGATGACACCATCTACGCAGCCATGCATTTATCTCCAGGATGTGAGCTTCTCTGCCTCGGTCTTTACCTTCAACAGGGAGGATTGAAGAGAACACCACCTGCATGCCTATCTGCTTCACCCTTTGTCCCAGAGCCATGAAGTCACTTTTGATACACTCCGAGGAATACCTAACAGTATCATTTTTGTCGACATGGATGAGCAACATTGGATAATAGTCTGTAGGCATGATGAGTCTTGGCAAACTCTCCATAACATCTCACATTTTGGCACCTGGCAGACAGCACACACCTCTGGACATCAAGTCTGGTCAGCAGCTGGACACCTGAGAACCTCTCAGTATAGAGTCACCAATCACCACTACCCTTTGCTTCCTTGTAGTTATTAATTCTGCTCTGGTTCTTCCCTTTCCTGGGATGTCTTCACCTCCTTGACTTCCAGGGCTGCATACTGGTTCTTCAGTTCAAGGGCTGATGAAGTTGGATTGTTGATTCTGCAGGCTCTGATGACTCTTGTCCAACTGTCTTCATTCTGTAGCCTCCCATCTTCACCTCTGTTGGACAGCTTGGATGTTTCAAGAAGCATCTCATCAATGTACTTTTTGCTGTCTTGAATGCTTCTCAGCCTCACCACCTCTTCTCTGAGCTCCTCCACTTGTTTCATGAGAGCTTCAGCTTGCAGGCATCCTGTTGGGACAGAGGCAAAAGCTGTAATGGGGCCAACAGCTTTGGCAGTATGATTTTTTGCAGCCATCTTTGAGTTGGTGGAGCTTTGGTACCTGTTGAAGTAAACAAGAGAGACCTATCAAAGAACCTAACTTTTCATCAGCTGTCCCTTAACAGATAAAGCAGTTAACCTTTTTTATGTGTGTTCTAACAGTGTTGTTCTATGTCCCTGTGTTTAGCTAATTGGGGAGTTGCCCTATAAAGCAAGAATTCTCACATAGGGTGGGTGGGTAGGGAGGGATCTAACACCTGATGAGTTCAGTAGCTGCAAAGAGCTCACTCTGAATGGAAAGCTGGAAAAAGAAAAGAATGAACTTTACCCAACACCACAAAAACAAATCCTCTTTTGTAATACAGAAAAAGATTTCGCTTTTAAAAATGAAGACCAAAACTCCTTTTAGAGCTCTCAGGCAGAGAGCTTGTATTTAAAAGTCACACAGTATTACCTTGTTTGCAATGGAGATCCTGCAAATCTCCTCCCTAAGAAGCTGGTGACAGTGCCCATGCATCACCTTCTGCAGAGAGTGCAGATGAGAATGTGGGAAATCCCCCTCACTGTGCCTGCAGTCAGTAGAAGGCTTTACTCCATGTTCAGAGTTCAGAAGGCTCTCAGAGTTGAGAAGCCTCAGCTTTCTCACCATTCCTTGGTGGTCGAATCCGCCTTTAAGAGAGCCAAGAGCACCGAGACTCATTCCTTGGCATCACTGGGGAGGGAGGTTCAGACATTGGACTCTTTAGGGAGAAGGTAGAGTATTTGCAGAGTTCCATGCTCATAGCTTGCATGACCTCTTACCAGCTTTATATGGGCATGTTTTTGAAGAACATCATGTCTGACCTGGCCGAGCCATAACAGTTTCTCCCTCTAGAGCAATTGGAACAGTATCGTTCCCTCAATGATTTTGCAGTACAGCCTTTTCTGGAGAAACAGGGACTACAACTCTATAGATGCAACAGGGGTAAAACAATAGCTGGCTCAGCCTCTCAAGACCAGCATTGGTTTCTTAATAAACCTTCAGAGCTCCCCTCCACCATCTCCCCATTCATTCAGCATCTCCTGCCTATACCTCCTGCCTTCCTCTCCACTGTACTTCTTCCCCTTGATCTGTTGTTTTTTTTTTCACACCCAAACATCCCTTGTCCTGCATCCAGCTCTCTTTTGTCATCACTGCTTGCCCTCCTTTTTCCCCTGTACACTTTGTTCTGCAGAATTCCTCTGCCTCTCACACCAACCCTTTGCACAACAATTTCCCTCTGTTCTCATTCCCTACCCAATAGTAACCCTTCACTCTCCCTTTCACACCCTGTCCAGTAACCCTCTCTCTTGCTCACTATAGCAGAAATGGTCACACTCTGTTGTCACCTCAATAACAATGATGCATACTCCCTCCATTAACAAATACGTTATAAAATAAAAATGTAAAACCTTGCAGCCCCCCATGCGCTGAGCCATGCGCCCCCATGCTGTGCTGCCATCAATTCCGGTTGCAGGTTCGGGGGGCTTGACAGCAGGCTATGTGCTTTGGCACACATGGCCTGCCGCTTCTCACCCCCCCCCCCCCCCCCGCTGACATAACGTCAGGGGTTCAGAAGTGGCAGGCCATATGTGCCGAAGCACATGGCCTGCCGCCGATCCTAGCCATCCCCTCTCCCTGCTGCCGAATCAGTGGTGGCGTGGCATGGCTCAGCACAGGGGGGAAGGGTGCCACGGTTTGGCACGCAGGGGAGGGTGTCAGGCCATATGTGCCAAAGCACATGGCCTGCTGCCGAGCCTAGCCATCCCCTTTCCTGCCTCTGGAATCAGTGCTGGCATGGCTCAGCATGGGGGAGGAGGCAGTCCATATGTGCCAAAGCAGATGGCCTGCTGCCCACAGAGATCTGACACCCTAGGCAGCTGCCTAGCCTGCCTAGTGGACAGGCTGACCCTGGAACATTGGGCAATGGCTGAAAAACAGAGGCATGGAGTTTGGGTTTCAGCATGTGAATTCTGCCCCAGCTTCAGTATACAAAAGCTTTGCCAATGATAACCACTAGAGGGAGCACAGTGCATTCTTTGTCCTTAGTTAGGGGCCTTCAAAGACGACCAAAAAAAAACAACCCCTCGAAAGTCAATTCCAGACTCTAAGAGGGGATACTTTTATCTAATCTAATCTAATACATGCTTATATACTGCCACACTCCCAGACTCAGTGGTTCAGTGCGGTTAACAAAAAGCATGAAAACTTTAATGACTAAAGTTTGTTAATTATTGAACAGCAATCTGTTTTGGTAACTGTGGTCATAGTTCTGCTGCTATGGAACTGTCTGTTTAAATCTGAATTTTAATTGAATGCCTTTACATGAAGGAAACAAAATAACACCAGAAGCCTGTAAACATTTAGAATTAGTTGCTAAATTTGGGGTCAAAAGTGAGGAGAAATATTTGGGCACATAGTCATTAAAAAATATGTAAAGAATGGTGTAAATTTTAAATTTAGCCCGATTCAGGACTCTAAGCCAATGTAATTCATGAAACAGCGGGGTCACTGGGGTGTATCTAGATACACCATAAATTAGTCGAGCTACAGCTCGAAAATAAAAGATTTCCATTATCCAAGTAAGCAAGAATGGTACTTTTGAGAATTTAGAGCCGAAAGTGAATTACAGAGAAAAAAGTTTAATTCTACATAATTGACACAGTCTAAAAGAGGATCTTGTCACAAAAGAACTAATATGAACCTCAAGTGATAAATTTTCATCCAGTAAAACTCTGAGAACATGGAGTACTGGGTCAAAGAACAGATTTAATTGTTTTGATGCCTCAAATAATGAACTAGACAGCAATTTAGCATTATTAAAGTAAAGAGCCTTTGTTTTAGATGTAATTGCAAAGTCCTCGCCCACCTCTCAAGCTATTATTAATTTTTTAATAAAAGTCGCTTGACGATGATGTGAATGTTAACAGAATAGAAATAGCATCTGCATAAGTATATAACAAGATTGTTTTGAGGAAGAAACCAGCCTAAGGTTATCATGAGAACATTAAAGGGTGCTGGGGAAAGTGGGGAGCCCTGTGGAACACCACAACAGCACTCCAGACTCCCGAGCAATCCACGCTAACCCTGACCTAATATGACCTGTTCTATAAAAAACCCCAAAACTATTTATACACAAACCCTGAAATCCCAAAATGATCCAGAATGGTCAGCAGAATGTCATGGTTTGCCAAATCAAAGGCTATGGTGAAATCAAACTGTAATAAAACCGCCATATGGCCTTTAGATAGAGCAGTATTTATGTCTGAAGTAAGGGTCCCTAAAAGCAAGCCAGTGTTATGTGCCTTCCTGAAACCAAATTGTGAATTATCCAGGCAATCAAATTTGTCTCAGTATTGGTCTAGCTGTCCAGCTACTATGGCTTCTATTACTTTAACCATCACTGGAATATTTGCAATAGGATGAAAGTTCGCTACATCCGCTAAACCGTCTTTTTTACCCTTAGGAATCTGGGTAAGAATAATATCCCCAAGTTTCCGAGGATATATTCCCTATAACAATAATTCTGTACAAACCTTGAAAAACGAGGCATGGAAATCAGGAGATGCAGTTTTCCAGAAATGATTTGGACAAAGGTCCGCTGGTGAGTATTTCTTAGAATACTGTTTAAAAAGGTTGCCTACTTCCTTCGCTGTTGGTAGAAAAAATTCCGACTATGAGCGATTTACAGAAAAAGGACCAGCTTGATTTCCCTGTGAAATTATTGTAAGGAAGTCAACAAAACCTACATAATTTATGAGTAAATTAGTATGTAAATTGCTAAATTTTGTTGCAAATATCTGTAAAATGTTTATTTTATAGGTTTTTTATACCGCGTTATTTCAATCACAGCAGTTTACATTGTAACTTAAACTTGATAATGTACATTAAACAGGGACATTGATAACCTGGATTTTTCTAAGGCAATGGAGGGTTAAGTGACCCGCTCAAGGCCACAAGGAGTGCTAGTGGAGAATTGAACCCTGGTCTCTTCGTTTCCAAGCCAATGGTCTAACCATTAGGTTACTCCCTCATGTTGGGCTTTCAAGGATGGATTGGTCTTTAATTTGATTTTATCTCTTAATAGGGATGTGGCCACTCTGAATAGTGTTTTACATTACATCATAGTATTGTTTCCTTGCCTGGCAAAGCATCGCCTTATATGGTTTATATTTAACCTTCCATTTTTGCGAGGCCGCGGGCAGGGTCCCGGCGGCCAGCTTTAACCGGGCACGTGGCCCGGTGCGGGGACCCTGTGCGCGGCCCGGGTGGGTGTGCGCAAGTGCGCGGTTTAAATTGATTGGCTCCCGTCGGTCGCAGCCGTGCGGGAGCCAATCAATGGGGTTGTTGTTGGGGGGTGGGGGGGGTGAGTTCCCGGCCGGCGGCCTCCACGTGCTCAGTCGGAGCGGAGGCTGCTTTGGGGGTGCTGGCGTTGTTGTTCGGGGCAGAGAAGCGGCGGCAGCGGGGCGCGTTGGTGCGGCTAGCCGGGGTCCCTGGAGTCGGGCATTGGCAAGGCGCCCAGAGGCAAGTTGGGGGGGGGGGGGTGCCGGCTCCCGGTGGGTTGGTGTGTGGGGGGTTCTTTTTGCTAGGGAGTGTGGGGATTGTCTGGGGGTGGCTCCTTTCCGGGCATCATAAAAAAAAAAAAATAATAAAGATTAATAACCTCCAGAAAGCCTCAGGCAGCTCAGTACAGGGCGCAGAAGGCTGAGGTTTGCGGCGGGGGTGGGAGCCTTCTTGGTGGTGAGGGGGGGGGGGTTTGGGGAGTGTGGGCCGGTTATGGTGGGGTTGTTGGGCCTGGTGGGAGGCCTGCACCGCGTGGTCAGGCGAAAAAGGGGGGTTGGGCCCCGGAGGGTGCTGCTGGGGTGAGGGGGCGAAGGGGTTCAAGGTCTGATGGGGATGGGTCAGGCAGGGAGTTGCCCAACCCTGCGGGGGAGAGGGGGCAGAGGGGTTGTGGGGCTTCTGGGGGGGTACTGTGCAGGGGCGTAAAGGGACGAAGGGCGTTCGGCAGTCGGGGGTGGGTGACGGGGGTGAGAGGTGTGACCCGTCCCCCAGTGGGACCCAGGGGTTGGGCGGGGGGCATCGGGGGGCGGTTGGGGCTTTGGGAGGTGAGAATGTGGGGGGTGGTAGGGGTTTTGGGGGTGCGCCAGGGGGTTCGGGGGCGGCGGGGGGTGTTTTGGGGGTGCAGGGGCCTGGGGGAGGCTTGCGGCCGGATGGGGCCCAGTGGGGCAGTGGATATGGCGTGCCTGCAGATTGGCTTCATGGTCCCGGTGGATATGGTCCGCCGGGGGGGCCTTCGCCGTGGGAACAGTGGTTGGGTGGGGGGCAGGGGACGTCTCGGGCAGAGTGGGGTGGCCTTTGGCCTCAAGCTTGGTCGCTGGCGGTTCCCCCCTGTCTTTCCTTTTATGTCTCCGCAGGGGCAGGTCATAGCGCAGCCAGCCTGGACGTCGAGCGCCTCTGGACGCGAGAGCTGGTTGAATCCGGTGGCGGGTGCTGCGACGCAGTACGGAGCGGCGGCGGAGTCATCGGATGGACGGCCCTTGGATATCGTGCGGGCCGGCGGTGTGGCCAGTCTGGTTGCAGATGGTACGGCCGCGGCTTTGGCGGCTGCTGGTGGTGCGCCTGGTGAGTTGATGGGGGGTGTGGGCGAAGGGGGGGTGCAGTTGCAGGAGGGGAAGGTGGGGGGTGTTCACTTAAGAGGTGCAGGCGGTCTTGTCGGAGGCGTCGTAGCTCCGATTCGTCCTCGTCTTCTTCCTCTTTGAGTGTTTCATCTGCAGGGTCTGGGTGGGAGCCGAGTCGGAAGGAAGGGGATGGCGGGGGGGGGGGGGCTCCGGTGCGGCTGGTGGCGCCGTGTCATTGGTGGTTTTTCTGGAATTGTGGGAGGGGGTGCCGAGGAAGCTGTGGCGCAAGATTAGGAAGCGGCGCTACATTGATATCTTCTGGTTGCTGGAGGGGAGGAAGCGTTCAGGTGAGAGTCGGAAGAAGGGGAAGGAGGATGAGAAGGCCGGTAGGGTTAAGAAGGTGGCATGCAATGTGGTGAACTGGACGCGATCCTTTCTGCGGTTGGCCAGCGTGTGGGGTCACCATGAACCGTCGCATTATGGTATGTTGCTGGCGTACGCCGATTCCATCCTGGAGGCGTCTCAGATGCATGAAGGGTGGGCTTGGCTGAACTATGATGAAAAGTTCAGGGACAAGATGGAGGAGAGTAGCTTGCTTTCCTGGGGCACGCAGGACATTAACCTTTGGCTGACTCAAATGTCGGCTAGGTCTAGTGCTGGTGGGGGGGGGGGCGGTGGGAAAGGTAGTGTCGGGGCGGCGGGGGGGGCTGTGCGTTCCTTTCGCTCGGGGGCGGGCGATGTGCAGCAGAAGGCGGGCGCGGCGGAGGGCGGTGACGTGTGCTGGCGGTTCAACCGGTCCACCTGCCCGTTTCCCAACTGTAAATTCCAGCACGCCGTTCCTTGTGTGGAGGTCCGCACCCGGCCACCCGGTGCATTAAAAAAGGTGCCGCCGGCATTGCCGGGCCCGCGCCTAAGGGGCAGTGAGTGGTATGGGCGTGCGCCGTCCCCGATTCGGGTGGAGGCCTTATTGGGGTGGCTGAGTCGCTATCCTCGGAGGCGGGAGGCGGTGATTCTGTTGTTTGGTTTTCGGTTCGGTTTTGTTATTCCGGTGTGGAGTGCGGTGTCGGTGCCGAGTGCACAGAACTCCCCGTCAGTGCGACGTTGGGCTGCGGTAGTTCGGGATAAGTTATTAGGGGAATTGCGGTTGGGGAGAGTAGCGGGTCCATTCAAGGAGCTCCCGTTTCCTGACATGGTGATCTCTCCGTTGGGAATAGTCCCCAAGAAGGAACCGGGGAAGTTCCGGTTGATTCATAATTTGTCTTGTCCGATCGGGGCTTCTGTCAATGATCACATACCCCGTGAGTTTTGTACGGTCTGGTACGCGTCCTTTGATCGGGCGGCTCTGATGGTGAGGGCGGCCGGTCGGTCCGCCCTGATGGCGAAAGTTGACATCGAATCGGCGTTTCGCTTATTACATCCGTCTGCTTTTCATTTGTTGGGCTTTTGCTTTCAGGGGGAGTATTATTTTGACAGGTGCATGCCGATGGGCTGTTCGGTCTCTTGTGCTTATTTTGAGATGTTTAGTACCTTCCTGCAGTGGGTGCTGGTGCAGAGGTCCGGCTTGACGAAGGTGGTGCATTACCTGGACGATTTTTTGTTTGTGGTTGCAGCTCAGTCGGCGGAATGCCAAGAGATGTTATCTGAGTTTGTGCGGCTAGCGCGGGAGTTCGTGTACCATTGGCGGAGAGTAAGACGGAGGGTCCGACAACACGGTTGACCTTTTTGGGGGTGGAGTTGGATTCTGGGGAAATGGTGGCACGTTTGCTGCAGGATAAGATTGCCCGCTTGCGGGTTTTGGTGGCTAACGTGTTGGCATCCCCCAAGATTTCCTTGAGAGAGCTGCAGGCGCTTTTGGGGTCCTTAAATTTCACGTGTAGAGTGATTCCGATGGGGAGGGTGTTTTCACGTCGGCTGGCATGTGCCACGGCTGGGGTGCGGAAGCCTCACCACCGGATTAGAGTCACGGGGGCGATAAGGGCAGATTTGCGGGTGTGGAGTCGTTGTTTGGAGGAATTCAATGGGACTTCCGTTTTCATGGAGTCCGAGGTGTCCAGTGATGCATTGCAGTTGTACACGGATGTGGCGGGGGGGGGGGGGGGCGGGGGGGGGGGTCTACTTCAGTGGGGCCTGGTGCGCGGATAGATGGCCTGAGTCGTGGCACATTGCGGGATTGACCAAGAACATCACCTTTTTGGAGCTATTTCCGATTCGTGTGGTTTTGGAATTATGGCCGGATCGGCTTCGAAACCGTAGGGTACTCTGGTGGTGTGATAATGAGGCGGTGGTCAGTGTGGTAAATCAATACTCACCTAGGTGCTTGCAGGTGGCGGGCTTGATGCGGGAAGTAGTGTTAGCCTGTCTGCGGTTGAATGTGTCGGTGAAGGCTCGGCATATACCGGGGTGCACTAACGAGATTGCTGATGCTCTTTCTCGTTTTCAGTGGGAGCGGTTCCGGGCTCTGGCCCCAGAAGCGGACAAGGATGGATCTGTGGTCCCAGAGAGCTTGTGGAGCATTGGCCACGGGAGATGCTAAATCTGCTGAAGAGTTCGGTGTCAGCGGGGACTTGGTCTGCGTATCAGAGGGGCTGTGATTAGGTGGTCACGTTTCTGATGGCTCATGGGTGGCAGCCAGGAGGGGTTCCGGTGGGCTTGATTGGCCAATATATTGTGGAGGCCAAGGACGCCGGATTCTCTCGGTCGGCGGTGCGTGCGCACTTAGCGGGGTTTAACTTTTTTGCGAGCGCGGTGGGTTGGGGCTCGCCTGCTGGGGGTTTTTTGCCACGGCGGCTGCTGCAGGGTTGGGAGCGCATTCAGCCTACACCGCGGGATTTGAGGTTGTCCATTACGCACGAGCTGTTGGTGAGGGTCTACGGGGCCTTATCGCGAGTGGCGGCGTCTGCGTACGAAGCTACTTTGTTTCGGGCGGTGTTTTGCCTTGCCTTTTTTGGGGCTTTTCGAATCGGTGAGTTGGTTGCGGGCTCCGGGCGGGGGGGCTTTGGGGGGTTGCAGGCGCATCATGTTCGGGTGGAGGGGGCGGCGGCTACGGATTCTTTTGGCGAGATCCAAGACGGATCAGCTGGGGAAAGGTTTGTGGGTGTTGTTGGGTGAGATCAGGGACCCGGGGACTTGCCCGGTTCAGGCGGTGCGGCAGTATCTGTCGGTACGTCCGGGTCTCGCGGGTGGTTTTTTCGTGCACGCGGACGCGCGGGTCTTAACCCGTTTTCAAGTAACGGCGGTACTGCGCCTGGCATTGCATGTGGTAGGGGAGGACCCTAAGCGGTTTGCGCCACACTCCTTTCGTATTGGGGCTGCCACTAGCGCGGCGGCGGCTGGCTTCCTGAGCAGGTGATTCAGGGAATTGGTAGGTGGCGGTCTCAGGCGTTTAAGGGCTATGTGCGGCTGTAGGGGCTCGGGTTGTGGGTCGGGGAAGTTAATTGTTTATTTATTTTGCAGATGGGGGTGTCGAGCATGGTGGCTGTTGGGTTGCTGGCCACTCTTTTGTCCACTGGGTGGGACGGCGTGCGGCTGCTCGGCCTATCGGAGTTAATCTGGGTCTGGACTCGTCGGTGGTGGCTGTGACATGGCTGGGCGTGCGAGGACTTCGTTGGTCGCAATTGCTGCCTTTGCTACAGCGCCACGGGAAGACGTCGCAGCGGCCGGCAGCCCTGATTGTGCATCTGGGGGGCAATGACCTGGTGGCCTGGTCCTGCAGGCAGCTGATTCGGGCAGCGCAGGACAATTTGGGGGTGGTGCTTCGGATGTTTCCGGGTATTATTTTGCTGTGGTCGGACATCATTCCAAGGCCGGCTTGCTGGGACCAGCAATGGTGGTCTCGGGGCCTGACGAAGATTAATCGACAGATTGGTCGATGGGTCTGTGAGAGGGGAGGTTATCAGATCATGCATGACTGGGTGGAAGTCGGGTGTTCGGGGCTCTATCGGGCTGATGGGGTTCATTTGTCTCCAGTCGGTATGGACCTGCTCCTTAACGACTGGCAAGAGGCCTTGGAATATATGTCAGTCCGTGATGAGCGCTGGTCGCAGCTTGGGGTTGGGGGGGTGGCACATGAACAGGGTTCTGTGCCGGTGGCGGGATCCCGAAGGTTTCCAGGGTCCGGAGCAGCAGGCTACTCTTGGGCGGGGGCGGGGGCGGGGTGCCCCTGACCCGGTCAAACCCCGGCTGACTTTTGCTAATAGCATGGCGAAGTCGGGGAGAGGGGCATGGCAACTTGCCGGGAGGCAAGTTATGGCATTAGCAGTGGCGGGCACTTTGCTAAGGTATGGCTGGTGCAGCCAGGTTCTGCTAATGGGGGGTTATGAAGTTTGATGTTGGTTTGTTGTAATTGTTGATGGTTAATAAAGCTGCGACCAGTTGTGTTTCATGAAGTTATGGTGTGATGTCTTATGTATGGGGGGGGGGTTGGGTGTGGGGGCGGGGGAAAGGGTAGGGCCCGAAGCACCGGGTCCGCCTGCCTCGGTTATTGTGAGGCCGCGGTCAGGGTCCCGGCGGCTGGCTTTAACCGGGCGCGCGGCCCGGTGCGGGGACCCTGTGCGCGGCCTGGGTGGGTGTGCGCGAGTGCGGGGTTTAAATTGATTGGCTCCCGTCGGTCGCAGCCGTGCGGGAGCCAATCAATGGGGTTGTTGTTGGGGGGTGGGGGGGGGTAAGTTCCCGGCCGGCAGCCTCCACATGCTCAGTCGGAGCGGAGGCTGCTTTGGGGGTGCCGGCGTCCCTCCCTCCCTCCCTGTCTTAGGACGGTTTGGATTGGGGTGTTGCAGCTTGGGGGGGGGGGGGGGTGCGGGATCCCGGAAGTTTCCGGGGTCCGGAGCAGCAGGCTACACTTGGGCAGGGGCGGGGTGCCCCTGACCCGGTCAAACCCTGGCCGACTTTTGCTAATAGCATTGCGAAGTCGGGGAGAGGGGCATGGCAACTTGCCGGGAGGCAAGTTATGGCATTAGCAGTGGCCGGCACTTTGCTAAGGTATGGCTGGTGCAGCCGGGTTCCGCTAATGGGGAGTTATGAAGTTTGATGTTGGTTTGTTGTAATTGTTGATGGTTAATAAAGCTGCGACCAGTTGTGTTCCATGAAATTATGGTGTGATGTCTTATGTATGGGGGGGGGGAGGGTTGGGGGGGCGGGCGAAAGGGTAGGGCCCGAAGCACCGGGTCCGCCTGCCTCGGTTAATGTTTATCTAGATTATCGTACAATTTTCTCCATTTAAGTTCCAAGGCTCTACACTCCCTTCTAGATACTATCAGTTCTACAGGATACTATGGAACTTTCTATTTATGAGCTGACCTTCTCTTACATTTAACTAGGGCAATTTCATTAACAATATCATGTGTTCTATTGATCCATTTGGCCAAGGACAATATGCACTTAAAATCTCTCAATATAGTTTATTTAGTAACCTTAATAGAGGGAAAATGACAAGTAAATTCTAACAAGTGATGATCCGTCTAGATCACTGGGGAGGAAGTAAAATCAGAGATCGAGCAGCTAGATGTAGAGGAAAAATAATATGCACATTGGTCAATATAATGGCCAGAATTATGAATAGAGGATAATGGCGCTACTGAAAAACCAAATGCATTCAGAAAAGCCTCCATTACCTTTACCAATAATGGCAGGTCAGATATCAGCCTATAATTAGAGATATCTGTTGGATCCATTTCTGCCTTTCAACAAAGCAACTCTATCCCTTGTATATAGGTCCTATACATGCTACAAATATGTAGATAGTTTCCCTAAGTTATAATCCCAGTTGTATATTTCCTGTTATATGTAAACTCACCACAGTCTGTTGATTGAAATGAGTATTCCTGTTTAATGTAAACCGCGCTGATGAAAAAGAGTGCGGTATAGAAGAAATACAAATAAATAAATAAATAAACAAAGGCTTTAGAGATTAATCAGACATACACATGGGTCAAGTTGTCCAGCTGCATTGGAATGGAATAGTTCTCCCCAAGCTCAGGACTGTATATAAAGTTTTGAGCATGTGCTGCCTTTCCTCTGTGCAGCAGTTTATTTATTTTTATTTATTTAGACAATTTTTGTATACTGCCTTATCCTTCAATCAAAGCGGTCACAACACAATTGGGGGATACATTTAACACGTGGGGATATGAGACACATACACTAATACTTACAGGGAACATGGGCAATGGAGGGTTAAGTGGCTTGTCCAAGACCACAAGGAGCATCTGTGGGACTAGAAACCCCAGTCCTTCCGGCCCAAGGTTGCTGTCCTCTAGTGGGATTTGAACCCCCGGCCTGAAGTACCTTGCCCCAACCACTAGGCTACTCCTCCCTCCTCAGTTCCCTCAGTTAGTTCAAAAGTCAGAATCAACTCTTGGGTGGGACTGTGTGATTAATCCTACTATCTACAGAGAATATCTCATACAAGTAAACAACTTTTCTTTGTTAACAATTGGGATTGCATCAGGCACACAAGTGGGTGACTCGTAAACTCGAGGTTCTTCCATGGCCGAGAAAATTCTTCCACTGTTGAGGAGCATGTATATAAGAGAGGAATACTTCATATGGACAGACTGTTCATTATTGTTTAAAATCACTGTCCCTGACTGAGGACTGATCCAGGCAACAGTGCAAATTAAAAGCATAGTGCGAGGACTGAGTAGCTGCTTGTCAGATGTTTCTGATTTAAAAAAAAGCAACGGTTACAGCAGTAACTCTTCTCTAGTGAGGTTTTACTCTTCTGGGCAGGGGAATATCTGCTTTTTCGTGACAGAACTATATACATGATGTTATCCAGAACTAAATATATGAAACTCGTGCACCTCTAATGACTTTGGAGACAATGGGACACTGGGAGCAGGAGCCTGGTCTATCAGGATATGATAGGTAGAAAAGGCATCAAGGTGCACTCTAAGAACATAAGATATGCCATACTGGGTGAGATCAAGGTCCATCAAGCCCAGTATCCTGCTTTCAACAGTGGCCAATCTAGGTCATAAGTACCTAGCAGTTTCCCCAAAAGACACAGGTTCCTCAATGCTTGTATTGGGTCAAGCAGTATTATCCCAGGTCCCTTTTAATAATAGTTTATGGACCTTTCCTCCAGGTGGCATTAATTGCACTTGCGCTACTTGCACTGAGCCTTTATGTTAGTTTCTGCTGACAATGCAGATGCCTGTGTGTGAGAGTTCTTTCTCTTTGCCTCACTCTGCAGTAAAGTATAATTTTGGGAAAACAATCCTGTAAACCTAAGAGTAATGGGTTAAAGCATTTTTTGTTTACATACAGTATGTCTGTTTTTAGTTTGTACTGATATATTCCCTACTTGGTGAAGATCTATCTCTGTTCTGCATGTGTGACTGAGGTTACATGTTCTGTTAGCATGGAGTCTATATGTAGGGAGTTGTGGTAATTCAACTTGTTCAGTTTTCTGAATAGGAATATGGATGTTCGAGGGCCCACTGCAATATTTGTGGTGCTACCCTTCCTGGGTATGCTCCATATTGTGTGAGTTTTGGAAGTTAGTGCTGTAATAGATAGTAGATTTGCTCTATGGGTCCTGTACTCTAGGTTCTTGATGTGATCAACTATAGGGTGTTGGTTGGGGGGTACTGGAATATGTATTGTCTTTGAGATTTGCAGTTTTGAGTTCTTTATGCTGCCAGACTGAAATTTAAAATATTTTGTCAGTTCAGATTCAAGGACATTTCAAATTTTAAGGGACTGTCTCAGTTTAATTTTGTTTAGTAGCCTGATAGCTTCACTGCTGCTGAATTCTGGACTTTTCCAGCTCTAGCAATATCCAATCCAGTGTTTGAATTCATGGCTACCAGGATTAGTTTATCTCATTTTATATCTGCCCTCCTCATCAATAATCTGGTCATAGCGAAATAAATCTGGTGTGCAGATACTTATTATGGTTTGATTTGGGGGAGGGGGAGCTGTGTAAATGGCTTTTCATTAATCAAATTTAATGTTTTATTATTATGTTTTATTGTAACATCTGTTTTACTAAAATGCATGTGTTTGGAAGCCACCTAGGATTTTAGATGGGTGGCATATACATTTTAAAATAAAGTATGCTAAATTTATGCAAATAATGCTGCAATGAATCTCCACACATAGCCCTGCATCATCCTCATGCTGCCCCTGGAGGGGAAGTATATGGGGTAGGGGGTGTACTGGGAGGTGGAGGAAAGCAGAAACCTTAGATTGGGACCAGCACAATCAGAGAATAAAATGGTCAGATATCAAAGGTAGAAGAGAATTTTACTTTCAGTTTAATGATTGAACTTGGTGCTATCTTTATATTTTATACAGTACACGTAAATGCATCTCTTTCTATGTCTCTGGCATTGGGGTTGCAGTTTAATTTTTATTTACATATGTTTATTTTTAGGTTGTGAATTAATTATTATGTCCAACACTCTGCAATAGAACTAGAAAGTATAATTTGTATCCTTCTATAGACTTAAACTGTATACATTGTGATCTTCTATTCGGTAGCTATGAGGTCTCAGAAACTCTGGCTGCCATTGACTAATAATATTCCGTCAAATGGACTAATTGCCACCAATACATCAACGACCTTATCATAAATAGCTACTTTTTATACCATTTTGAAGTTGAAATAATTCAGTGCTTAGCTTTTTGAAGACAATTCCAGCTTCCAGTGCATATCCCGACGCTGTCAGGCGCTCTGTTTTCTGTGTTTCACCCTTACGGTTTAATCAGGGGAATTTTTTAAGCACTACAATTTAAACAAGTGCATTAGGTACAAACTTTCAACAATTCTTTTAATAATCCTTTTTTTAACCCTTTTATTCCGAGGACATAATGCACTTGTTTAAATTGTAGTGCTTAAAAAATTCCCCTGATGAAACCGTAAGGGTGAAACACAGAAAACAGCGCGCCTGACAGCTTCGGGATATGCACTGGAAGCTGGAATTGTCTTCAAAAAGCTAAGCACTGAATTATTTCAACTTCAAAATGGTATAAAAAGTAGCTATTTATGATAAGGTCGTTGATGTATTGGTGGCAATTAGTCCATTTGACAGAATATTATTAGTCAATGGCAGCCCAAGTTTCTGAGACCTTATAGCTACCGAATAGATCACAATGTATACAGTTTAAATCTATAGAAGGATACAAATTATACTTTCTAGTTCTATTGCAGAGTGTTGGACATAATAATTAATTCATAAAGTAACTCTGACAGAAGAAGACCACCAATAGATTTGTAAAGTATTTTTAGGTTGTGGTCACTTATTCTGTACTTAGGTCTGTTGTGAGTGTGTGACTAAGACTACGTGTTCTGTTAACATGAAGTTTGTACGTAGGGACCTGTACTGTAGTTCTCCTAGGACAAGCAGGATAACTCAGCCACACTTGGTGACGTTGTCCGACGGCGCCAAGACGGAAGTACTCTCCATAGTTCAGAAGGGCTTTTGCCCTTCTGAGCATGGGCCAACTGGCCCTGCCCCCCATCCCGCCCCTAGCTAGCCAGTTTCAGTTCTTCCATCTTGCCAGCAAGACGGACCTTTCTACTCTCCTACTGAAATGAAACCAACAAATCTTGAACTTATTCTTATTCTGTAGAGAAAGAAGGAATTTTCCCCTTTACTTATTTGCTTGAAATGTCTCTAATATGTTTCGCTTTCTCATGCTTCCTTTCAGATCCGATATCACTTGGATAGCTGCCTGGAACCCCGGGGCCTGCCGGCCATGTGCGCTCGCATCCCACGGTTGCTGTTGCTTGAGGAATGCCTGAACAGAACGCCTGAACTCTGCTCCAGCGCGAATTAAGACAGACTGTTTGGGGAACACCTGAACTCTGGCACGAGTTAAGGCAGTTGCCACTTGTTCCAGCCAGGATCATGCTGCGGATGCTGCTGAAGGGAAACCGAGTCATGCTGCAGATGCCGCTGATGGTAGACGGGAGGCGTTCCAGCAGTCAATTGCCCTCACGGCAGCCCAGGACGTGCCTAGAAAGCTTCCGTCCCCGGCCAGCCATGGCTCCAGCACATCCTTCCTTGGCCAAGGGCCATCCTCATGTGCAGACCATGGGGGCGGCCATCTTGCTCTGGCCATGCTTCCTTGCAAGCCGCCGCCCCTCTACATCAATTGGCTGAGCAATCTTCCGGCTCCATTGGCTGAAGGCTGACCTGCCCTATGATGCCATTGGCTAACACAGGGGGACTCCGGGGCCATGCCACGCCGACGCCAGGACTCCCTTTCACAGTGCCGGGCTGACGGAATAACTGCCAAAGGAGTCAGTGCCGATGGGGTAAGTCACAGCCTGTACCTCCATGAAGCACGATAAGGTCTACGGCGCTGAAAGGGAACCCCTCTGGTGCATCATGGCCCGCTTGCCTAGGCGGCATCTGGCCCCGCCCCTCTTCACTCTGGCGCGTTTGGTCAGCCTCTTCCATCAGCGCCAATGGGAATCTCCCTGGTGTGAAATTCACTTCCGTCGTGCCTGTCTCGAGGGGTGGAAGCAATTCATCACTCCTCCGAGCCTGCCTCGGTGCCAAGTGGTGGGGTCACTTCGGGCTGGCGTGCCTGCCTGCCTCAGCGCTGTTGAGAAAACCACTGGGCAGTTGAGGAAACCACTCCCGTACTAATCACTCCTGGAGGTGAGAAGCAGGCAACTGCCCAGAGGGAGAACCTCAAGCTCCAGGTTAACAAAGGCCTCTTCAGCCAGTTAAACAGACCTGCGTGGAACCCCACTTAGATCTTCCCATAGGTGGGAAACAGCAGGAAGGGATTTCTGGGACACCACCACTGGGTCAGACTGACCAAGGGTGGGGGAGTGATGGCTCCCCAGTAAGTTGTTGACCCATCTGGGCAACAACAACAAACTAGAGGGATCTGCTCTGCTGATGGATGCTCATACCCCTCCCCCCCCTCTGTGGGGTCCATTACAGCTACCCCATGTAGCAGCAGCCAAGACAGTAGCAACTAGAGCTCCTGCACCAACCACCACTATGCATCGACCACAGCCAAGGTTATACTGGGAATATACCTGCCCCAAGTGGTGTGGCCAGATTTAAACCTGCTTCTCCTGCGGGCGCAGGGTAACGGGTAATAGCCTAGGGTTCGGGCAACAGCTTAAATCCTGGAGACCTGAGTGCAATGCCCGCAGGACGTGGCTGGGTCACTAGAGTCAACCTGGCTTGTACACAATACCAGGGGTCGAATCCCAACCTGAGCTCCTGGCTTGTACACAATACCAGGGATCGAATCCCAACCTGAGCTCCTGGCTTGTACACAATACCAGGGGTCGAATTCCGTCAAATTCCAACCTGAGCTCCTTCAGACTCAGCACCTTCTTACCACGTGAGCCTCCGGCTTGGGACGGGGCAACACTTTCCTTAACCATGGAAGCCTCCGGTGGGGCGGAGTCCACGGCCCTACAACTTGGAACTTCGATCAGTGTGATCTTGGTCACTGAGAGCAAGATCTTCAGGAGATGGTGCGGAGCCCATGATCCCATGGCTTGAACCTCCACCAATGTGACCTTGGGTCACTAGGAACAAGAATTCTAGACTGTGCACAGGGAGTAAGAGGCTTCCCTCCACATTGCACTTCCACTTTTCTCTTCCCTGCTGGACTCCGGAGACTGGGCATGGCAGCAGTAGAAGTGGGAAGAAAAAGGTTATCAATGCCCTATGCCAGCCCTGGTTTAGACCCCAACACGATCCAGATAGCTGTCGATCCCGATTCTAAAGGGAACAATGCGTACCGGTTCAGCCCGTGGGCAACCCCCACAGGTCATGTTAGGTGACGCCCATCTTCAAGGCAATATGGCTCTCATATATTTTGGTCACCCAACATAGGCCATCCAAAAGACCTAAATGCATAAGGCCAACAAGCTGACTCAACAGCTACATACAAAAAAAAAAAAAGCGCAAATCTAGGCCTCACATATGTGAAATCACGCCAGGTCTTCAACATCGGGGAAGGACTTGACCAGGTGATGACCTTCAGACAAAGGGGACTCTGCCATGCAGAGATCCTTTACCCCCACTGGGACATCCACGTCTTGGGCTCCGGCCCTGACATCTCCCAGCAGAGAAGGAGAACCTACCCCATAATTGGCACTCTTACCGTTGATACCTTAGTACCCAAACACCCTAATCTGGTACAGTACAGCTCACGGGCCACACCTCTCCCAACACGGTTTTAGATAACCTATGGCGAGGACATACGGGGGTCCCTCCCCACAGTGCCCTAAAATTACTGACTAGCTTATAATGGTCTTACTCACCCGTCCCTCTCCGACGGTGTCTGCTCACCCACGGTGTCTGCTCAGCCACTAAGAAACCATCCCTGCCTTCCTTCAACCTTCCCTCCGACAAATGATCCTAGTACTAATGATCCTAGTACTGACAGCCTAGGGCCCATCGACAGAAGGCCCAGCACTTGATATAGTGATGCTTTAGCTCCCAAAGCACATGGCAGCAATTGAATGGCTTCTCCTGTCAGGTTGCACAAACTGGACCCCTTCCACGATTCCTCCAGTGCCTCACCTCTACTGTAGATTGCACTAAGCACCGCTTGTCGCACCCTCCCACAGCCACGTCAGGGAGAGCTACATGTCTCAGGAGGGACCTAACAAAGGCTATCCAGCTTCTGTGTACCACCAGAAACCTCACTGACATCATCATGACATGGGGTGCTCCATTCTCTCCTAAATACCATTGCTACTGCGTGAAGCCTGCATCTCTGTTGAAACTTCACAGTTGCCGATGCCAATGGCAGAGCCAAGATGCGCAGCCCTGGCTGCACTCACTTCCCCAGAAACAGGGGCAGCAGGCTAGCGCCATGACAAACCCGAAGAGAAAGTCTGGCACAAGACGGGAACCCCCTCTCCGGAGAGACCGGTGACACTAGAACTTACGGTCACTGTGTGCAGGAGGGCAGGGTGGCAGGTCGAAGGCCAGTCTGAAATCACCAGTCTTTGGATTCCCCTTTATGATTTTCCCCAGAGCCAGCTCCGTGGCGCACACACAAAGGCAGGGGCATAAGAGCAAGGGTCACAGGTCAAGACCTGGCTGCAGATCATGTGGAAAATTAGAGCACATCACCAGAGTACCACAATGCCTGTGGCTCTGTACTCTAGGGCCTGGCCAGATAGTCAACAAGGTGGCCATAGCTCCACAAGGACACACAAGGGGAACAGTGTCCCCTCCCCTGCAATAAGTTTTACCCTATCCAAGCTGTACCCAACACAGGCAACGCCTACTTCAAGGTGCCCTCCCGCTAGGGCATAGGGAGAACTACAGTCTCAGCTGTCAATCAGGTGAACCTGCATATACTGTAGGAACCCCATTGGGGGGCTGACCACAAATCGACCCTCACCGCATAGGGAACATGCAGTGCAGCTGTTTAAATGAGCAGAGCCCAGGCCATCCTCATATCTCCCACTGGCCAGACCAGTGTGTTTTCCTAGACATTGGGCCCTAATATGGTGGACAAAGGCTTAACTTGAGAGCCTGACCCTGCCGTATCTTCCCAACTACTGATGCAAATCAAATGAAACTGGTGCCGTGGCACCATCAGGATGTAAGCCCTACAACATCTGGTGCAAGTTGCAGCGGCCACACATGTTCTCCAATCTTGTGACCACAGCCTCTGATGACTGCCCCCTGCGGCCTCCATACCATACTACCCCTGGCCCCCTGATGACTACCCTGCTGACAGCCCCCTACTGAGCCTCTGCAGACAGAACTGAAGTAGACTCCAGAAAGACTATCTCGGATAGCGGTACAAAATGCAAGCCCGGGTGCCACACGCTACCACGACCAAGCCACCCTCAGAACCCCACCCCAGAGCCGCTTTCCCTTAGTGGGTTCTCATCTGCAAGAACATTGGATTGCTGCACACTACCTGGAGGAGCAGTCACTGCCCAGGACATACACTGAACTGTGCTCCGGCAATAAGGAACCCGACTCTTCGTCTCATGCTGTCCCAATAGACCTGGCCAACTGGTCGCAGCAGACCCCACCTCTATGGACGCCAAGGGCACAAATAAGGGCTCAAGCCATGACATGGGTGAGCACCAGGCTCAGTTCGCTACAAAGGGTCCATTGCAACCTTTGTTCCATATACATGGTCGCATTGGCAAGGCCACCTAACTACCACCCGGACATCACACAGGGACAAACACATCCTCCAGCTTCCAACTGGTGTCCCATGCATGTCCGCACACTGTCCAGGATCACTGCCACCTAGCACCCAGCAAAGCCATGAACTGTCTCCTGCCCAGTGCTGTGGTAATGCGTCAATCTTGCACCACTCTTGTAGCACAATCGATATGAAACTGCTCCTATCCGTGCTCGCAGTGACCTCCTCACCGCCGTGGTGGTATTAATGCACCAATTTCCACCACTCTGGTATATGATGCTGTTGCCATCCTTGCTCCCAGCGACTATGTCACTGCAACGGCTCATTGGGACCCTATGCCTGCTACTGCACAGGTGATGTTCCAGAGTATAACAATAAGGCATCCAACCTGGGAAAATGTTAGTGTGAAAGTGTAGCCCACCGGCTACTGCACTGCCTCCATAAGTAAGGATATGGTTCATTCCCACTTGTTCATTCCCTGTTACTGCAATGCTCCCTAAGCAGGGGACATGGGTTAATGCACACTTGTCCAATCCCTGAACCTGATCTGGGCTTCGGTCTTCTCCCTTCCACCACAGCACTTGGCAGCTTGGGAGGCACCAAGTGTGGCTGACTCATCCTGCTTGTCCTAGGAGAAAATGGAGTTACTTACCTATAACAGGAGTTCTCCGTGGACAGCAGGATAAGTCAGCCACACATACCCGCCCACCTCCCCTGGGAAGGGGCTCGCCCTCTGACCAGTGCCCGTCTCCTAGCGGCTAAGGCTCAGCTAGTGACGAACTGGCTAGCTAGTGGCGGGGCTGGGGGGCAGGGCTAGTTGACCCATCTCAGAAGGGCAAAAGCCCTTCTGAGCTATGGAGAGTACTTCCGTCTCGGCACCGTCGGATGATGTCACCAAGTGTGGCTGACTTATCCTGCTGTCCACGGAGAACTCCTGTTACAGGTAAGCAACTCCGTTTAATCTGAATTGTTCAGCTTTTCAGATAGGTATTGGACGTTCCAGGGCACACTGCAGTATTTACAGTGATTCTTTCTTTGGGTAGGCTGTGTATGTGAGTTTTGGAAGATGCTGTTGGTATGGTAGATTTGCTCTTTAGATCCTCAGTGACTTTGTAGAGTTTTGTATTAGTTCACAGTATATCTAGTACTGGAGAATGTTTGTTGTTAATGAGATGATCAGAATCCGATTTTTTTAAATTTAGATATTGAGTTCTGTGGGTGAATGTCCTAGTTCTACTCTGCACCCATTGTTGAGGTAGAGGGTTCTGTGAATGCAAAATATATGCTCAAAAAGAAAAAGCAAGAACCTTAACACAGTTTATAACAACAAAATAAAAATGAGTTAGAATTTGGTTTTATAAACTGTGCTGTGGTTCTCACTCTTTCTTTTAGTTTCTTGGTATGCAAACATCCTGCATTTACTCCACATTAGATAATCAGCTTTTTAGTTTGGTCTCTGCAGCTCCTTACTACCTTTTTTTCTCTTATTTCTCTTTACACCCCTCCTCCCTCAGGAAGTGCTCTTCTGGCAAATTGCTTCTATCTGTGCCCTTCTCTTCTATTGCTAACTCCAGACTTCGCTCCTTTCACCCTGCTGCATCTTACACCTGGAACAACAAATTACCTGTGTCTGTACGCCAGAGGGGGAACCGACTGGAAATGGGCTGTGATGGTGGGGGGTGGGGGGTGGAAGCAGACTGCAATTGGGCTGTGATTGGGGGGGGGGACGGACTGCAAATGGGCTGTGATGGTGGGGGTTGGGGGAATGGACGGAATGGGCTGTGATGGTGGTGGGAGGGGGAATGGACTGGAAATGGGCTGATGAAGAGCTTGATTAGGACTGGAAATGGGCTGATGAGGGCTGGAATAGGATGAAGTGGGCTGACGAAGGGGCTAGGATTGGAAATGGGCTGATGGGGGACTGGAATGGAACTGGAAAAGAGCATATGGGGGGCTAGGACTGGAAATAGGATGATGAGGAGCTGTAATAGGACTAGAAATGGGCTGATGGGGGGACCGTGGACTGGAAATGGGTGATGGGCTGGAATAGGACTGGAAATGGGCTGATGGGGGCTGGAATAGGACTGGAAGTGGGATGATGGGAGTTGGAATAGGGCTGGAAATGGGCTGATGGGGGAGCTTGGAGTGGAAATGGGCTGATGGGGGACTGGAATGGATCTGGAAAAGAGCATATGGGGGGGTAGGACTAGAAATGGGCTGATGGGGGGACCGTGGACTGGAAATGGGTGATGGGCTGGAATAGGACTGGAAATGGGCTGATGCGGGCTGGAATAGGACTGGAAGTGGGCTGATGGGAGTTGGAATAGGGCTGGAAATGGGCTGATGGGGGAGCTTAGAGTGGAAATGGGCTGATGGGCAGGAATGGAACTGGAAAACAACATATGGGGGGCTAGGACTGGAAATGGGTTGATGTGGAAGCTTGGGAGACTGGGACTAGAAGGGGGCAGATGCTGGGTGGGTCTAGAACTATAAGGGAGCTGATTTTGGGGGAGGACTAGAAAGGGACGGGGAATGAGAATGGAGAGGGGAAAAGATATTTTGTGTGGGAGGGAAGAAAAGACTACGATGGGCCGGGTATTGGAAGAGTAAGTGGAGATTGAGAATGGAAGGGTGAAATTTGAGTGGATGATAAAGGAATAAGGAAAGAAATGTCGGAAAGAGCAAAAGGGGAAAGATCAGTATGTTATAGCAGATATAGAGAAAACATTTGGAAAAAAAATCTAAAAGAGAAGAAAGGAAAATGGATAGCTCACAGAAGACACGAAGAAACCAGAAGAAAGTAACTGGAGCAATTGCAACTGAAAAAGAAAATGCACAAGCAACAAAAAGTAGAAAAATACTTTTTTATTTTGAATTTATTAGCTGGAATATATCAGCTCTGGGAAATGTGCATTGTTAACGTCTTTTGTGTTTTGTTTAGTACAAGAGGAAATAAATTTATAGCTTTAGTTCTCCAGTGTTGTTGTATGTACATCCCAAGTTTGGCTTTTGGGGTTCCCAGTTTAATTGTCTTCCTATTTTCAAATTGTGATCCCTTGTTCTTTGGTGGCGGTCTATGTTCTGCATTTTAACCAAGCTGAGGTATTCTGTTCATGTAGTTTCTATTTGACCGTGTCACTTGTTCTCTTCCCCAGTAGGAGATGCATTGGTATTCTCTGAGATGTATTCAGGGGCGGCCCAAGGGGGGTGCGGGGCCATGTGCGGAGACTCGGTGTGGGGCCTCATTTGCATAATGCATCATTTGCATAAATATTTGCATAATGTTACCATACACTAACTTTTAGTAAACATGCCTCTTAATGACTGTGTGGATAAAGAAAGACTAAAAGATTTCTACCTTACTATAATCCAGTGCCAGCCGCCAGGCACATTAGGAACTACTACAAACACTGCCCATTTAGAACCCATTAACCCTAAACTATACCCATAGAAATCAACCCAATATAATCCAAAACACTCTTGATTTCACACTTATGTCACTCAATAGGAACTGCCCTAATCTATAGCACCAATAACTGATGAATTGTGCCATACAATTTTAAATTAATAATGTTTTTTGTTGGATCACTCACCGTGAGAGGAAAACCTTTCCCTCTCTCGAGGTGAGCCCTCCTTTTTAATCAATAATAAAATGGCCCCTGACAGGCCATAACCCGGACAAAACAATACTTATTGCCGTCCTTACCCATGTCCATAAGTACACTTGAAGCTTCAAAACCAAGCTATAATAAAATAAGCAAGGTAAGTGTACTTAGCTTAATCCAATGCCAAAGAAGGGCTGTATTTAAAGCTTTTGAGCGATGGTGCAAAGTCCGCCAGCATCCAACTTCCCACTCTCCGTCTCCAGGAGTAGCTTAACAAACTGGCCCGTCACCGGTTTCAGAAAATAGAAGCAAAACCCTTCTTCCGTCCTTGCGCACGAGGTTCAGACGCAACACTAGCCATGTTTCAAGCTGTTCCCGCTGCTCAGCTCTTCCTCAGGCAGATGAACCCCGTCAAGTAGCAGTTCCGGTTAAATACCTATATGAGAATGACGTCATATCCCGCACTGTCGAAACGCCAGATCAGCCACTTACACTCAATTCTCCTAAAAAGTTCATAACTGTAGGCTCCACCAGTCAATGTCCATGTTCATACCCTCCGGGGCCATAGATCCCAAACGGAATATCCATTGCTGTTCTTTATGTTGCAAACGTGCCTGGCGATCTCCCCCTCGTGCACATTGCGGCACCACCTCCAAGACCCGCCAACGTAAGTCCTTAAATTCATGTCCCACCTGCTGACAATGTGGGACCAAGGGTGCCAGGCAGACAGGAGCACCCTTGGTCCCACATTGTCAGCAGGTGGGACATGAATTTAAGGACTTACGTTGGCGGGTCTTGGAGGTGGTGCCGCAATGTGCACGAGGGGGAGATCGCCAGGCACGTTTGCAACATAAAGAACAGCAATGGATATTCCGTTTGGGATCTATGGCCCCGGAGGGTATGAACATGGACATTGACTGGTGGAGCCTACAGTTATGAACTTTTTAGGGGAATTGAGTGTAAGTGGCTGATCTGGCGTTTCGACAGTGCGGGATATGACGTCATTCTCATATAGGTATTTAACCGGAACTGCTACTTGACGGGGTTCATCTGCCTGAGGAAGAGCTGAGCAGCGGGAACAGCTTGAAACATGGCTAGTGTTGCGTCTGAACCTCGTGCGCAAGGACGGAAGAAGGGTTTTGCTTCTATTTTCTGAAACCGGTGACGGGCCAGTTTGTTAAGCTACTCCTGGAGACGGAGAGTGGGAAGTTGGATGCTGGCGGACTTTGCACCGTCGCTCAGAAGCTTTAAATACAGCCCTTCTTTGGCATTGGATTAAGCTAAGTACACTTACCTTGCTTATTTTATTATAGCTTGGTTTTGAAGCTTCAAATGTACTTATGGACATGGGTAAGGACGGCAATAAGTATTGTTTTGTCCGGGTTATGGCCTGTCAGGGGTCATTTTATTATTGATTAAAAAGGAGGGCTCACCTCGAGAGAGGGAAAGGTTTTCCTCTCACGGTGAGTGATCCAACAAAAAACATTATTAATTTAAAATTGTATGGCACAATTCATCAGCTATTGGTGCTATAGATTAGGGCAGTTCCTATTGAGTCATTTAGAACCCATAGCAAACCCGCCATATCATAACAGCACTACCAGGACTCACAAAGCACTATACCTATCAAAAGGCAACACTGCAAATATTAAACCAATACATTTCAGAGAATAACAAGTAGGAGGAGGAGTAGCCTAGTGGTTGGGGCAAGGTACTTCAGGCCGGAAGGTCGGAGGTTCAAATCCCACTAGAGGACAGCAACCTTGGGCCGGAAGGACTGGGGTTTCTAGTCCCACAGATGCTCCTTGTGGTCTTGGGCAAGCCGCTTAACCCTCCATTGCCCATGTTCCCTGTAAGTATTAGTGTATGTGTCTCATATCCCCACGTGTTAAATGTATCCCCCAATTGTGTTGTGACCGCTTTGATTGAAGGATAAGGCGGTATACAAAACTGTCTAAATAAATAAATAAACCTACTGAGGAAAAAGAACAAGTGGCAATGTCAAATAGGAAATACATAAACAGAATACCTCAGCTCAGTTACACATGCAGAACATAGACCATCACCAAACAAGGAATCACAATTTAGAAACAGGAAGACAATAATTAAACTGGGAACCCCAAAAGCCAAACTTGGAATGTACAACAACACTGTAGAAATAAAACTATAAATTAATTTCCTCTTGTACTAAACAAAGCATAGACGTTAATGAAGCACTTTTCCCAGAGCTGACATATTCCAGTTAATAAATTCAAAATAAAGAGATATTTTTCTACCTTTTGTGCATTTTTTTTTCAGTTGCAATTGCTCCTGCCACTTTCTTCTGGTTTCTTCATGTCTTCTGCTAACTCTCCATCGTCTGCTGTCCATTTGTCCTTTCTTCTCTCTTTGTTTTTTTTCAATTCTCTCTCTACATCTGCTTTAACATACTAATCTTTCTCCTTTTGCTCTTTCCTCATTCCTATTTCATCCACTTAAACTTTACCCCTCCATCCTCAATCCCCACTTACTCTCCCAATACCCGGCCAATTGTAGATTTGTCTTCCCTTCCACACAAAATATTTTTCCCCTCTCCATTTCACTCTCCCAGCTCCATCCCATTCTAATCCTCCTCCAACATCAGCTCCCTTCTAGTTCCAGCCCCACCCAGCATCCGCTCCCTTCTAGTCCCTACATCCACTCCCTTCTAGTCCCCGCATCAGCCCATTTCCAGTCCTAGCCTCCCATCAGCCCATTTCCAATCCTTTCCTAGCCACACCATCAGCCCATTTCCAGTCCTAGCTCCCCCATCCATTTCCAGTCCTATCCAAGTCCCTCCATCAGCTCATTTCCAATCCCAGCCCCCCATCAGCCCATTTCTAGTCCTTTCCTAGCCCCACCATCAGCTCATGTCAAATCCTAGCTCCCTTCCACTCAGCCCTTTCTATTCCAAGCCCCCGTCCCCATCAACTATTTGCAGTTCAAGTCTCCCCTTCCACTCAGCCCATTTCCAGTCCTAGCAACCCCCCATAGCCCATTACGTCCTAACCCCCCCATCAGCCCACTTCCAGTCTTAGCCTCCCCATTGCCCATTACCAGTCCTAACCCCCCATCAGCCCACCTCCAGTCCTAACCCCCCCATCAGCCTATTTCCAGTCCTAGCCCCCCCATAGCCCATTTCTAGTCCTAACCCCACCATCAGCCCACTTCCAGTCTTAGCCCCCCCTCCCCATAGCCCATTACCAGTCCTAATCCCCCTCCCCCTCTCAGCCCAGCTAGATTTAAAAAAAACACAATCTGGCTGCTGCTGCTGCAGCAGCAGAATTGAGCGTCCCGCGGGGCCCCCCTGCCCAGCAGAGTCCTCCCTGCAGCATCAGCTCCCAAAGCGCGGGCTTTTCAGAGCTGCAAAGAGAGTTTCCTTTTCTCGTGGCTCTGTTAATCCCACCAGGACTGATGGGATTTCCCATCAGCCCCGGCGGGATTAACAGAGCCGCGAGAGAGAAGCTCTTCCTTTGCGGCTCTGACAGCCGACGTGAGGCAGCTGATGCTGCAGGGAGGACTCTGCTGGGTAAGGGGGCCCCGCGGGACGCTCGATTCTGCCGCTGCCACGGCAGCAGCAGCCAGATTGTGTTTTTTAAATCTAGCTGGGCTGATGCCGAATGTTTTTTGTGCGGGGCCCCCTGAAACGCGGAGCCCTGTGCAAAAAACCATTCTTGCTCAATGGCCCTGGATGTATTGGTTTAATATTTGCAGTGTTGCCTTTTGATAGGTAGGGTTTGGTGCTTTGTGAGTCCTGGCAGAGCTGTTATGATATGGTGGATTTGCTATGGGTTCTAAATGGTCAGTGTTTATAATACTTCCTAATGGGCCTGGCGGTTGGCACTGGAATATAGTAACATAGAAATCTGTTAGTCTTTCTTTATCCAGACACTCATTAAGAAGCATGTTTACTAAAAATGCATGTTAACATTATCCAAATACTTATGCAAATGAGGCTCCCCTATGCAAATGAGGCCCCACAATTAATCTCCGTACATGGGCCCGCACCCCCCTTGGACCTTCTCTGACCCTTTTCAAATCTAGGCTGAAAACTCACCTGTTTGCTACTGCTTTTGGATCTTGACTCACCTGATTGCCTTGTTTCTTTACTTTTCACCCTTATTTTATCCCTGTCTGCATCTTCTGTGTTTGTCTTGACTAGATTTTAAGCTCTGATGAGCAGAGACTCTCTTACATGTCTGTAAAGTGCTGCGTATGACTTGTAGCGCTATATAAATGCTCAGTAGTAGTAGTAGTTGTAAAGCACCCCTCCCCACCCTTCCCACCCCCGCTCTGGTGGGGGGCAGCATCTCATCCCTCTTCTCAGGCAACAGATTGTCTTGAGCCACCCCTGGAGGTACCTGTCAGCTTGTGCTAGGACGCCAGACTCTGTTTTACTTGGGTTCAGAAAGAGTTGATTGTTTTTTGCCCATTCTTGAGTTGCTATTAGACAGGCAGTCAATTTGCTCAAAGTGTTAGTAAAGTTGGAAAAGGTGGGAGTGTAAGTGAACGCTGAACTGTGTCATGAGGTGCAGCGGTCAGAGCCCATGGAGATAGGGGATTCTGAACAAAACGGAGCTAACTTTGACAGCTCGGAGATACACATGGCCAAAGGTTGCCATAGGAACTATACACAAGCTATTTCACGTGGTGTAGGGGAACGCCCAGACTCAAAGCTAGCTCGTGGCTCATCAGGGGATGAAGGGCAGCTGACAAGGGGCGGAGCCAACATCACAAGCTACGCAGTTAACAATCACTCACCTGAGAGAGTAGTGCAGAAGCGGCTAGAGGGAGAACTGCAAAAGAGAGAACTGCTGAAGAGAGACGTGCTGGCAGGGAGAGAAGTCCCGATAGCAGGAGAACTCCAAGCAGGGAGAGAAGCTTGAGAGGCCAGAGAGAAGGATCTCCATGCTGGTTAAAACCAATTGCTGACCAAAGGAGACTACCAGGGAGGTGCAGTGCTGAGAAACCCAGGAAGGGCTGTTTGGAAGAGCAGTGCACAGCTGACCAGTGCTTCCAAGAACCTTGCTACAGAGGAAGCAGAGGTAGTAGCTCTGAGGCCAGGCTAAGGCAAGACCAGTCACCCAGCACAAGGTACCAAGCAGGAGAGAACCATTATCCTGAAGATAATTTGGTGCCAAGGAGAAAGCTCAAACAGACACGGAGTGAAAAGCCTTCCCACGAGCAGAGCTGTGCTCGAGGGAGGAACGTTGAAGGGAGACTGCTGAAAGGTAACCTTATTCTTCCTAATAGGAGAAGCTTAGACTATAGCAGTCAGCCCTGTACTTACCAAGAATTATGTGCCGCCTCTGAGAGAGACTATAGTGATTATGGTATTTACCCATCCACCTCTAGGCTGGTGGGGGAAGGGAACTCCCAAAGCTATAGAGAGGAACTCAGCAGTCAGAACAGAAGTTTCACTCACCGGGAAACTTACCCAGATATAGAAGAGATGCAATGTGATCCGTTTGAGGAGTCTAACGGTGATATTTACATGGACTGTACATATACATTATCTGATAGCATATCTTCTCTATGCTGAAGAGCTGTAGGAGCTGATTCATAAAGAAAACAGACAGGAAGCGTTTTGTGAAGGAAACTGTTTTCTTTTACCATTTTTGCCTCCATTGTGAAAGCTGAAGATAAGCATATCCTTTGTTCAAATGTTTCTTTAACTTTGATACCAGACGTATGGTTTTTGTGTTGCCTTATTTCATTGTGTGAAAATCCAACCCTGGGAAGGGAATAAATCCTGTTTAAATCCTTATCACTCCGACTACAACTACTTTCTTTTTGCTAAAGTTGTGGAACTACAAATCCCAGAGGGCATTGCCAAGCCTCTCTACTATACTCCACAGCTATTAAAGAACTTACCCTGCTAATCCACCCATGCCTATGGCCTCTGGGGGGTGAGTGGGCGACATCTGGCGTAGTTGGCAGGATTTTTACCTTGAAATAAAAAGAACACTAGTAAAGCAACTGCTACGGTACCTGAAGACCTTGGAAGCAAGTTTACTGACAGACCGGTCAGTGAAGGAAGCAGTAACCTTTCTTGTAAGCTGACCTCTACACGAAGCCTAAGGTAACGTCACCTGGGGCATAAACGTGGGAGGATTTGTGCAGGAAAGAGGGCGCTGCTGTGCTGAAGGACTAAGGGGAGAGGAAATATAAGGTGCCGCACTTGGTGTTTTTTTATCTTTTCTCCACAGTGTACAGACGGGAGGAATGGAGCCCAGAGACGTCATGCAGTGGATGCAACTACAGTGGGATAAGCAGTTTGAACTAGCTCGCCATATCCAGGAGCAAAGTGCCAGTATGATGAGGGAGCAACAGAAACCACTGTTGGATGCTATGGAAGCGCTTTTGAGAAAACCACAAGAACTTGGGACTGAAAGCCCCTCAATAAATACCAGGGGTAGGACTAAATGCTAGTCATGCATTCTCTCTAGGGCAATTGAGTCCTCATGACAATGTAGATGATTTTATTGATGCTTTTGAATGCATAGGCGAGGCCCTGAAATGGCCTAGTGAGCAATGGGCAACTCGTTTTGCGGTTTCACTTACCGGTGAAGCCCTCTCAGCCTACAAGGCAATGCCTGCAACCCTTGCTGCTGATTATAGCGAAATAAAAAAGGCAGTCAAGGATAGGCTAGGGCTTACTACCTCACATTATAGAAGGATGTTCAGGGAGGCCAAAATGAAGTTGCAAGAGACGCCAAAAGCCTTGCATCAAAGATTGAGGAATTTGGCCTGGAAGTGGTTAACTCCAGAAAGGAGAACCATGGAATCTGTACTGGACACAGTGGTCTTGGAGCAATTTATCCAAGCTGTGCCCACAGAAATGAAAACATACCTTACCTTACAAAACTGCCAATCTACCGATGAAGCAGCTAGTCTGGCAGATAGGTTTTTAGAAGCCCAGACAGCTGACACCTCAGTGTTTGGGGTAATGCAGGCCGTAGGTATGGCAGATTGTAAGAAAGGGAGGTATCCCCAGAGGAAAATGTGTAATGTAAAAAATATGAATGCTAATGATAATATTTTGCTTGCACATATTGGGAAATGCTATCTATGCGGGAGAGCTGGACATTTCCAAAAGGACTGCATCAAGCGGACTGTCCTCATGTTTGGAGTGGACAAGCCAGCACAGGATGGATTTCTTCTGCATGTTAAGGTAGAAGGGGTAGAAGCGCTGGCACTGCTTGACTCGGGGGCTGACCAGAGCATGATTTCCCGCAGGCTCTGGGAAGCCATTGAGAGGCGCCGTTTGTCGCCCCCGAGTCAAGCAGAGAGCCAGGTGAGGGTAAAATGCATACATGGGGCATTCTCACAGTACCCTTTACAGAAATTGTCTGTGCGGGGGTTGGACACCGAACAAACATTACCGGTGGCTATAATCCTTGCATTACCCAGGGACATTATTCTAGGCAGAGATTGGCCACCCTTTTATAAGGGGCTGGTAGCAGGTTTAACTACCCGGTCAGGCCTAGTTTCCACCCGGGCGCAAGCCGGAACCTCGGGGGTGGGAGAGACATCATCTGGGGGTGCAGAAGAGCCTGAGGAGGTGGTAGGATCCCAGGATGAGGAAGCCAATGAGGAAGCATTAGATATTCTCCCCACGCACGATGATTTAGTCCACGAGCCAGTAAAGGGGGGCAGAAAAGCCAAGGCCAAGAGTCGTCAAGAGAGGCAATACAGGACCCGAGGGAGGGCCGAGTTGGAGGCGGGAGCAGGTTTGCCCTGGGTACCCGCTGAACTGGTGAATAAATTTCTGTCGTTCCCCGCGGAACAGCGGGCCGACCCAGCGCTTAAAAGAGCCTTCGAATGGGCCCAAGAAACCCGGCTTACACTGCCCAGGTTTTTCCTGGAAAACGAGATTTTATACAGGGAAAGTATGGACCCGTACACTGAGGCAATTAGAAAACAATTGGTAGTGCCAATGACGTTTAAGGCCACGGTATTACGTCTGGCACATGACCACCCCATAGGAAGCCATAAGGGAATCCAGGGCACCCTGGACCAAATATTGGGTCGCTTTTATTGGCCGGGGGTATTCAAGGAAACCAGGCAGTACTGCGAGTCTTGTCCCTCATGTCAGAGAGTGACAGCGCTAAGACCTAAGGCTGTACCATTGGTATCTACACCCACCATAACGGTACCTATGAGTCACATAGGAATAGACATGGTAAGCCCTATGACCCGAACACCGAGAGGGTTCCAGTACCTGCTGGTGATAGTAGACCACGCTACACGATTCCCATGGGCTATTCCCTCTAAGGAACACCTCGGCGAGGAACATAGCCCGAGAGCTTGTGAAGCTCTTCTGTGAGGTGGGGATTCCTAGGGAGGTACTTACCGATCAGGGTAGCAATTTTCTATCCAAGCATTTGGCTACCGTATGGGAGGCCTTCGGTATAAAGCACATACGAACTGCAGCGTACCATCCCCAAACAAATGGTTTGGTAGAACGCATGAATCAAACCATCAAGCAAATGCTTAGGAGGGGTTTAAAAAAAGGAGAGATATCAGACTGGGATACTCTATTCCAATTCGTATTATACGCTTGTAGAGAACGCGTACAAACCTCATTGAAAGCATCCCCATACGAACTCATGTTTGGTAGATCCCCTAGAGGGATATTAGATATTCTACACGAGCAGTGGGTAGAACCAGACACATCGGAGGTGGAAGTACCTCAGTTCTTAAAAGGTCTGAGGGAACGCTTGGAAAGGACAGCAAAGTTCTCGATGGAGAATCTGCAGGCCAGTAAGAGGAAACAAAAGCAGTATTACGACAGGGGCACGAAACCTAGAAAATTGGAGATAGGTGATAAAGTGCTTGTCCAGGTGTCAGATCCAGGACCAAAATTTGAGGCTCACTGGAAAGGGCCATACACGGTAATGAAGAGGGAGGGCCCTGTCTTGTATAGAATAGAGAATGAAAAGGGACGCCAACAGGTGTATCACCTAAACCTCCTTAAGCCATGGAAGGATAGGTCAGCCATTGCCAGTATGGCTTATGTAGAGCAGCGATACAGATCCCAAGATAAGATTACGAGCTGTCTGATTGAAGGTTCGGCAGCCCATAATGTTTTAAAGGGGGGGGGGATCTGTCATGAGGTGCAGCGGTCAGAGCCCATGGAGATAGGGGATTCTGAACAAAACGGAGCTAACTTTGACAGCTCGGAGATACACATGGCCAAAGGTTGCCATAGGAACAATACACAAGCTATTTCACGTGGTGTAGGGGAACGCCCAGACTCAAAGCTAGCTCGTGGCTCATCAGGGGATGAAGGGCAGCTGACAAGGGGCGGAGCCAACATCACAAGCTACGCAGTTAACAATCACTCACCTGAGAGAGTAGTGCAGAAGCGGCTAGAGGGAGAACTGCAAAAGAGAGAACTGCTGAAGAGAGACGTGCTGGCAGGGAGAGAAGTCCCGATAGCAGGAGAACTCCAAGCAGGGAGAGAAGCTTGAGAGGCCAGAGAGAAGGATCTCCATGCTGGTTAAAACCAATTGCTGACCAAAGGAGACTACCAGGGAGGTGCAGTGCTGAGAAACCCAGGAAGGGCTGTTTGGAAGAGCAGTGCACAGCTGACCAGTGCTTCCGAGAACCTTGCTACAGAGGAAGCAGAGGTAGTAGCTCTGAGGCCAGGCTAAGGCAAGACCAGTCACCCAGCACAAGGTACCAAGCAGGAGAGAACCATTATCCTGAAGATAATTTGGTGCCAAGGAGAAAGCTCAAACAGACACGGAGTGAAAAGCCTTCCCACGAGCAGAGCTGTGCTCGAGGGAGGAACGTTGAAGGGAGACTGCTGAAAGGTAACCTTATTCTTCCTAATAGGAGAAGCTTAGACTATAGCAGTCAGCCCTGTACTTACCAAGAATTATGTGCCACCTCTGAGAGAGACTATAGTGATTACGGTATTTAACCATCCACCTCTAGGCTGGTGGGGGAAGGGAACTCCCAAAGCTATAGAGAGGAACTCAGCAGTCAGAACAGAAGTTTCACTCACCGGGAAACTTACCCAGATATAGAAGAGATGCAATGTGATCCGTGTGAGGAGTCTAATGGTGATATTTACATGGACTGTACATATACATTATCTGATAGCATATCTTCTCTATGCTGAAGAGCTGTAGGAGCTGATTCATAAAGAAAACAGACAGGAAGAGTTTTGTGAAGGAAACTGTTTTCTTTTACCATTTTTGCCTCCATTGTGAAAGCTGAAGATAAGCATATCCTTTGTTCAAATGTTTCTTTAACTTTGATACCAGACGTATGGTTTTTGTGTTGCCTTATTTCATTGTGTGAAAATCCAACCCTGGGAAGGGAATAAATCCTGTTTAAATCCTTATCACTCCGACTACAACTACTTTCTTTTTGCTAAAGTTGTGGAACTACAAATTCCAGAGGGCATTGCCAAGCCTCTCTACTATACTCCACAGCTATTAAAGAACTTACCTTGCTAATCCACCCATGCCTATGGCCTCTGGGGGGTGAGTGGGCGACAACTGATAAGACTTTTTGTTTTGTTTTTGCCTTTTAGTTTATTGATTATCAACGTAAATATTCTGCACAAGCTCAAACATACTGAGACAATAACAATTCCCTCTCCCACAAAGCAGTGTGAGGTAAATTCAGCCCCAATTCAAACAGTAACAACAGGAACAATGAACACAGATAGTACCCACGGCAGACGCTACCATTATGTGAACTACAGTAATGGCTTGAAATAGCACCATAGCACTTACCAAAACCTCCAGTGCTGCGGTACTGGAGCAGCTGCTTCCGCCTCCATGCAAACAGGAAGTCTGTATTGAAGTAGGAACATCATTGCCATGCCAGAGATTTTGGTAAGCACTGCGGTGCTATTTTAAAGCCGTTGCCACCACTGCTAGTCCTGGAGAGAAGCAGGATCGGTGGCAATGG
The DNA here is from genome assembly GCA_033557465.1 of Ichthyophis bannanicus. Classification (NCBI taxonomy): domain Eukaryota; kingdom Metazoa; phylum Chordata; class Amphibia; order Gymnophiona; family Ichthyophiidae; genus Ichthyophis; species Ichthyophis bannanicus. The sequence continues at coordinate 82,051,427 of CM066039.1, forward strand.
GGGCAGGGAGGGGAACAGAGGGACACCTGGAATGAGGTTCACCTAGAGTGCTTCATATCCTTGCTCCAGCCCTGATTATACCCCTATCCCCAACCCCAAATCCCCTCCTCCACAATACATACCGAGGGCTCAGGGGAGGGCAATTACATTACCACACACCCAATAACAGAACAACATAGCATAAAACAACCCACAGACCCTACACCTTCCTCCACCACCACAGCGTATGCTAGATTTCTTTATGATGATCTCATCCCCTGCTTCAAAGCTGTCAATTTAGTAGAGTTCACTCTCAAAGTCCACCGTACCTGTCAGGTTAGGCTTGTTCTAGTTTCTGGCAATCTCGCCCTGGATCCCAACAAGACCATACTTTATAATTTCCCAAATTTGCTTTGGGATGACTATGGAATAGCCATGCAGAAGCCACAATTTTGGGTCCCTTGGGATAGTACATTCCATAAAATTCCATTATAGTAAGACGATCATTCCAGAATCAATGTACACTCGACCATTCCCATCACACATGGAAATACATCCCAGCCTGTCCACACATTCTGCAGCAGAGGTCATTCCTTTACTTATTCTTCCTGTGCAAACACACCAGAGTCAAATGCCAGGAAAATACCTAGAACCCATTTTGCACCCGACTGGCAGCACAGGAAATTTTCTTAATATAGGTAAAAATTGCCCTCCGATCTGAATCTTCCAGTGAAACCCCCAAGTCCTGCTGCCACTGCAGCAGGTGACGCAACAGGGAGGACAGAGCCCCTGAAAGCAGAGTAAAGTTTAGAAATAACTCCCTTAATAGCAACTTGTCCCAAGCACAGAACCCTAAGGAATGATCCTCCTGCAGGCCCGCCCATTCTTCCCTGCATTTTAAATAATGTCAAATTTGGAAGTGCCCAAACCAGTCATGCCACACCAATCCATGGGTAAAGCCTCAAATTGAACCAGCTCCCCCTGCTCCAGATACTGACCCAGCTTGGTCAGGCCGCGTAACACCCGACTTCCCTTCAAGAATTTACTTGTAGACTGAGCCCATAATTCAAAAGTAAAGGTAGTATAATGGTGCCCCCCTCAGCCGTCCTGCCCCCACACCAGGGGCCCACAGCAAACAGTGAAGTTGACCCCTGTTTCCAATGTTTGCTCAATTACTTCTTCACTCCCTGGGCAGTCACATATTATTGCTTAAAGTTGGGTACTGCTAAATCACCCTGTCCCCAGGACTATTACGGCTCAGAGCACGCCACCTTCGAGGTCCTACCTTTCTAAATAAATGTATAGTTTATAGTTGATTAAAAACTTGATATACTGACTTTTGCTTCTATCAGAATGGTTTACAAATAAAATTTAAAATGACTAAATAATACGTATAGACTTCGACTTTCATACTTTGGACACATCATGCGAAGAGAGAAATCATTAGAGAAAGACATTATGCTTGGCAAGATAGAAAGTCAGCGCAAAAGAGGAAGGCCAGCAATGAGATGGATCGATACAATAACAGCAGCTACGGGTACCAGTCTGTCAACAATGAGCCGCCTGACTGAAGACCGAACACAATTTAGGATAGCTATCCAGAGGGTCGCCATGAGTCGACTCCGACTCGACGGCACTTAATAACAACAACAACAAATAATACGTAATAGACATAATAAGAATAACAAACCAAAGAAGAGTCTAAAATAAAGAGACAAGAGCTTCAGAATTGACAAACAGATACTTAGAGGTGACCTTGGTGCTTTTTTTTTTTTTGTAAAAGCCTAAGGAGGTCATTTTAGAAGCTCTATTCATGATGTAGACATCTGAAAATGACCAATCAGACGTGCAAATCGCAAAGACATCCCTAGGGCTATTTTAGAAAGCTGGGCACATGCACATCCCCAGCACGATCACATCCATGTCACATGTGGGCATGGTGAAGGTTGGGCTGTCCTACAGAAATGCACATCAGGGCGCCATTTCAGACAGACCTGCACCTGCCTGGGCCTGACTGCCGACACACTCATACTTTTTCATGGTCAGGTGCAGGTAAAAGTAACAGGAAAGTACTCATTTCATGGCAGCAGAACTTGCAGGGGGAAGAGGGAAATGTGCTCTCACTGCCACAGTCATTTTTGTCTGGACAACAAAACCTGCATGTTAATTCACGGACTGCCCTTCCGTATGCTTGCAGATTTAAAATAGCAGGCTGGGAGTTTCTTGAGTGGGATAGCTGTGTGGTCCACTAAGGGAGCATGGCTTGCAGGTGAGTAGAAGGGATTATTTATTTATTACATGCTTCATCAATCCCATTTGAAGCATAGTAGAATATAAAAATCACAATATATCAATGCAATAATTAGAACAGTAAAAGACAACCCCCACCCCAGAGACTATAACTTATCATCTAATTAATATCCACTCATTAAAGCCCTACCAAACAGCCATGATTTTACCCTTTTTCAAATATCTTCAAAGACAAGGGCTTGGAATGTTCTCTTCCACCAAAATTTTAAGTCTTCTTGTGGTATTCTCATCTTGAGACGAGTGAAAGGAATTATATGCACTGTGGATGCCAGATGACCCAGTATTTCCAAGTGTTTCCATCAGCTAAAGCAAGATACAAGTCCACAAGTCATTTTTTTTTATTGCCTCTACCCTCTGGAACAACCTTCTTTCGCATCTTTGCCTTGCAACAACCTATGAAAATTTCACATCTGAACTAAAAAACTTTCCTTTTCAAACACTTCTTTGGAGTTACCATCCGATTGCAGCAGCTGGGTGGGGATGCCTCACCTGGAAGTCTGTTCTCTTATTTTAACTTTACTTTGATTGGAGTTCCCTCTTTTCTTTATTTAACTACTTTTTATTTTTGTTTTTAACCTGTCTTTTTACATTTTAATTCATTAGCAAACTGCTTTGTATGCTTGAAAAGGTGGTATATCAAAACTTTAATAAACCATAAACTATAGGTTTTAGCTTTAACTGAAATGGATCATTATGGACCACTGGACCATGTTAACAGGCTAAACAAGTTTATTTACTTAGCAGTCCTTATAGCTTCTCTTCCTAAGGGCTACAGAGTAGTTTTCAACAACTTAATGCATAACAATGATACAATTAAAACACAAAATAACATAATCATACTGCACCAAGGTTTTACAATATTTATGGAACACAAATGAGTCCTTTATCATTTTCAAATCATATGGAATTTTATTTCACAACATTGGACCCTTACAAGAAAGTGCTTGAAGATTAATGGTCTACAATTGAATATCTCCTAGAGTCTGATGCAATACCACATTAATAGGACTTAAACTGCTTGAAGGTACATACCAGGCAACTCACCAGTATAAATATAAAGGGGCTTGTTTAAGAAGAATCTTACACATAAAAAAAATGATCCTAAATTCTATTCATTGAGTAGTTGGTGGCCAATGTAAGGCCTGAAGTGGTTCAATAAGGTATACATCTTGGTTTGTAGGGACCTTTTCACTAAAGTGCACTAAGTAGTTAATACGCATTTTAACACGTGATAGCTGACTGCAGTAAGTGTTACAGTAGGGCATGACAGTTACCATGCGCTGATGCATGTGCTAGATGCCACTCAGGCTGTAGGGTGCAGAATGGGTGGGGTGGGGTAAAGAACGATCGTGGTGAGCACATTGCAGGTAGCGTGCGGGGATATATCATATGCTGTTGATGTTACTTAGAGCAGGTGGACCTAACACCATCTCAATAGATGAAGTTAGGTACGCTCACAGTAGTAGGTACTCATTAGGGTACTCAGCTGTGCGTTAATTGTTGGGAACATGCTGCTCCCACCCCCGATAGTTATTGTGGAGGCTTTGCACTTAACGCACATTAGTTTTTTGTGCTAAAACCTAATGTTCTTCAGTAAAAGGGCCCCTCAGAAATCACCCTAGCTACTCTGTTCTGTACATGTTGAAGTCTCTCAAATTTAGGAAAATTGGTATAGAAAGAATTGCAATAGCCTAAAAGTGGCGTAGTTAATGTACGAGTAATAGTTAGCAATTCTCTTTTAAAAAATAACATAAATTCCTATTGTTCCATAAATGAAAAAAGCATGTCTTAACAATATAACCAATCTGCTATTTCATAATTAGAAGAATCTAACCAGAACTCTGAAACCTCAATTTTCTATGCTGACACAAAGGTAATGGGGTCGTTTTGAACGTCTGGAGGCCAAAATCATGTAGATGTCTCTGGAGGCATTTTACAAATGATGTTTAGAGACATCTACGGTGCAGGAATGTCCAGTTAGGCAAGGGGCATGTCTGGGGAGGTGCAAGGAACTTAGACGTCCCTGTTTGATTTACAACAGGGGCGTCGGCAGGCCCGTCCACATTTAGACCCGCTGCAGGCATGAACATACATCAGGAAAGTGACTGTTGTGGCCTTAAAACATCCAAAGGGTGGCAAGAAGATGGAGAATTAAGTGACTAGCCTAAGATCACAAAGGCACACATGGGGATTTGAACCCTGGCCACCCAGCTTCTAACCAACTACTTTAACCCTTATGTTATTAGACCTGCTATTCTGGGGACATCTATGTGAACGGCCTTATAGACGTCCACAGTTCTGAAATTGTGCCTGCTTTTTTTCAGACATTCTATCTTTGATGTCCCAGAATGCACTTGGACGTCCCATTTTAAAATGTGCATTGATATGTCCAAGACAGTCCCTTTAATCCCACAAACCTGTAAGCAAAACAATAAAAGCTCATGGTCTCTGGCGGAGATTCCCAACCTGTGGTCTGTGGACTCCTGGGGGTCTGTGAGACCATTACAGGGGTTCCATAAAAATGCTGGATTGTCAGGGGGATGAAAGGGAAGGAAGACAGAATGGGGATATGCTGAAATGGGGGGGGGGGGCGGAAAGATGCTAGACTGTGGTCGAGGGAAGAGAGAAATGGTAGACTGCAAGAGAGAGGAAAGACGCTGGATTATGTAAGGGTAGGGGAAAAGAAAGAGGGGAAATGCTGGACTTCAGAGGGAGAGAATGAGAGGGGAATATGCTGGACTATGGGAGGGGGAAGAGAAAGAGAGAAGGAAGAGGGAAGATGCTGGACCATGGGTGGTGAGAAGAAAGAGAGATTGTCTGGATAGGGAGGCTGAGAGAGAGGGGTGGAAAAAGATAGGAAATGCTGAATGGGTGAGAGGTGGGGAAGAATAAAGGGGAGATGCTGGGTATGGTGGATTTATGTGAGAGGCCGGGGGAGGTGGGGGTATTGGCAAGGAGATGAGTGAGAGGAGGATGGAAATAGAGCTGGAGAGGTAGTCAAGGGGGTAATAAGACACTGGGTGGAGATAAGTGACAGAAGAAAGGGACTGGATTGGATGGCCAGAGAAGGAGTTGCGACTGGTAAGGGGATGAGAGACAGAAAAGTAAATGACAGCTAGGATGGGGGTGAGTACAGAGGACAGCAATGTGTAATGGTGAGCAGGTGAGAGAGACAGAAATAAGAGATGGGGGAATTGGAAGGCTAGAGAGAGAGATGCAAGTGGGGAGATGGGCTGGGAAGGAGGTGAGAGTTGATGGATAGGTATGGTAAAGGTTAAAAATAGGACGACAGGATTGGAGGGTGAGAAAGAGGGCAAAATTTAAGTGGACAGAGGAAGAAAAAGAAATGGAGGAATTGCTGAAAGGTAAAGATTAATATGTAGGACACAAATGCGAAAGAGGAATAGAAGACAGGAGTAGTGAGGAGAAATGGCAAATGGACAGCAGACCCTGGAAAGAGAGTTGGTAAAAGACGACCAGAGGGAAAGCAGAAAAGAGAGACGGACCAATTTGATTGGAAAAAAAAATGCCCAGACAACAAAGGTAGAAAAAAAAGTAATTTCTTTTGGAATTATTAATTAGAATATGCCAGCATTGGGAGATATACATCTCTGATGTCTACGTTTTACGTAGCTCAAGAAAAATACATTTCTGTTTTTATTTCTCCATGCAGATGTGACTACTTGGGGTTTCCAGCTCAATATAATATTTCTGTTTCTAATTTGTGCTCCCTTGCTCTGTATTTGGTGAGGGTGTGTTTTCTGTGTGTGACTGAAGTACGGCATTCTACTAGCATGTAGTTTGCATGTAGAGATCTGTACAGGACTGTACCAAGCTAAAAATGCACCTGTGTGACTTGTGAATCTGTAGCCCCTATCGCCACCCCACACTGCTGTGCGCTTTAAGTCACTCGTGTAGGACTTCTTGATAGCCTAGTGATGACATCCATGCCCCTTCCATACTCTTGCCTTCTGCAGCCGCACCACTCACACGGCCCTTGGTATGGCCTTGGATCTCTAGCAGCCCTACTGGTTCTGTTTACCTAGCAGAAGTTGTGTTGGTGATCTAGGATCCAATATAATATTTAGAATGCTATGGAGTAAAGGAGTAGCCTAGCAGTTAGAGCACTGGCTTAGTACCTAAGAGACCAGGGTTTGATTCCCACTAACACTCCTTGTGGCCTTGGGCAAGTCACTTAACCCTCCATTACCTTAAAAGAAAGGTCTGGCAATCTACTTCCAGTTACACTGCCAAAAAAACCCAGGAGCTGCTGGGTCAGTACTGATGCAAAGGCACACATTGCATTTTTTTTGCTTTTCATAGGGTTGGTGTTATGTGAGTTCTGGCAGTGCTGTTATGGTATGACAGGTTTGCTATAGACTTGGAATGAGCTTTTTGCAGGGCTTTTGTAGTACTTCATAATGTATCTGGCCGTTGGCACTGGAGGGAGGTCATGTAGAAATTTATTTAAAATATTACAGGTTATCTTCCCAGCACATGTGGTAGCCTTACTCTTAACCCTCTACATATGCACACATAACCAAGACAGCAGCAAAAGCATATCACCGACTAAAGGTCATCAGAAGACTCAAACCAATCCTCAACCATGAACATTTCCGTACCGTTTTCCAGGCTATCATCACCCCCATACTGGACTACGGTAATTCACTATATCAAGGACTACCAAAGCAGTCTACCCACCCACTACAGCTGGTGCAAAACATGGCAGCATGCATAATCACAGGCACGGCTAAACACGAGCACATAACACCAGTACTCCGCCAACTACACTGGCTTCCAATGAAAGCAAGGGCAAAATTCAAGGCAATACTGCTCATCTTCAAGACCTTACACCACTGCTCTGCAGAAGTACTTCAGACCTCAATAACCAGAAACACAAACAGACCCAGACGAACCCAGGGCAGCAATAGACTACGCCACCCAGCTGGATACCACAAAACGAAGCAAGCAACATCCAGAAGAGCAACATCACTCTCGGCACCGGACTTATGGAACTCTCTCCCAGAGAAACTAAGAACACAAAAAGACCTCAAGGACTTCTGAAAATCCCTCAAGACACACCTGTTCACAGAATCCTTTGAACAAATACCATAATCCCCCCCCCCCCCCCTACTCACAGTTTTGCCACCTGGCCATAGAATCCAAAGACCCAGCTTTGGGTCCCCCCCAGGAATATATGTATGTCTCGGAACCCCCAATGTTAATTGTAAACCCTGTCTTGTCCCTGACCGCCTTGATTGAAGGATAAGGCGGTATACAAAACTGGCTAAATAAATAAATATGTAAACAGTGTTCAGACACTCATCAAGTTATTGGGACAAAAGAGAAGCCCGTGAAGGGCTCCTTTGGAGTCTACTCGGGAAGGAAGAGCAGAGTCAGTAATCTTTCACACAGAAAAAGTAGCAGCAGCCCTGTAAACACAGCCAGTCCCCTTTTCTTAAATAAGGGAATGATGGGTAGTGTTCACTTTGAACTTTTCTTTTGGGAGAAAAGGTTTGAGGTCCCCGACGTCCACAATTTACTTTTTTGTAAAAAAATATTTATTTTTTATTTATGCAGTTTTCAACTATATACCGAGAATAAACTTCTTGTACAGAAATAGAGCAATTTGCCAGGAACATTCACACAAAAAAAAAAAAAAAACCTAATTCATATAATATTAAGCAATTGCTCTCTCTGGCCAGCAATAAGAGGGAAGAGTCACAATTAAAACAAAACAAAAGAAAGAAGAAAACAAGGTTAGATAACAACCAGTACAAAATATATTCACAAAACTCCAGGAAATTCAATAGAGGCTTCGTCGGTGGGCATTCACAAAGGCAAGCAGCTGGGAGGGCTCATAGAAAACATAAGAAACTGAACGGTATAACCAAACGTTTAGAAGGATGCTTGAGGAAAAAGAGCTCCCCCAGCTGCAACACCTCCTGACGGAAGAGGAGAAACTCCTGACGCCATTTTTAAGTTTCTTTAGCCAAATCTGGGTTAATTCTTAATTTTAAAACACGAATGCTGAACTTCTTTATCTAAAGAACAACTGCAGAAGCCATTCTTTATCAGATATTAATGCAAAAGTCACCAGTAATGGAGCTGGAACCACAATGTCCTCTTGAGAAGTTTCCAACAATGCAGTAACGTTCAATAGGTCTGCCGGTTGTGATTTAACAACTTCAGCTGTAGATGACCGTTTCCCAGTAGGTAAGTAATAGGCTTTGATAATGAGAGGGTATGACTTGGGACCGCTAAGACCTCAGTCAAATAAGTCTAAAGCATATTTTGAGCAGACACATTAGCCACCAGGGGAAAGCTAATAATTCTTAAATTCACCACTCTAGAAAGATTAACCAAGTGCTCCAATTTTAAATTTACAACCGCCAAGTACTTAATAAAGGCATCTGAATGCCCTGCCAAAGCTTTAGCTTCTTCCTGAATTTCTGTCAAAGATGTTTGAGTTAACTCAAACATCATCTTAGTATTTTCCATAGTGCTGGAATTACTCTCGACTTAAGTTGCCAAGATCAACATCATCGGTATCAGCATCTCCCCCAATGATACAATAGTAGCCCAGATAGCCTCTAGCGTGAAAACTTCAGGGCATGTAGGAGCAAAACTAGAAAAAATGCCAAGTTGTAAAGGAACCTCCCATCGTTAATTACCCACAGCCATTCCTCCTTTCTCAGAGGCAAGAAACCCAGTCACTACCCAACCTCCCGAGTCCTCCACTCAGTCCACGTGTTGTGATTCTTCTAAGACTGAAGCAACGGTCTCACTCACTCTGTCATCTGGCCCTCGAGACAGAGAAGATTCACTCCCAGGCAGGGAGGTACTCTGCCCCGGACTAACAGCTGGAAGAACGCAGCCTTGGAGGCTCTTCATGACTTGAGGGAAGGAGAAGACACGCCTGAAGCAGGTGCCTGGCTACCCAGCCCCAAACCAACTGTAGCTGGGCTCAATTCCCCCATTACTGATTGCTGAGACAAGTGGAGAAAATAGCTATCAAGGGGCCTGAAGACCCCCACAAGTAAGGGCGAAGAGGCTAGGAGGGCTTGAGAGGGCTGCACAACCCCCTTTGCCTTCCGTTTACGACCCATGAAGCAAAACCGCCAACTCAGAAAGGTCTAACCACTGCCATCTTGACTCCTCCTCCTTTGTGAATGCCTGCTGACTAAGAGCCTCTATTGAATCTCCTGGAGTTTCGTGAATGTATTTTGCTCTGGTTGTTATCTAACCTTGTTTTCTTTCTTCTTTTGTTTTGTTTTAATTATGACTCTTCCCTCATTGTGGGCTAGAGAGAGCAGTTGCTTAATATTATATAAATTGTGGGAATGTTTCTAGCAAAATGCTCTATTTCTGTACAAGAAGTTTATTCTTGGTATATAGTTGAAAATTGCATAAATAATTTTTTTTTTAAATGTATTACTCACATTATCAGCAATTTAAAGTGAGGAACAAGAATACACCCACAAGAGAAAAACAAACCCAAAACAACAAAAACAGAGAAGGGAGGGAGGGACCAGAACTACATACAAGCGTGGTGTTGAAGGACCCGCATGGGGGATTTTTTTTTTTTTCTGGAAGTCATATCTGATTCACTGCTGTCACCTCCGAAAAGGCAAAATGTTGCAGCGGTGGGGCAGGGTGGGCAGCTGGCTGGACATGAAGGTGGTGAGATGATGATGGGGTGGGGGGGGGGGGTACACACCAGAGGTGCAAGTCGCACAGGGTGCAATTATGGCTTGGTAAGACCCTGATGCTGAGTATTCTGTGTACACCATTCTTTGAGAAATAATTGAGGCCATCCTTGCAGAGATAGGGCAGGGTTCAGGTTTGACGGGCAATTGATGATGGTCAGATAATTCCCGTCAAAAAGATGAGGGTTGTCTTGGCTGAACCATGTGTTGGTGGGGCCTAGGGTAAGTCTGATGTAGGGCCTGCTGCACCTGCTAAAGAGTGGTGTAAAGATCTTTGATGATATCAACTGTTTCTTTAGCCTACTCCCCCAAAAGGTTATCACATTTGCAAGGGACATCAATGGGCTTGGTGGGGACAACCTTTCTAATTCCAGTGGCCCTTAACTATGCAAGTCTCCTGGAAGCAATGGTCAAGGAAGAAATTTGTGAAGCAGTGTCAAAAGCACCATATGCAGAACAAGGAAACTGAGTAGTATATTCATCAGCTTAAGACAGAACCGAATTTCCAGGTCAGCTGCACTTTTCTGGATAGTTGGTGCTTCTAACAGGGTAAGTGTTGCTGAATATTGACCCATCTGTTCCTTTCTCATCCCTTGCAATGGTGTACATCTAACATCTTACAAGCAAACCCAGAGTTAGACACAGGCAACTACCTAGGGTGCCAAATTTTGAAGACTCCTAATACCCAGTCCAAGGAAGAACCTGCTCCCACTTAACATATGCATGTGCTGCTTCGAAGGGGCACAGCTGTGGCTCTGTGGCTTTCCTCTGTTTCTCTTCCAGTTATCCAGTCTGTTTTGTGATCTCTGGCACCCCCTCTGGCCCCCCTTAACCCCACTGTCCGCAATGTTGTTAAGTGCTGCCGTTGAGTCGAAGTCGACTCATGGCGATCCTCTGGATAGCTATCCTAAATTGTGTTCGGTCTTCAGTCAGGCGGCTCATTGTTGACAGACTGGTACCCATAGCTGCTGCTATTGTATTGATCCATCTCATTGCTGGCCTTCCTCTTTTGCGTTGACCTATCTTGCAGAGCATAATGTCTTTCTCTAATGATCTCTCTCTTCGCATGATGTGTCCAAAGTATGAAAGTTGAAGTCTTGTCATCTGAGCTTCTAAAGAAAGCTTAGGTTTGATCTTCTCTATTACCGACTGATTTGTTTTTCAGGCAGTCCACGGTATACACAGTATTTGCCGCCAGCACCATAATTCAAGGACATCAATTTTCTTCCTGTCTATCTTTTTCACTGTCCAGCTTTCACATCCATATGATGTTATTGAAATATAGGCTGCATGCTTTTATAGAGAAATGCCAGTTGTAAAGGTACGTTTAATGAAAGGGCCAGATGGAAGGAATTTAGGACAGGTGCACGAGCAGGTCGATGTGGAAAGCTGGCGTTAGAGTCATGTGCTAAAATCCATGCATATGGATTTCTCGCGTGAGAACACCACAAAAGTTGTGCATCTGTATGCCATAAGCAAAACATATGTAAATGAGATATGCCCAAAACGTCTGCACTAAATATGCAGTGGGACAGCAGATGCATGCGCAGAAAGCTTATCCGCTAGCGGCATCGGTAGCAAAATTTAAAATAACAATTTTCAGCACGGAGTGATAATTGTTTACCCGCATGGGGGTGGGGAAAGCTATGTGCTTAACTTTAGTCCACGAAACAATGGTTTGTGGTCATTTGTTCCATCAATTGCATTGGAGAGTAATCAATTCTGTTTCCCCTTTATCTGGGGGAGAGGGGGGGAAGGAGGGAGGTGATCGTGAAGCAATTTTGAACAGGAAGAAACAAGAATGGATATTCAGACTGAATACAATGAAACCAGCTGGACTAAATTTGATTGGCTCTTGCTGATTTGAATGAGATTGTTGGATTTGGACTTGATTGGTTGCTCAGCCCTAAAATATGATGTAAGACGCTGGGTTGCTATCTTTATATTTTAGAGTGCTAGATAAGTGAGATTCGGAGTTCTTCAAACAGCAGGAATCAGGAGCTTCGGACCAGTGATTTGTGATGGATCTTCAGATAAGTGTAAAATTATATGTCCTGAAGCAAAAACTTTATTTTTGATTGGTTTGAAACGCAAAGTTATTTTGACATTATGGTATGATGATGATGACATATTTATTTATTTATTTATTACATTTGCTTATATACCGCACTATTCGGCATCAGCGCGGTTTACAATATAACAAAACGACCAAGACACATTCTGTTTGGTTTTACAAGGAACAGGAGTAACAACTTGGCTAACAGGGTTGAACTAAATACAGCGATACTAATTACAACAACAGGGTTGAACTATATACATGAGATAATAAATAGCAACAACAGGGTTGAGGTGAGCAAATATAGGCATGATTGTATGAAAATATATAGAGCAAGTGTTTAACTGAGTGATTTGAAGTGTGGATTTTATTCTTTATTGAAATTAACATGGACCTATTTATCTAACGACATACATGTGTGAGTTGGAAAAAAAGCAGTCCTACAAAAAAATAGATATTTTTCAGCACTGGTGATTGTGGTTTGTAGAGAGATCTCATTTTCCAAAGCTGACATATTCAAATTAATAAATTAAAAATAAAATACTTTTGTTTACCTTTTATTGTCTGAGTATTTTATTTTTCCTGTCATGTTGGTCCCAGTTTCTCTTTTCTGCTTTCTTCTGTCTGTTTTCTTCTAATTCTTTCCAAAGTCTGCTGTCCATTTGCCATTTAAACTCTCTGTTTCTGTCTTTGTCCGTTCCTGCTTTACATCTGTCTTTGATATTGATCTGTTCAAGTCAGCTCTTTTTTCCACATTTTTCTTTTCTGCCTGTCCATTCAAAGTGCACCCCTCCCCAATCCTCTCTGGTTCTCAATCTCCCTCTTTTTACCTTTCACCTATCAATTTTCCATCTCCTTCTCAGCCCATCTTCCCACTCTCACCCCCTCCCTAGTCCTTCCATTCCCCATCTCACATTCTCACTCTTTCACCAGCCTCTAAATCCCTTCTGTCCTCCACTTCCACCATCTGAAATCACTTCTTTCTCAGTTCTCATCTACTTTGCTCTGTGTCTCATCCCCTCAGCAGCCCTAGCTATTAGTTATTCTCTCCAGCCAGGGCCTGTCCATCTACTAGGCGGGCTAGGCAGCCACCTAGGGTGGCATACCTCTGTGGGTCACACGGCACCTGCGGCAGGTCATGTGCTTAGGTACACATTGGCTGCTGCTTCTTACCCCCCTCTAACAGGAAGTTGTGTCCGAGGCAGTTCAGAAGTGGTAGGCCATGTGTGCTGAAGCACATGGCCTGCCGTGGGCCGCTGCCACTTCACCTCCAGCCCTGCCACTGAAATCAGTGGCAGCAGGGGACAGCAGCATGGCTCAGTTTGGGGGGGGGGGGGAAGTGGTGCAGTGCAGGGGGGGATGTCTGGAGAGTGTGGAGAAGGAGTTACACGGATACACAAACAATGACAATATAATACAGCAAACAATGACAAGAAATGAGAGCTTATGTTTCCAATTTGCTACGCTGCTGGACGTCCCCTTATCCTAGCTTGCATGAGATGGATGTCCCCACCCCACAATTTCCTAAGGGTCACATCTAGTTGGCTACCGATGTGGACGCCCATGTTGGCTGGCTTTTTTTTTCTGCATGTACCACACTGATCGTCCCGGATTTGACTTGGACGTCTTTTCTAAAATGCCACTTAAAACCAATTACAATGTTTATTCTAGAGAAGAGTCAGGCTTAGTTTAGTTACATAAATGAATTAATTTAGACAATGACACGTATATGTCTAGGTTTGTAAAATGCCATCATTATTCATTTATTGTATTTATTCAAACCCTTTATATACCACCGATCACTCCATTCTCAGCAGTTCAGAACCATAGACTGATAGAACTGAACATAGCACACACAATAAAACATCTGCACACCACATGGTAAAATACAAATCTCAATTCATATTTACATTCCACTGTAACTATGCAGCATAGGCCATGCAAAACAAATATGCTTTATTTATATGCTTCCTGGTAAACTCAAATGTAAAAAAAATTATGCATGAATAATATATTAATATAATCACACCAAAAGGGAGCTCAAATAACTTCATGAGATAGCATTGTTTGCACCGACTTAATATTCGTCATTGCTCCTTACAAATTGTGCTTGCTTGAAATATTTATTAACATACATCAAAAAATGTTTGTTTTTTTAAAGCTTTCTATATTTTAAAGTTCATTGCATATGCAAATATGCAATGTAAATATCTGCACTCCAGCACTCCGGCAGCCATCTGCTCTCCTCCTGCAGAGGATCGAGCCCGCCGGAGCACCGGACCACCTCCACACCACGTGCTGCCCGATCGGGGCAGATGAACCACGCCAATAATAGGAGCGCTACTCGAGCGCATCGGCATCTGCACTCCAGCACTCCGGCAGCCATCTGCTCTCCTCCTGCAGAGGATCGAGCCTGCCGGAGCACCGGACCACCTCCACACCACGTGCTGCCCAATCGGGGCAGACGGACCATGCCAATAAAAGGAGCGCTACTCGAGCGCATCGGCATCTGCACTCCAGCACTCCAGCAGCCATCTGCTCTCCTCCTGCAGAGGATCGAGCTCGCCGGAGCACCGGACCACCTCCACACCACGTGCTGCCCAATCGGGGCAGACGGACCACGCCAATAAAAGGAGCGCTACTCGAGCGCATCGGCATCTGCACTCCAGCACTCTGGCAGCCATCTGCTCTCCTCCTGCAGAGGATTGAGCCCGCTGGAGCACTGGACCACCTCCATACCATGTGCTTTCCAATCGGGGCAGATGGACCACGCCAATAAAAGGAGCGCTACTCGAGCGCATCGGCATCTGCACTCCAGCACTCCAGCAGCCATCTGCTCTCCTCCTGCAGAGGATCGAGCCCGCCAGAGCACCGGACCACCTCCACACCACGTGCTGCCCAATCAGGGCAGACGGACCACACCAATAAAAGGAGCGCTACTCGAGCACATCAGCATCTGCACTCCAGCACTCCGGCAGCCATCTGCTCTCCTCCTGCAGAGGATCGAGCCCGCCAGAGCACCAGACCACCTCCACACCATGTGCTGCCCAATCGGGGCAGACGGACCACGCCAATAAAAGGAGCGCTACTCGAGCGCATCGGCATCTGCACTCCAGCACTCTGGCAGCCATCTGCTCTCCTCCTGCAGAGGATCGAGCCCGCCGGAGCACCGGATCACCTCCATACCACGTGCTGCCCAATCGGGGCAGACGGACCACGCCAATAAAAGGAGCGCTACTCGAGCGCATCGGCATCTGCACTCCAGCAGCCATCTTCTCTCCTCCTGCAGAGGATCGAGCCCGCCGGAGCACCGGACCACCTCCACACCACGTGCTGCCCAATCGGGGCAGACAGACCACGCCAATAAAAGGAGCACCGGCCAGGCGTGCCCGCGCCTGTCGGGCACATGCCTGAGGGCCTCGACAGAGGGCCCTTTGGCGTGGCCCTTAGGCGGGAGCCCCCTGACCCCAGAAAATCCTGACTGGAAGGCGCAAACCTTAACTGTGATTTCCTGCCTTGAACGATTCTCCGCCTCACCGGCTGAGGCATCCCACGGAACAAAGAAGGAAGACCCCGACAATAGACACGAGTCAATAACGTAAACCTGAGACCACCATAATAACGAAAGGTAACATGTCTGGACAACCTATAACCGGTCACAGTCACAAGAAACAGACTATAGCAGCACAAGAAACTAAGATAAGTGAAACGTCTATAATCATGTTCTGGTAACTTCTTGATATATTATGCCGGTACCTCAATGCACTAAAACTAACACAACTATATGCCATAGTCTTGCCTATCTGCTCAAACTACCTGGAATACAATAAGATCTGTATCAGTTCTTTGTATCCACTCAATGATACATTATATCTATTCACCCACTTAGATCCTGCATCTCAAATTGCAACAAAATTTGTATCGTTAAACTTTGTTTCAACCCAATACCACAAGTTAATTCAATTACTTGTATAGTATTGCCTGAAATTACATAAGAAACTAGACTGCTCCAACCTTACACGTTACTCACATACCACACAATTTAAGTATACAAGAAAACATATCTATCTGTCTAGAAGTGTATCTACAAACTGTAACTGGCAACTTGTATCTTTGAACCGCATTAGAAATTGTTTTATTTAAAATTGTGCCAACTAAATTTGTACCCACTTGATATTACCAGACTGTACCCAACTCTACCTCCACTAATCTCTGCCACACAGGCCTCCCCTACACCCAAAACACCTCAACAAAAAAATACACAATGGCCCCCATCAAAATTAAAAGCCTTTCCCGTACTCTCCTTCTAACAGCTCTCTTGATTCAACACATTTATACATACAAAGCCAACCACACACTCTATAACAGCATTCCCGTCACATATAACCCTAACCGAAATCTAACACACACACTACAATACCCTCACTCTACTAATCACTACCCACGTTACAACTCCCACAGACACTATCCTAGACTAATTCAGATAAACCATCAAAATCATAGTAATGTAAATGACCCCCCCCAACATAGTTACTAAATTAAAACTCATCCTAATAAACATGCGATCCATCCGAAACAAGATACCAATTGTCAATGACATGATAAGAGAAAAAAAAAACGGACATCATCGTCATTACTGAGACATGGCTTGCTCCCACAGACACAGTCATACTTAACCAACTAAATACACTACTATATGATGTATTCAACTGCCACCGAGAGATAAAAAGAGGAGGGGGTGCCCTCATAATCACCAAAAAACACCTTCAATACACCTTAACAAACTCAAACAATGTTGATGGCATGGACATCATCAACATTGAAAATAAAACCCTTGCATTCACCCTTATCTACCGACCCCCATCTACTGATCAAAATAGCCTCTCCCCCATTCTTGAACTCGCATGCACAGCGTCCCAAAGCAAACCACTCATAATCCTAGGTGACTTGAACCTCCCTTTTCTAAACCAATCCCAAACAGATAATTTCATTGACTCTATGGCACAAATGGGATATAATCAAATAATCCACGACCCCACACACTCAAAAGGTAACTCATTAGATCTTATCTTCCTCCCTACCCCCTTTAACAACCACCAACTACTCACCCCTCCAACAATAACAGAAGTACCATGGTCAGACCATCACTTGATAACATTCCACCTCATGGCACAAACCCCATCAAAATCTACAAACATAACACCACACCACTCAAGATTCACCCACTTTGACAAGAATTCTTTTCTTGAAAAAATATTGCCCAAACTATACAAAAACCTACCAGGCACCAACTCATCTATAGATCATTGGAACCTAACAATCCAGGAAGCAGCCACCCCCACAAGACTCACACATAAACAACTGAAAAAATCTGAAAAATGGTTCACAAAAGACCTTGCTAAGTTACAAAAACAACTGAGGAAACAAGAAAAAAGATGGAGAAAAACTAAATCAAATGAAAACAAAACCAAATATACAAGCATACTCATTGAATATAAAAATGCAATTAACAAATCAAAAAGAGACTACCATTCCAAAGTAATAAATTTAGCACTCAATAACCAAGAGAACTATTCGCGATTGTGAAAACATTGACAAAAACACAAAGCTCAGAACCTAAACAATCCACTATAAGCGTAAAAACTCTAGCAACTCATTTCGCCGAGAAACTAAAGGAAAAAAACCCTTTCTCAACCATAATATTACAATCAAATACAAAAATCAACAATGAATGGACATCTTTTCACATGATCGAACAAAAACACCTCCTCAAAATTATCACAATGATCAATACAACAACCTCCCCGCTTGACCCATACCCAGTATCATGGATCAAGTCCACAAACGATGCTCTTGCTGAAAACATTCAATACATAGTCAATCAGTCACTAGCACAAGGTATCATGCCTAATGCCCTAAAGCTCACCTCACTCCGCCCCATCTTAAAAAACAGTAAACTTATTTTATTTATTTATTTATTTAGCATATATTTGTATACCGCTACTTCCAGCGATCAGCAGCGGATTAGATTACATATTGGAAACTGTCAAATCAGGACAGAATAATTTGGAATATATACAAGGTGATTTGTAAGGTGAGCACAACACACAGTAGTTAGGTAATTGGGTTACTTTACATATGCACTTTTTTTTTTTTTTACATATATAAATGCATGGTTCTTTTGGGTGGCACAGTTTGGTCCACGTGGACTAACTCAGATTGTACTGAATCTGAAAAAGGTGAGTTTTGAGTTTTTTTCTAAAGTCGATCAGGTCTATGCTAGCTCGCAGCTCCGGTGGCAGTTGGTTCCAGAGTGTCGGTGCTGTGTAAGAGTATGCTCTGTTACTAGTACCGGTTTTGACAGATCTTATATCTGCCGGTACACAGAGGGTGTTAGAGTTGATTGTGGTTCTGCTTCTGTTGGGTGGTTGTGTGCAGATTAGGTTGGAGAGGAAGGATGGGGCTATGTTATGCATGAGTTTGAAAGTGGTTATTAGTGTTTTATATTTTATACGAGCTGTGATGGGGAGCCAGTGTAGCTCAATCAACACAGGTGTGATATGTTCAACAAAACTTTTCTTCATAATGATTCTAGCCGCCACATTTTGTGTCATTTGAAGTATGTTTAGGGTTTTCTTTGGTAGGCCATAACCCATAACTTGACCCAAAAGACCCAAACTCATATAGACCCATAGCAAGCATTCCATTCATTGCCAAAATAATAGAAAAAAACATACAACTTCAATTACAAGATTACATTGATGAGCAAACACCCCTTGATTCACACCAGTTCGGTTTCTGCCCCTCTCATGGTGTCGAAACTCTCCTAATTGCATTGATGGATCTTCTCATCAGAGGCACAGACAACAACAACCAAGGCTTCTTACTCCTCTTTATAGATATATCTGCCGCATTTGATAGTATCAACCAGAACATATTGATCAACAGACTAGAAAACTTAGGAATAGGAGGGACAGTTATTAAGTGGTTCAAGTCATACATCTCACACAGGTTAATACGTGTTCAAATAGGTGAAGACAAATCTGAAGCGTTCCCCCAAGGACAAGGAATCCCCCAAGGTTCAGCACTCTCCGCCCTCCTAGTCAACCTGTACTTACAACCCATAACAACTATATTTAAAAAACACAACATTAACCATTTCATTTACGCTGACGACATCATGCTCGCCATCCCCATAAACACAAACAGCCCCAAATATGACACCTTGTCCGAATGCATGAATGAGACCTCCTCATGGCTGGAAACCCACTATCTCAGCATAAACTTTAAAAAAACGGAAGCAATGTTTGTAACAAGAAAACCTCCTGCTTATGACACCTACCCAACAACAATCACAATAAACAAAACAGCTATACCTGTTAAAAAAGAAGTAAAATACCTAGGAGTCATAATAGACCGCACTCTCACCATGCTCCCTCACATAAAACAGACAGTAAAAACAATATTCTACAAACTAAAGACAATACAACACTTAAGACCCCTCCTTGACACACATGACTTCAGATCTGTAGTCAGTGCACTCATCACCCCTACTTTGACTATTGTAATAGTCTCCTAATTGGCCTTCCACTAAAAAACACCTATCTGTTACAAAGAGCACAAAATATATGTGCCAAAGTAATCTCAAAAGCCCGACTAACTGATCACGTGACCCCAATACTGTTTGACCTACATTGGCTCCCAATAAACAGCCGAATAAAATATAAAATACTACTAACAACATTCAAACTCCTCAACATCTCCCCCTCATTTATCTACCCTAATACAAGCCCCATCAAATACAAGAACACGTAGACAAAACGCAACTCACTCTCTCACCTTACAAACAACTATCAGGAAAACAAAGAAAACCACAAGCTCTAGGGCCTTCTCCTTTATTGCCCCCACTCTCTGGAATGAACTCCCAATAACTCTCCGATTGATGAAAGACCTTTATCAATTCAAAAAAGAGCTCAAAACCTACCTCTTCTCCGACCATTTTGAAATCCCCTACCACCAGAAAACCACTCCCCAGTAAACACAGAAACATACACATAAAATACATGAGATAACCTAGACAGACCCCCCTCAACTAATACACTCACCTATACAAAATGTCGTACATATATGTTAATTATTATGCTTTGTAAACAGTTCATAGTAATTTAGTTCAGACATTGTTTTATGTAATGTTCTCCAACCATTTTATTGTTTTATGTAATGTTACCTGTACATAGTTCCAATCCGTTCCATGTAAAGTATACAAAAGTATACAAAATTGTTAACTGTTTTATGTAAACCGCCCTTGATCTCTGGAAGGGGCGGTATAGAAGAAATAGATAATAAATAAATAAATAAAAAAAAATATGTGAGAAACAGAACTCATCCTCTTTTCACCATAATAGGTCCTAAGAATGTAGATTTGTGCAATTGTTATATATGCACCCCAGCCTGGCCGATGGGTTCACGCCACCAGGGGCTTCCTCAGGGTCATCATGCAGATGAAAGAATTGTGTGTATTTCTTTATGAATCTTCCAAATCTAAGTAAATATAAATATACTAATAGTGTATTCAGAAATCAAAGTGTTACTCACAATGGAGTAAAATCCCCTTTTATATATAGATTATCACTAAGAGAGCCATGTTGTAATAAGTTGCCTCGGTATTTTTGGCAGGAAGACATCTTTTTTTGTCTATTTTATAAAGGGCACATATATGGCTATGCATGCACACATTTTAAGACTTCTCTTTGACAACTTATTCCCATTAAACTGTTGCTTGGGAACACTTAATTTGAACGTACGTCTCTGTGACATGGGAAACAAAAGGTCTGACATGGACATTGAAGTGGGAACTTTATGCACAAAAGTGTAAAGCATTGCCACTGGGCCAGCAGGATACGCAGTTCTTATATTTCTATGTACTGAAGAGTGGAAACAGAATGTAGTATAGATGAGCATAATCAAAAAAGTTCAGTTCATTTGCAGATTTCCTGAATTTTTCTAGATTTTTGTGTAGTTTTTGTGGGGTTTTTTCAAACATTTGTTTGAAATGTGCACTTTGTATGCGCATTAGGACTTTTTTGTACACTTATTTATTACTTTATGCATGTGCAAGCAATTTGTATGCATTTAAAACTTTTAGGCGTCCACATGAATCAAAAGTGTGTTCATTAATACATCCCCTTAAAATGTAGCATGCAAGAGTCACAACAGGGAAAGGTTGTCCCTATAAGTAAAATACTACCCTTATTAGAAGGTTGATGGTGCAGCAGAAGGTTAAGAGCTCAAGGCTGGGAAGCTGCAGATTTTGGTTTAGGAGACAATATTATAATAATATCCAGGGTAATATTTAAACACAACAGTCAGCATTTTTTTAATTGCAAGCTGCAGCATTTAAAAATGAAACTGGATTTTCAGGGCCAAAATATAGATATTTTTGGACACTGAATATCCGGTTTCACCATTGCTAACCAGGTGCCAGACCAAGACAAACCACCCATCTGGGCAGCAGCAGATTGGGATGGTGTTGCCACGAAAACACAATGGATAGTCACAAGTCACAACAAAACAAATTGCACTTTAGTGCTGAAAGATGAGACACCCCTGGATGGAAGGTTATTCAACTGGCTACTGGGGAGGAGCTGAAGACTTTTCAGTGTAAAGCCCTTGGGACGTCTGACTGATGATGTAACTGCACATGAAATGAGAGTTAGAAGCTGCAAATATGTCTTACATATTGGGACATGGAACGTATGAAGCATGAACCAAGGGAAGTTGGAGGTGGTCAAGAATGAAATAGAATGTGTACAACTCGATCTGTTGGGTGTCAGTAAACTGAAATGAACTGGCATTGGGCACTTTGCATCTGATGATCACATGGTCTACTATGCTGGAAATGAAAGATAAAGAGGAAATGATGTTGCATTTATAATTAAGAAAAAACTTGCAAGAACGGTAATGAAATACAATGCAATCGGTGAACACTTAGGGGTATGTTTACTAAACTGCGTTAGTGTGATTCGCGTTAGGAGCCGCGTTAGTGGAAGAAATGCCAAAAAAGGACATGGGCGGTACATCGTTAGTGATAACACGCGCTATAAAACCCAAATACAGAAACAGAGCTGTAGCACAATGGTTACTACACAGACCGATGGTACAAGGGTCATGGGTTCGATTCCCCAGTGTGCCTAATGAATAAGGCTGGCTGAGGCGTCATGTGTAACCCTTTGAAAGCCTACTATAATATTTTAATCCACAGTCTGCAGCCGGGTTAATGTTTGCATATGTCAGGAAAATTGTACCCGTCTTATTCAATATGTTGCAATAGTGACGTTCCCTCTGCCATGGTCATGTATTATATACCATTTGATAGGAATATTTAGGCAGATGTTTGGATCCCGAAAGTTTTGGGCTTGGCCTGGAAAGGGTTAAGTATTGGGCTGTGAGGAAGTTTAGTTGTACGTTAATAGTGCTGCCAGCAAACACACCCTCACAGTGGCGTAACCTAAGGTGCCACATAAGGCACCCTAGAAGGCACATTATAAAGTGCGCTGTCTGCCAAGGCACACTATAATGTCCCCTATAGGACAGCATATAAGGCACCTTATAAGACGCTTTATAGGGCGCCGTATGTGCCCCCTAAGGTGACAGTACCCTGAGGGTGGTTCTGCTGGCAGCACTAATATACAATAAAAATAGACAATGCCTAAGGCAGCCCTATCGATGAACCCCACTGTGGGTTGTGAACCCATGACCTCTGGCTCCATGGGCAGTGACCAGTGGACTAGAGCTGCTAATAAACACCCGGCTGGCTACAGGAGGACTGCTGTGGTTATCAGGGAGATTCCATACCACCACCCAACCCACCCTCTGGGGCTCAGGGTGGGGGACAGGATCTCGCGCCAACAGATCCACTTTCTTCCCCCCTGCAATGGTGGCAGTAGAGGGGACCATCACCCCAGTCCTGCTACGGATCAAACACCCTACAGGGCAGGCAATGCAGAGCAGTACACATCCATAACGCAATAGCAGACAGACGGCAGGTCTGGAAATGCTTAGCTGCCCCCCACCATTATCTGACATTCTACAGTAGCAAGCCTCCAGCCGCTGCACCCTGCACGGTGTTCCAGCAAGACACATACTAGCTGCAGACAGTCCGCCAGCTAGTCCATAGTGCATGGTCCTGGAGGAGATGCATGTACCCAGAATGGGGATATCAGCATACACACCAAGCAGATAAGTCAGTGATTGGGCCCCAAAAGGAAACCCATAAATATCACATAAAAGAAATACTATATAGCACTATGGGGGAACCTAGCCATGCCATGGTCACTGCTCAGTCAGGGTGAGAGTGACCTCCCAGCAGGACATGCTATGGCCACCCTGTCCGTGCAGGTGGTACCGGACACTAAAATGTCCAGCCATTGCCCTGTGCCCTGTGCAGATGCGGCCAGGCCAGGCCACCCTATCCAGGCTATTCCCACGGTACCTTGCTCCTCATTATGCACATTGGCAGGCCAATACTGGCAACAGTGCTAGCAGTGTGGGCTGTGGAGGGTGTTGGCAGCCACCACACACTGGATAGACACACACTCCCCACACCTATGCCAGCATTGTGCAACTATAGAGGTGTTGGGCAGCCCAGGCCACCACACAAGTCCTGGGCACAGTGCAGGCATGGCTATGGTACGCAATACTGTAGGAGTCACTCCCCAGATTGGTAAACCCTGTCAGACACAAGACCTGTAGCACACTCCACAGACATCAGAAAGGTTGCTATGAAGCAGCTCACTCAGAAAAGTGTACTTAACCTAGGAATTGCTATCTGCCAGTAATCATAGCAATCTTTTGATAGATGTGTACCATATTCCCAGGTTTAGGGTGGCATTACTAAGGTATGCAAGTGCTAGTATTGGGAGATGCATGCATAGCCCAAAGTCCTGCCTCTCCAGGAGGCTTTGGATAATGGGGCCTGTGAGTGCGGGTGTGTCTGCCCCTGTTGGCTGCTGCTTTACGGCAGAGGTTCCCAACTCCATTCCTGCGGTGCAAAACACTGTTCGGGTTTTCATGCTGTCCCTCATAACTATGCATGAGATACATCTGCATACCATGGGGGTGGCGCATTGAAATGCAGCACAGGCATCTTTATCAGAGGCAGCATGGAACCTGAATGGTGTTTAGCCCTCCAGGACTGCATTTGGGAGGCTCTGCTCTAGGTAATGTGCATGTTTATGGTGTCTGTGCCCTGTAGGGTAAAATGTAGGTGTTTTGGGCATGTTTACGTCATCTGCATGAAACGTTCTGTCTGTATTAGCACATTGGAGGAGTAGCCTAGTGGTTGGGGCAAGGTACTTCAGGCCGGAAGGTCGGTGGTTCAAATCCCACTAGAGGACAGCAACCTTGGGCCGGAAGGACTGGGGTTTCTAGTCCCACAGGTGCTCCTTGTGGTCTTGGGCAAGCCACTTAACCCTCCATAGCCCATGTTCCCTGTAAAATAGTTATCTCCAAGTTATAATGCCCTGTTCAATGTAATTTCAGTTTGTTCAATGTAAACCGCACTGATGCAGAATAGCGCGGTATATAAGAGAATGTAAATAAATAAAAAAATAAATAAAATTATAGTAGTGGGTAAAATATGAGGACTGGGTTGGCGGAAACCACAGCTGGGACTTGAACCTTATAGCCAGCACCCGCTCCCTAACCTTGAGGGTTTGGGGAGGGGTGTGCCTTGAGGTTAAGTTGTAGTTGTGAAGGTCGAATGACAAGGCAGGTATAAAGAATATTTTTTTTACATAAGGATTTATTTTCTCCCGCTGGAACAGGCGTAAAGGAATATATTTTATAGCCAAAACAAGAACAAAAGGAAAACAGGGTTTTTCCAATACTGTGTTCAAAACTGTCCTTTAACACAGTAGTTCACATTCCTGTCATGTGAGCTTTACCTTGACATCACTTAAACAAAGAGCAAATAATAAAGTTCATGCACTGTAACTAAGTTATGCTTCAGCTTATTCTTATCTCTTCATAAGCTCTTCAGGTAAGGAACTTAAACAGCACACATTTCAGCATGTCATAACGAATGACCACACAAGCTTTGCTTGACTATTCTTTGTCTATGAGATAGGTTGAGCAGTCCATTGGCTGATTCAAATCCACCATTGGTAAGGGAAGAACCAATGGCACTTGTGCTTCTGGGCTCTGCACTGACTCTACTGGTTTCTGTCCAGGAATAGTACGTTTGTCTAGAAAATCTTTAAACTCTTTCAGGAGTGCTTCAGCCTGCTTGCTATATGGGCTAGGCGGGGAGTTAACTCCTTCCTGGGGTGAGTGATAGCTTGTGGGTTTTTCTTCAGGCAAACAAACAATGCCGTCTCTCTTATTATGCTGATTCAGTGCACTGGCGTTACCCCTCCCCCACTTGTCTCTGTCAGCAAGTGCTGGGTAAGTCAGTTCATTTGTAGGTGAAGGATTTTTAGATAGGCATTCAAACTTAGGACCTCCTAAAACCTTCTGGCATATATCTCTAGCAAATATATCTGCTACGTCCTTGTAGCTAGCTTGCTTGCTAACTCTGTCAGCAGTTTGGTGAGAAAAGCAGGGTTTATCTGAATGAGCTTCTGGTTGCAGCCAACTGCCCTCATAAAACCTGGGTTTGCCCTGGGTTTTAAAATAAGCACTCACACAGTCTGGCTTCTCGTAAAAGCTGTTATCAGAATTAAAGACACCTTGTACCTTGTGTTGAGGAATGCCTGAATGTTCTTTAGCAGTCTGCCATTCTTTCCACGGGTCAGCTCTCTGTTCCAAAAGCATAGGCTTTACCCCTGGGTCTCTCAGTGCCTCGTCCTTCTCTTGCTCCCAGAAGGTTCTTCTATGCACTCCCTGGTACCTGCTTCTTGGCTTTACAAGCGTTCTCCTGGAATTGCAGCTGGGGAGCGTTTCTCCTTCAAAGTCAAAGGCTCTGGCATCCAAGGCTACTCCTTGCCTTCCAGGTAGCTTCCTTTGTCTTTGGTCTGCTCCGTCTCTAAAGCACACATCTGCTTCTTCTGTTTCCTGTATTTCCTTCCACCTCCTCGGCTGGTTCCCTTTCTCATTCTGTCTTCCTTCTTCCTTCTTCCTGTTTAACAAGCTGCCTCTGCTCTGGTGAACCCGCCTCCTGCTAGGGCATGCCCAATCAGCAATTCTGCTTCTCCCCTCCCCCGAGGTGAACTGTGTTAGCTGATTAGCCATGTGCATCTTGTGCTAAGAAGGGAATATCTTGCATTTACCTGCAGTACCCGGACCTTCCACCGGGTCACTATCTGTTTCTATAGCTTCTGGCACTGCTACAGCGTCACAGATTCCCCCCCCCCCCCCGTTATCACGGGCTGGTTGAGGAGAATCCGGACAGCACGTGATACATCCTATGGACTCTGGGTTAGAGGGTTGTACTGCATGTACTTGCTTCGGAGAGACTAATGTGGCTACCTGGGCCAAGGCTACCCTATCATGCCATGGCTTTAACACATTGATGTGGTAGACTTGCCTACGACCCTTTTTATTCTCAACTAGATATGAGACGGGTCCTACGGGACGTACAATCCGACATGGGCCTTTCCAGTGGCTCTCGAATTTCGGTTCCGTCCCTGCCACCATTATTATAACCTTCTCTCCTATCATTAGTTGACGCTGTTTGGTATTCCTATCATAATAGGACTTTTGCTTATGCTGACTACGCTGCAGGTTTTCTACTGCCACCTGTGAGGTTCGGCGTAGCCGCTTCCTTAAGTCTCGTAAGAAATCTGGAACTTCTACCTCCTGGGTGTCCGGTTCCACCCACTGTTCCTTCAGAATGTCAAGAATTCCGCGGGGAGACCTACCATACAACAACTCGTATGGCGCCGTTCCCAACGAGGCTTGTTTTCTTTCTCTACATGCGTAGAGAACAAAAGGGAGCATCATATCCCAATGGTCCATCTCACCCTCCAGACTTCTACGTAGCATTCTCTTGAGCGTCTGGTTTTGTCTTTCGACTAGACCATTTGTCTGAGGGTGGTATGCCGCTGTCTTGATGTGCTGGATCCCAAAGGCATCCCAGACTTGCATGAGGTATTTCGAGAGGAAGTTGCTCCCCCTATCAGTGAGGACTTCCCTAGGGAAACCTACTTCACAGAATAATTTAATAAGCTCATTAGCTATCACTTTTGCAGAAGTAGAGCGGAGTGGCATGGCCCACGGGAATCGTGTAGCATGGTCCACTACCACTAGGATGTAACGAAACCCTCTAGGCGTTTTAATCAGCGGTCCCACTATATCTATCCCTATCCTATGGAGTGGGTCTTTGATCACCGGAGATGGTATCATAGGGACATCCTTGGGATGGGTCGCGGAGGCACGTTGGCAAGTGGGGCAAGCCTCGCAGAACCGGGTCGTTTCTTTAAAAACACCGGGCCAGTAGAACCTAGCTAAAATCTGGTCGAGGGTCCCTTGACTGCCCTTATGTCCCCCTACAAGGGTGGTCATGTGCTAACCATAGTACAATGTTTTTAAAAGTAGTCGGTACTACTAACTGTTTTCGGCTGTCTCCTGTGAAAGGATTTCTACTCTCTCTATAGAGTATGCCTGACGTGAGGAGAAATCTAGGCAGTGTATCCCTAGGGTCCTGAGCCCACTTGAATGCATGAGTGAGAGCGGGATCCGCCTGCTGCTCCTTTGGAAACGTGGGGAACTTGCTCATCAGCTCCTCAGGTACCCATGGAAGCTCTTGCCCTGCCTGTACTTCGGCCTTATTTCTAGAGCGTGACTGTTGCTCCTTACGCTTTTCTGCCTTACCCCTCTTTACTTTGGGATCAGGAGTGGTCACTAAGGTATCATCAGAGGGAAGGATTTCACCAGGATCCTCTGATGTAATCTCTTGGCTTTCTAGGGCTGAGGTCTGGGCTCTCGTAGAGACCATTGCACCTTTCTCTTGCAATTCTCTTTTTATTTCCCTATAGAACTGAGGCCAGTTCCTGCCTAGAATAACCGCATGTGGGAGACGTGGGACAACTGCTAGCGGGATGGTTCTCTGGGCACCTAAGCCTGCTATGTGCAGATTGTACACAGGGTATGAAGACGTTCCTCCATGAACACACCTGATCTTCACTGCATCTACTGGAGGGATTTCTTCTGGGGCCTATTGGGCTTCTATGGCTTTCCAGAACTCCTCAGAGATCATACTTAACTCTGCTCCTGAGTCTAGTAAAGCTTGCGTGGTAATCCCTTGTACAGATACAGCCAGAAGAAATCCTGGTCTATCCTCCACATAGCTATCCGCAATTAAAGCAGTTTTCACATGACAATACTTCTATACATGTCCTACCTGTCCACATTTATAGCATTTCAACTTACATGCAACAATTTTCCTAAAAGGCATGCACATGCTCACTGGATCTTCCTGCACCCTCCGTGTCCTTTCTGATCCCCCTGTGCTCCACTCGTGGGAAAGGGTGCTACCTCTCTGGGCAGTTAACTCTGCCTCTACATACCTCTCAGAGAGAGCAACCACTTCCTGGGGGGACTTGCAATTTTGCAGGATCAGGAAGGCACGGATTTCTGACGGTAGAGCATCCATATATTGCTCTAACACTAGCTCGTCCAGAATGGAGTCCACTGATCTCCCTTCTGGAGTCAGCCACTTGTTAAGTAAACCTCGTATCCTGTGGCATAAGGACTTTGGGGTTTCGCTCTGCCTGAGTCTCACGCTCCTCAAGCGAGAGCAGTAGATCAGCGGTTTGAGACCCAGTCTCTCCCTTATCGCCCTTTTCAAGTCTTCATAACTACCAGCCAACTCAGCGGGCATGGCACGGTATGCTGCCATTGCTTCCCCGGTGAGTGACGCGGCTAGCCTTAAGGCCCAGTGCTCTTTTGGCCATAAGCTGAGACGAGCTACCCTCTCAAAGCTTTCTAGGTAATCGTCCACATCGTCCTGACTGGTGAGTTGTCCAAAATTAAACAAAGTTCCTGTACTAACAGGCTGCACATTGTTATTCAAGAGAGAACCTGTATCAGGCGCTGGTACAGTGGCTCGCTTTTTCTCTTGCACGTACTCCTTCAACAGAGTCAGTAGGGGTTGCTGCTGCTCTTTTAAGCTTGCAGTGGCCCTCTGCTGTGCTTCCAATGCGAGGTCAACCTGGCGCTCTAGCTGCGTCGCCATCCAAGTGAAAATCTCTTTAGGATCCATCGCCATCCTGGGACTCCTGTAATGGAAAGAGAACACAGACCCAAGTGTGGTATCCCAACACTAACTTCTCTGTGTGTTTCCTAAGAAAAAAATTTTTTTTCTTGCTTTCCCCTGTTACCACTAGGGACACCCTCGCCCTGGTATCCTTCACAACCCGGGGTGGATACCCTTTACCTGGCAGAGGTGTATCTCGAGCACGTCAGGATTGGCTCCTGTAGCCTTTCTGCAGTCCTTCTCCCTCTGCTGGGCTCGTCAGCTCTTCGGCCAGGGTCCAGTGGAAGAATTTCTCTGCCGCTCCTGCTGTGGCTCCTTTTTGCGCCTGCGCCGAATCCTTAATACTACGCCACTTTATAGCCAGCACCCGCTCCCTAACCTTGAGGGTTTGGGGAGGGGTGTGCCTTGAGGTTAAGTTGTAGTTGTGAAGGTCGAATGACAAGGCAGGTATAAAGAATATTTTTTTTACATAAGGATTTATTTTCTCCCGCTCCGTGGTGGAATGGAACAGGCGTAAAGGAATATATTTTATAGTCAAAACAAGAACAAAAGGAAAACAGGCTTTTTCCAATACTGTGTTCAAAACTGTCCTTTAACGCAGTAATTCACATTCCTGTCATGTGAGCTTTACCTTGACATCACTTAAACAAAGAGTAAATAATAAAGTTCATGCACTGTAACTAAGTTATGCTTCAGCTTATTCTTATCTCTTCATAAGCTCTTCAGGTAAGGAACTTAAACAGCACACATTTCAGCATGTCATAACGAATGACCACACAAGCTTTGCTTGACTATTCTTTGTCTATGAGACAGGTTGAGCAGTCCATTGGCTGATTCAAATCCACCATTGGTAAGGGAAGAACCAATGGCACTTGTGCTTCTGGGCTCTGCACTGACTCTACTGGTTTCTGTCCAGGAATAGTACGTTTGTCTACAAAATCTTTAAACTCTTTCAGGAGTGCTTCAGCCTGCTTGCTATATGGGCTAGGCGGGGAATTAACTCTTTCCTGGGGTGAGTGATAGCTTGTGGGTTTTTCTTCAGGCAAACAAACAATGCCGTCTCTCTTATTATGCTCATTCAGTGCACTGGCGTTACCCCTCCCCCACTTGTCTCTGTCAGCAAGTGCTGGGTAAGTCAGTTCATTTGCAGGTGAAGGATTTTTAGATAGGCATTCAAACTTAGGACCTCCTAAAACCTTCTGGCATATATCTCTAGCAAATATATCTGCTACGTCCTTGTAGCTAGCTTGCTTGCTAACTCTATCAGCAGTTTGGTGAGAAAAGCAGGGTTTATCTGAATGAGCTTCTGGTTGCAGCCAACTGCCCTCATAAAACCTGGGTTTGCCCTGGGTTTTAAAATAAGCACTCACACAGTCTGGCTTCTCATAAAGCTGTTATCAGAATTAAAGACACCTTGTACCTTGTGTTGAGGAATGCCTGAATGTTCTTTAGCAGTCTGCCATTCTTTCCACGGGTCAGCTCTCTGTTCCAAAAGCATAGGCTTTACCCCTGGGTCTCTCAGTGCCTCGTCTTTCTCTTGCTCCCAGAAGGTTCTTCTATGCACTGAGTCTCCCTGGTACCTGCTTCTTGGCTTTACAAGCGTTCTCCTGGAATTGCAGCTGGGGAGCGTTTCTCCTTCAAAGTCAAAGGCTCTGGCATCCAAGGCTACTCCCTGCCTTCCAGGTAGCTTCCTTTGTCTTTGGTCTGCTCCGTCTCTAAAGCACACATCTGCTTCTTCTGTTTCCTGTATTTCCTTCCACCTCCTCG
This sequence comes from Ichthyophis bannanicus, assembly GCA_033557465.1. NCBI lineage: Eukaryota > Metazoa > Chordata > Amphibia > Gymnophiona > Ichthyophiidae > Ichthyophis > Ichthyophis bannanicus. The sequence continues at coordinate 82,082,442 of CM066039.1, forward strand.
GCTGGTTCCCTTTCTCATTCTGTCTTCCTTCTTCCTTCTTCCTGTTTAACAAGCTGCCTCTGCTCTGGGGAACACGCCTCCTGCTAGGGCGTGCCCAATCAGCAACTCTGCTTCTCCCCTCCCCCGAGGTGAGCTGTGTTAGCTGATTAGCCATGTGCATCTTGTGCTGAGAAGGGAATATCTTGCATTTACCTGCAGTACCCGGACCTTCCACCGGGTCACTATCTATTTCTATAGCTTCTGGCACTGCTACAGCGTCACAACCTGTGACCTTCTGCTTCTGAATACACTGGTTTTGTGCACTGCACCACCATGTTATCACAGAGATGGTGCATTCCCTGGTGATACCATGACTGTTGGTCAGACAGGGCCTGTCTGTTGCAGTGCATGGCACCCACCTACACAGGGCTAGACCACGGCCTGCTCTGGGCAGCTGCCACTGCCCCCTCCACCACCAGTATCCCTCAGCCACCATGCTGACATGCCCTTCTGCTGGTGGAGCTGGTGGTGCACAGTCTCAGGCCATCCAGTGTGCAGCTAGGTGGCTGCCTATGGTGCGGGTTCTGGAGTAGGGGTGCCTGCATAGACGTCCACGCTCCCCCCCAGCCCCGCCTGCCAATGTTCCGTGCCCTTGGGGGTAGCTGTTGGGTACTATCCCCTGTGACACTTTGGGAAACCCACTCGTGCCCATGTTGGACCTTCAGCAGTTGCTGTCTGGCTGCTCCACTGTTTCAGCATTCATATGGGCCACCTAGGCATCACCCTAGTCCGCACTGTGGCACAGCTCCACCACAGCATGTGCCGCCTGCGGCCCTCTGTATCCCCTTCTCCAGCGTCTGTCCAGTTGCCATTCCAACATGCCCGCCCTGATGTTGTGGGACATGTGCACCTGTCCGATGGTGGGGAACACCCTGAGCAGCTGTGGGCTCATTCACCTTGTATGGGAACGGCGTATAGACCCTTCCACGATTTATATCTGTTCTATGGGGCTTACTTGGGGGGGGGGTTGATGTTTCTCATTGATACCACTATTGCCCAGCTTGGTTATTGTTTTTTTCCAGTTTGTTGGGGTCATTTTCAGTGTTTCTGTGCCCTTTTGTTCTGTGCACATGTATCACACCTATCACTGTTTTTTGGTTTCCCTGCCTGGGCTGTACATTGCTGACACTGAAATGGTTTCCCCTGTAATGTGCCTTTAACGGTAGGTTTTCATTCGCGTTGGAATTCAGCCCTGAAATTCAGCACGTTAGTGTGAGGGGAGCCTCTCCCCGCCCACTCTCCGCCCATTGACCCCTTCTCTCCGCCCTCTCTCCACCTTCTGTGTTGTTTTACCGCGCCGCGGAGCATTACGCTCGTTAGCGCATCATAACGCACGTTATGATGTGCTAACGATTGTTAACGTTGCATAACGCGCGTTATTCACGATTACCACAGTTTAGTAAACATACCCCTTAATTTCTATTCGTCTATGAGGAATGCCCATCAACACAACTATAATTCAGGTATCTGTCCCAACAACAGCTGCAGAAGAGGAAGAAATTTATGAGTTCTATGAACAAGTACAAGCTGAAATTGAAAGAACTTGCAAATAGAATATCCTGATAGTCATGGGTGACTAGAATGCAAAGGTTGGCAACAAAGAAGGCGGCAAAGTGGTTTGAAAATATGGACTTGGCAACAGAAATGAAGCTAGAGAAAGACTGATAGAATTCTGCAAGACCAAAGATCTATTCATCCAAACACTGTCTTCCAGTAACACAAGTGGCGACAGTACACATGGACTTCACCCAATGGATTGTACAAAAATCAAATTGACTACATCTGTGGAAGTCAACAATGGAAAAGCTCTGTAACATCAACAAAGACAAAACCTGGAGCTGACACTGGTATAGATCACCAACTACAAGTATGCAAACTCAAGCTAAAGTTGAAAAAGAGAAAGTACTCATGAATATAGCAAAATATGACCTTGATACTATATCACCGGAATTTAGACTGCCTGCAAAATTGATTTGCTGCTTTAAATACAAATGACAGAGCTCCAAAAGAGTTATGGGATGACATCAAGAAGGTTGTGCTGGAAGAAAATGAGAAATCTCTACAAAAGGTGAAAAAGGAAACATGGCCAAAATGGATGACCGAAGAAACTCTGAAAATTGCCCAGAAATGCAGAGATGCAAAAGTCAGAGGAGAAAGAGAGACAATCACATAACTCAACAGAGATTTCCAATGTGCAGCAAGACCAGACAAGGAAAGTACTACAATGACGCATGCAAGGAAATAGAAGCAGAAACTATTAGAGGAAGAATTGGGTTTCCTAAAGCTATGAGAGTTAAAGAAAAAATTCCAGCCTCGAATTGGAATGCTACAAGATGTTCAAGGATCCATGTTGAATGATGCTGAGAAGATCAAGAAAAGGTGGAAAGAATATACAGAGTTTTTACATGATAAAGTGGATCTACAGCTGTTTCAGTCTGTACCTTATGATCAAGAACCATTCGTAACAAAAGAAGAAGTTGAAGCAGCATTGAAAGCCTTATCAAAGAACAAATCACTGGGCATTGATGACATTCCTTTGGAAGTATTACAGCAACCGGATGCAGCTTTTACCGTACTTACAAGGCTCTGCCAGGAAAACTGGAAGACATCATCATGGCCAACTGACTGGACAAGATCTGTGTTTATACCAATACTAAAGATAGGTGATCCAACTGACTCTGGAAATTATCGTACAAACGCTCTGATCCCACGTCAGTAAGATTCTACTGAAGATTATTCAGAATATAGGAAGACTAGGGGGCATGCAATAAAGCTACAGGGTAAACTATTTAAGACTAATAAGAGGAAATATTTTTCCACTCAACGTGTAATCAAACTCTGGAATTTGTTACCGGAGGATGTAGTAAAAGCTGTTAGTGTAGCTGGGTTTAAAAAAGCTTATGAAAAGTTCCTGGAGGAGCAAGTTCCTGGAGTCTCAAAGCATGGATGAGACAATGGTGCAGAGATGAGGGGTTTGGATTTGTTAGGAACTGGGGAACATTCTAGGGAAAGGAGGGGCTCTTCCAAAGGGATGGGCTTCACCTTAACCGGGATGGAACCAGGCTGCTGGCATTAACCCTTAAAAAGGAGATAGAGCAGCTTTTAAACTAGATAAGAGGGGAAAGACGACGGTCGCCCAAGAGCGGATGGTTCGGAAGAATGTATCCTTGAAGGATACTACCAAAAGCAGAGAGGTTCCACAAAAGAGTAAAGTAGCCCAAATGCCCTTGAGTATGGAGCAGACAGAGCTTAAAGATCCCAAATTACCCATGTCTACCAATAGCCAAATTAATATGAATAACATACAGTCTCTAAAATCCTTGTATGCAAATGCTAGAAGTCTAAAAAATAAGATGGGAGAGTTAGAATATATAGCACTAAATGAGAGGTTAGATATGATTGGAATATCAGAGACATGGTGGAAGGAGGACAACCAGTGGGACACTGTGATACCTGGGTACAAACTATATCATAATGATAGAGCTGATCAAATTGGTGGAGGGGGTTGCACTCTATGTTAGAGAGGGCATTGAGTCAGAAAGGATTAAAGTTTTGCAGGAAACAAAGTTTGCTGTAGAATCTCTATGGATTGAAATTCCATGTAAAAAGGGGAAGGCAATGGCAGTGGGGGTGTACTATCGACCACCTGGCCAGAATGACCAAATGGATGATGAAATGCTCAAAGAAATCAAGGAAGCTAACAAAAGTTACAGCGCAGTAATAATAATGGGTGATTTCAATTATCCCGGTATCGACTGGGTCAGTGTCACGGCAGAACATGCTAGGGAGATAAAGTTCCTAGATGACATAAATAACTGCTTCTTGGAGCAGCTGGTTCATGAACCAACCAGAGGGGAAGCCATATTAGACCTAGTCCTTAGTGGAACACCAGATCTAGTGCAAGAGATAAGGGTGTTGGGGCCACTTGTCAATAGTGATCATAGCATGATCGCCTTTGATTTAACTAGTGGAGGAGGGATAGTACGGAAATCCACAGTACTACCTTTTAACTTTCGAAAGGGAGACTATGATAAAATGAGGAAAATAGTTAAGAAAAAACTAAAAGGAGCAGTTGCAAAGGTTAAAGACTTACATCAAGCTTGGGTGTTGTTGAAAAATACTATCTTGGCAGCCCAGACTAGCTGTATTCCACGCTTTAAGAAAAGTGGAAGGAAGTCCCAAAAACTGCCAGCATGGTTTAAAGGTGAGGTCAGAGAGGCTGTTGTTGCCAAAAAGGCATCTTTCAGGAAATGGAAAAAAGAGCCAACCGACGAAACCTGGAAACAGCACAAGCACTGGCAAGTCAAATGCAAGGCATTGATAAAGCAGGCAAAGGGAGAATTTGTATTTAAGGGGAACAACATCATCTACAGCACAAAGAATGAAATAAAATATCTCGGAGTCACGTTCAACAACAAACTAAAGATGGATAAACACCTCCGGAATACCAATAGAGCCATATTCCATAAACTAAGAATCCTCCAGCCACTCCGTAACATCATTGAACAACACGACTTCAGAAAAGTGGCACAAGCACTCATCACGCCCCACTGGGATTACTGTAATGCCATATTGCAGGGGCTACCAAAGAAAACCCTGAATATACTACAAATGGCACAAAATGTTACAGCCAGGATCATCATGAAAAAGAACTTCACAGAACACATCACACCAGTCCTAATTGAGCTTCACTGGCTCCCAATTACTGCCCGCATAAAATACAAACTCCTAGTAACCACATTCAAACTTATACACAACATAGCGCCGTCATTCCTAACCAATCTCATCAGCGCTCAATCTCACAATAGAAGCAGAAGAACCGCCAACTTAAACACTCTCAGTGTCCCAAAGAGTATAAGAACGGCCAAGATACACACCAGCAACAGAGCATTCTCTTACATTGCACCCATGCTATGGAATCAACTGCCACATGGCATGCGTGCAATCAACAACCTAACAGACTTTAGGAAAAAGCTCAAAACCCACATGTTTATAACTCACTATAATCTAACAGAGTAAATAATAACCGGAACACAAAGGGTCAACCATATCCATGACTCTAGAGTGACTTTACAATATGACCTTAAGGGATTTGAACACCATGTAATGCATCTAGGTTAATGCATCTCCCCCCAGTTTAGTTGTAATTAGTGTAACAGATTGTATATATATAACTGCAAGTTGTAAATATTGTAACAATATGTATATATGTAATTGCACCTGTAAATATTGTATCAGATTTTTGTGCAGTGTGAACCCAGTGTGAGTCTTGGCATGCAATCATTCTGTATTAACTGTTGATTACCCCTCCTGATATGTATAGTCAACCGCTGCTGATCGCTGGAAGCAGCGGTATACAAATGTTCTCTAAATAAATAAAATAAATAAATTTGAGAAGAAGCTTGCTGCGGAAGCAAAAAAGCGAAATAAAGATTTTTTCAAGTACATTCATAGCAAAAAAACCTGTGAGAGAGTCAGTTGGTCCATTAGATGATAGAGGAGTTAAAGGGGCACTAAGAGGTGACAAGGCGATAGCGGAGAGACTGAATAAATTTTTTGCTTCGGTCTTTACTGAGGAAGATGTAGGGATGTTACCCATGACTGAAGTGGTATTTAAAGGTGCGGAAGAATTGAAGGAAATATCGATACATCGGGAAGATGTATTACAACTATTAGATAAACTGAAGAGTAGCAAATCACCTGGGCCGGATGGTATACATTCAAGGGTGTTGAAAGAACTGAAATATGAGATTGCAGACCTGCTATTAGTAATCTGTGAACTTCTGGGCATCTTTCTCCTTGATCACTGCCCCGGAACTTCACCATCTCATCTCTTCCTCAAAGAAGACCTCCTGTCCCCTAGACCCCATTCCTTCTTCCTGGCTTCTTGACCCCTCTTTAGCACTCCTTCCCCACATTCTTACTATGTTAAATTCTAGTCTTTCCACAGGGACCTTCCCCGCTCTTGGAAGCATGCTTTAATTCGCCCTATCCTCAAAAATTTCTCACTTGATCCCTCGGTTCCCGTTCACTATCGCCCTGTCTCTAACCTCTCTTTTCTCTCTAAACTCTTAGAGAAATTTGTCTTTTCACAACTTTCACATCACCTTGACTCCACTAACTTTCTCCACCCTCGTCAATTGGGGTTTCGCCAGGGTCACAGTGTCGAAACTATCCTACTTGCCTTTACTAATGCACTGCATGTAGCTCACGATCGTGGTGACATTTCGGTGGCGGTTGCTCTTGATCTCTTAGCTGCATTCGACTTAGTTGACCACTTCCTCCTTCTTCTTCGCTTACGGGAGGCGGGTCTATGTAGTACCGTCCACCGTTGGTTCCACTCTTTCCTCTCCTCTCGATCTTGTGCAGTCCTCTCCTCTTCCTCTTCTGCCCCCCCTTTGGATTCCTTCCCTCTCCCCTGCGGGGTTCCTCAGGGTTCTGTCTTGGCTCCCCTTCTTTTCAACCTCTTTCTGGCTCCCCTTGCCCTCTTATTTATTTATTTATTTATTTATTTATCTATTTCTTCTATACCGCCCCTTCCAGAGATCAGGGGCGGTTTACATGGAACAATTGTATACATTCGTATAACATTACATAGAACAAGAACTTTTTAACTTTTTACATATAACTTTTTAACTGACATCGACGTCAATGGAGCCCTTGCGGTGCCATTGACGTCGATGTCTGGAATATCTGCCTTTTTTTTATGCAGATGACATCGTTCTGCTTCATCATACTTCCCCCTCTTGCCCAGACCTCTCTGCACTAAATTCCTGTCTCTGACGTGGCTAACTGGTTGACACTTAACTGTCTCCACCTTAATCTTGCTAAAACTATTGCTATCTGGTTTTCTCATGGCAGTCCACCTCCCCTTCTGGCCCCTTCTTTCTCCGGTTCCCCTGTCCCTTTAGTCTCCACCTTCTGTTATCATGGCGTTCACTTTGATTCTGACCTATCATTTCATGCCCATATTTCACATGTCACTAAGACATCCTTTTTTTTCCTTCGTCAAATTCGTGCAGTTCGTCCTTTCCTATCTTCATCAGCCCTCACCACTTTGTTGTTATCTTTAGTCATGTCACGTGTTGATTTTGCTAACTCAGTTTTCACTGGTCTCCTTAAATCTCAATTGTCTCGGTTGCAGCAGATCCAAAACACTGCTGCCCGCCTTGTTACCCATACCTCTCTCCGGGACCACATAACACCTCTGCTATTCCGCCTTCACTGGCTACCCTTTCCCTATCGCTCTCAATTCAAGCTGCTTACCTTGGTTCACAAAGCTCTCTACACTGGCACCCCTCAATACTTAACAGACCTCCTTTCTTTTCACTCTCCCAGGTACACTCCTCGTTCCTTCCACTTCAACCACCTCACCCTTCCCTCCCTTTCCCATGCTCACTTACAATCCACTCGTTCCTCTGCCTTCTTTTTTGCCGGCCCTGCTCTTTGGAATTCCCTCCCCTCTTCCCTTCGTCTGGAACTTCATCACACCACATTCAAACAAAATCTGAAGACTCACCTTTTTTCTCTGGCTTTTGATGTCCCTTCCCCTTTCGTGTAAACTCCACCCCCACCCCCACCCCCACCCCCACCCTCTACTTACCTTTTTGTTCTCTCCCTACTTATGTTTGGTCTTGTCTCTCCTGTCTCTACTGCTTTCCAATCAAGAAATTGTATATTCCTTTTTCCATTTCGCTGGCTTTGGCCTTCTTTTAACTTGGTTTTAATTGTACACCGCTTTGCTTGTTATAGAAAGGCGGTTTTTATCAAATGTAATAAACATAAACATAAACTTAAACATAAAATATCATTAAAATCATCTCTAATACATGAAGATTGGAGGATCGCCAATGTAACACCAATTTTTTAAAAGGGTTCCAGGGGTGATCCGGGAAACTACAGACTGGTGAGCCTCATGTCAGTACCGAGAAAAATGGTAGAAACCATCATAAAGAATAAAATTATTCAGCATGTAGATAGTCATGGCCTAATGGGAGAGAGCCAACATGGCTTTAGACAAGGAAAATCTTGTCTTACCAATCTGTTATGTTTTTTTGAAAGTGTGAATAAACAGGTGCACAAAGGTGAGTCGGTTGATATAGTGTATCTGGACTTTCAGAAAGCCTTTGACAAGGTCCCTCATCAGAGACTTTTGGCAAAACTAAAGAGTCATGGGATAGGAGGCAGTGTACTACTGTGGATCAAGAACTGGTTAAAAGATAGAAAGCAGAGGGTTGGGCTAAATGGCCAATTTTCCCAATGGAGAAAGGTGAATAGTGGTATACCCCAGGGATTTGTGCTGGGTCTGCTGTTTTTTGACATATTCATAAATGACCTGGAAAGTGGAATAACGAGTGAGGTTATAAAATTTGCAGATGACACAAAGCTATTTAAAGTTGTTAAAACCCCAGAGGATTGTGGAAAATTGCAAGAGAATCTTGATAAATTGGAAGACTTGGCATCAAAATGGCAGATGAAATTTAATGTGGACAAGTGCAAAGTTATGCACCTAGGGAAGAACAACCCAAACTATGGTTACAAAATGCAAGGTTCCACATTAGGAACCACCACCCAGGAAAAAGATTTAGGCGTCATTGTGGATAACATGTTAAAGCCCTCTGCCAAGTGTGCAGCGGCGGCCAAGAGAGCAAATAGAATGCTAGGTATCATAAGGAAAGGAATGGAAAATAAAACAAAAGATATTATAATGCCTCTATATTTATGCAGGGTGCGGGCAGGGTCCCGGAGCCCGAGCGTAACCGGGTGCCGGTTAGGCGCGGGACCCTGCAAGCGTGGTGGCGGATGAGGACGCGCGTGCCATGGGGGAGCGTGGCATTTTTTAATTTGATTGGCTCCGCGGGTGCACGTGCCGAGCGGAGCCAATCAGATGGGCCGGTCGGGCATGTGCTCCTGCCGCTGTTGCGAGCCTGGAGCACATGCTGCTGGCTGTCGGCGCGGCGTCCCACCCGCCCGCCCTTTCTACTGTGGTTGGTGGGGGGGGGAGATAGAGGGGTGTCGCAGCTGGTGGGGGTGTGTTTTGCGGGATCCCGGAGGTTTCCAGGGTCCGGAGCCTTATGCCACTTGGGGTGGGGGCGGGGTGCCCTTGCCCGGATAACCCCTGGAAGACTTTTGCTAGTAATATGGCGAAGTTGGATAGGGGTGGGTGAGCTCGGCCGTTGGGGGGTCCACGGCCGCAGCGGAGGCAGGGCCGCTTTGCTAGTAGCATGGCTGGCGGCACACCGCTCCGCTGGGTTGCGAGAGTTATGTATTCTTGGCATTAATGTTAATACGTTTCTGTTGGAAATAAAGCTGCGACCAGTTTGTTACCATGAAAATGTTGTCTGTGGTTTGTACCATAAGGAGGTGTAAGGGGGGGAGGTACGAGAGGAGGGGGGGGGGCTGGGGTTTGGAGCTGGGGAAGCGCCGGGTCCGGCTACTCGTTTACGTTCCATGGTGAGACCGCACCTTGAATATTGTGTGCAATTCTGGTCACCGTATCTTAAAAAGGATATAGCATTATTAGAAAAGGTTCAGAGAAGAGCCACCAAAATGGTAAAGGGGATGGAAGGATATTCTTATGAAGAAAGGCTAAAAAAGGTTAGGGCTCTTTAACCTGGAAAAGAGACGGCTGAGGAGAGATATGATAGAAGTCTATAAATTAATGAACGGAGTGGAACGGGTAAACATAGATCAATTGTTTACATTATCAGAATATAGAAAGACTAGGGGACATGCAATGAAGCTACAGGGTAAACTATTTAAGAATAATAAAAGAAAATATTTTTTCACTCAACGTGTAATCAAACTCTGGAATTTGTTACTGGAGGATGTAGTAAAGGCTGTTAGTGTAGCTGGGTTTAAAAAAGGTTTGGACAAGTTCCTGGAGGAAAGGTCCATAAACCATTATTAAGAAGGGACCCAGGATATCAATGCTTGACCCAGTACAAGCATTGCGGAACCTGTGTCTTTTGGGGAAACTGCTAGGTATGTATGACCTAGATTGGCCACTGTTGGAAACAGGATACTGGGCTTGATGGACCTTGGTCTGACCCAGTATGGCATATCTTATGTTCTTATATAGAGACTACAACCATACCTAGAATGAGACTTGCCGGAAGTGAAAGCAAGGTTGAGGAAAGGGCGAGGAATAAGAGACATTATTGCGGATGTGAGATGGATCCTTGAAAAGACAAAAGAATACCAAAAAGATATCTATTTGTGTTTTATTGACTGTAACAAGGCTTTTGACTGTGTAAACCATGAGAAACTCTGGATCACATTAAGAAGCATGGGTATACCAGAACACCTGATCATTCTCTTGCACAGTCTGTACATTGATCAAGAAGCAACAGTTTGAACGGAATAAGGAGAAACAGAATGATTTAAAATTAGCAAAAGTGTACAACAAGGCTGCATACTTTTCCCTACCTGTTTGATGATTTGTTCTGCATATAAATTAGAAAAGCAGGACTGTATGAAGACAACAGAGGTGTGAAGATTGGTGGAAGACTCATCAACAATCTTCTCTATGCTGATGATACCACATTACTTGTTGAAAGTGAAGATGATCTGAAACATTTGCTTCTTGAGATCAAGGAGCATAGTCTTAAAATGGGCCTGCACCTTAATGTAAAGAAGACAAAGATCCTGACAAATGGCAAAATCAATAAGTTCATCATTAATGGAGAAGAAATTGAAATACTTGACAACTTTAACCTACTTGGATCAACTATAAAAAAAAATGACAAGCAGTCAAGAAACTCAATGCACTGCTTTTGGCAAAATAGCTATGAAGGACCTAGACAAGATTCTCAAAAGTAGAGATTTATTATTTATTTATTTAATTGTTTTTTTAATACTGCCTTATCATTAATTCAAAGCGGTTTACAATGAACAACATAGCAACAAGCTTCTACATGAAACAGGGTATTACAACTTGGAAGATTACATGGGACAATTTATTCATTTAACTACATACAGGTGCATTGTAGCAGTGTGAGGTATAGCAGAGTTACATAACCGGTATAAGTTATGAAGTTGTATCTGGCACTTGCTCTTCTGAGGTGGGACCATAGTATTCATGGAAAAGGTGGGTTTTTATGGCTTTCCTAAAGTCCATTAGGTCTTTAATTGCACGTATTGCGGTGGGAAGGTCGTTCCATAGTCTCTCTCCATACAAAGATTTGACTTGTTCAAGCTATAGTATTTTCAATAACGTTATATGGATACGAAAGTTGGATAGTGAAAAAGATAGACAGGAAGAAAATCGATGCCTTTGAATTATACTGTGTATCCCATGGACTGTCCAAAGAACAAACCAGTCAGTAATAGAGGAGATCAAACCTAAGCTTTCATACTTTGGATACATCATGCAAAGAAAGATCGTTACAGAAAGACATCATAGAAGGTCAATGCAAGAGAGGAAGGCCAGAAATGAGATGATCGATACAATAACAGCAGCTATGGATGCTACTCTATCAACAATGAGCAGCCTGACTGAAGACCGAACAAAGTTTAGGACAACTATCCAGAGGATCACTATGATTCAACACCGACTCAATGGCACTTAACAACCACAACCAGATGGTCTGGACAGAAAATAAACACATAAAGTTAGGACTTTTTTTTTTGGTCTAATTTTATGCAGTAACTTATCTGATTAGCAGACTGAAAATCACTGCTAATCTGATCAGTCCTTGCACTGCCCTCACCTCACCTCACCTCACCCATAGACTGGCCCAGCACTATCCGGATGATGATTAGAGAGGCTATGCATCTAAATATCCCTCTCAGAGGGGTTTATCTGTTGGCAGGTCCTGCTAACTGGATAGTCACTTTTGAATATTGGGCCCATAATTATTTAATTGTGTTAATGTATGGGGGTGGGGGGGGGATGTTCACCTGGGTCAGTCTTTCAGCCTTTTCCTCCCCCTAAAGGCCTATAAGGATGCCGGACTTAATAATGCTCAGATATTTCCAAGCTCTTTTCAAAGTTAATTTAAACACATGCCCTCCACCCCTCAGGAAGAACAAATCACACTATCAGTGAGCTATGAATTGATATTTTTGTCTTCTTAACAACATGAAGTGGAGTGGAGGAGTAGCCTAGTGGTTAGAACACTGGCTTGGTAACCAAACAACCAGGGTTCAATTCCCACTAGCACTCCTTGTGGCCTTGGGCAAGTCACTTAACCCTCCATTGCCTCGGAAGAAAGGCCTGGCAATCTACTTCCAGTGACACTGCCAAGAAAACCCAGGAGCTTCTGGGTCGCCAGGAGTCAGGACTGACTTGAAGGCACACATTGCATTTTGCAACAACATGAAGTAACTCTGAGGGCACCGAATGCAGGGAGACTCTCCTTCACCTAAGCACAAAGTGGAATTTCATGTTTAAATTAAATCATAGATGAGATTTTTTCCAGGCAGTAAATCCTCAGTTAATCTTGTTAAAAAACTATTGATTAGGAGTCTGTTCTATCAATGCCTTCAGTGAATGTTAAGCATTAAATGTGCTAATTGATTGGTACAGTGAAATAGTATATCTGTCTATAAATCATGGCATGGTTATCGCCTGCCATGTTAAAATCTTTCCTGTTGGAGAAGATTAGTATTGACAGATACAATATAAGTTAGAAGAAATACACAAACGTAGAATACAAAGTACAGTAGATAAAATCCCTTTATTATGTACTCAGTTACTGCAGAGTGAAAATGGAATATAAAGCTTAGGATGTGTTTTTTCTGCAGCTGATGCTGGCAGAAACAGAACACATTCTGTATTATAAGAACAAAAGAACATAAGAACTGCCATACTGGGTCAGACCAAAGATCCATCAAGCCCAATATCATGTTTCCAATAGTGGTTAGTCTAGGTCACAAGTACCTTTCACAAGCGCCTGTCCATGATGATGCCTAGATCCTTTTTCTGGATGGTGATTACTGCTTTCACTAGGCAGTAGTGTATTAAAGTATTTTTAACCAGCAAACTAATCAGAGACACAGAGCAGCAAATAAGATTGCTAAAGCGGTAATGTTATAATAGGGTGCTTAGAGTAAATGGGCAAGAGGGTGCCTATTTTAGCACTATTTAATAAAGACACATATGCAACTATGTGTCTTTCTAAAATACCAGGGCAAATGCAATAGGGTGTGGACAATATACCTGTTCAAGAACTGGTGTAAATGCTAGCATGCACTTTGGATGTTATTTTAAATGCGCTATTCACGATTTGGATGTCTGCAAATCGGCATGCAGACGTCCAAATCACAGACACTGCTCCAGAAACATTTAGAAGCTGGGTCTGTGAATATCTTCAGTTTGAGGACATCCAAATCTGAATGGGGGTGTGGTGGAGGCATGGCTAGAGCATTCCTAGGAATTTGGACGTCCCCACCTGATCCCAGAAATATCCTGGATGTCCTGAATTGCATCTAAAGTTAAACCTACTCCAGGTACAAACAGGCACCTGAAAAGTGCTCGTTTTGTCAGGCAAATGTCTGGAAGGCGTGGAGAAGGAGCTAGACTACTACCTCCTGTATTTTACCATATATCACTGAATACTAATGGGGAATGGGGTCTCATATTTTCACTTTGCTGTACCGCTAATTGGGACATCTGTGTGCCTGCCTCTGTACACGTCAAGGATGTCTATGTTCCTGAAATCAGCCAGAGACATGGACATCTCTGGTATTTTTCTGCACGTTCCACCCTGGACATCCCCAATTTATCTTGGACATCCTTTCTTAAATCATCTTCTAAATGAGCATACACACATATTTAATAAAATGTATGTGTAAATTATGACTTTGCCTATGATCCACCAAAATTCTGCTCCTACTGTAAAAGTATATGTCGGCTTGTACCATGCGTACTTTTAGGTGTGACCTAATTATATAAGAACCCTAGTACACATAAAAAGACTGTTTTGCATGCAAAAAACGATTTACAAAATTAGCCAAACTGGGCAAACAAAGAGAAAGTGTTTGTAAAACTCACATCCAATATCATACCACATTAAAAAGTTGAAATAAAACTTTATTCAATTATAAAATTAGCCTCCACTCTACATCTCTAAGTCTCAAACTGATACAGAAGCTTCGTATACATACAAGCATTTATTAAATTAGTTTTCTTTTATACTTTTCATCCACCAATTTCCACCAGCCCCCCTGAGCTTTCAACTCAATCATAGTTGGCCTGCACTAGGCTACCACACTATGAGCTGTCATTTGCAATCATCCAGGGATTTTCCCATTATTTTTATATTCCTCTTCCACTTAATTCAGCCATCACAATGACAGTCCTCAATGAGACATCACAAAGCGGCATGTTTACTAAAGTGTAGCATGGGGCTTCTGTGTAGTTTTGGCCCCATGTTACATTTGCAGGCTTGTATCGGGACGGCGATTGTGTGGGTTGGGGGCGTTCCCACAACAGAGCAGCTAGAATGGGAATCTACAGCACGGACCCTAACTGGCCACTAGGTGTCACCATTGAGTATAGGCTGAAACCTTTTTTATCCAGGGGTTGTGAATGGTACCACATATCCAACATTGGCAGTCCTGGGAAATGGGAGACCTGATTTTGGAATCCATTCTAATTCCCTCTACCTAGAAATACATGGCACGTGCTAGAAAGCTAGCAAGCCGACTCATGGAATTACATGTTTTAATGTTGGAAATGGCTACTGCAGAAAGCACATCACGCATCTGATTCACTTTGAAACATGTGATTGCGTTTTATAAATCTGGGCTGATTGACTGAGAACCAGATTACACTGTAATTCTTTGATTTCTGGTAAAGTGTAATCTCCTATACACTATACAGTGACCCCAGTTTGAGAAGAAAGGTTTACACTGATCATAGCCTGAGGGAAAGGCAGGTCTCTCTTCTTTGCATGACTGCAATAGAAGAGTAACTGAGACGGACTACAGCTTTCAGTTCCTCAAAATCTGTGAATGTTCTACTACAACCCCTTGCAATGATGTCACAGAGCCCCCTTTCCACCATCACTATTCATGGTTGACACCACAGCTTCTATGTCACTAATACCTCAATGTGCTTTTGTGGACCGGGTATGGGAAGAAATATGGATCAAAGGAAAACAGTTGATCTCGCTCCCACCCCTTTGCCTGGTTACTCTGGCCCCGATGCCTCTGTTATGGATGGATTTCGTTGAGATTCAGGAGGTGACTCCCCCTGGAGGCAGTTGCCTAGCAACCAGCTGCTGCTCTATTCTAGTTGAGGCTGAGGCAGTAAAGTGTGGAGAAGGGGATGGGGACAGGGGATTCTAAAGTTTATAATGAGGCATCATGATATGTAATAAATAAATACATTCTTTTAAAACCATGCTGACAGAGCTCTCCATCTGAGAACCTGCCCTATTCTCTCCTTCAGGAAAAGTATCTGTAGTGTGGGAACAGGAGAACAGATATTCTCCGGCATCACTGCGACTGTGAGACCCATAGCTTGTGCAAAACAATACCCTATGACAGCATCGGCATGTTGAAGTCTCTGTAAGAGTACCAGAATCCTCTCATGACTGTGTGATACTGATGGAATTTCCCTGTCAATATCTCTCTGTGGCAATGATTGATTTCTGTTGTTAGAGAAATTGCTAGTAGAACAAAGGAGGTGGGTGTACCTCTAAACAGGTCATGAGTGAGACCTCCGGTGGTGAATCATGTCCAATTCTAGACACTACAGCCATGAAAAGATACAGAGTGACGTGGCAGGCCAGAAAGGAATAAGTGCTGTACAGAACAGGACCAGAAAAAAACCCAAACCAAACGCCTGCCCAAGTGGAAAAACACAATTAAATACTAGAAAAAAAAAAAGACCTCAGGGTAACCAGAGCCAAAGCAATGGCATAGATAGTGTAAAATACACAATTCACTCCACAATGGCCGCTACTGGCTCAACTCAGTGAATTAATATACCCCCAAACATCATTGGTCATAAAAAACCTCTAGTAAATTTAAAAAACGTAGGTCTTTTTCCTCCACTACTTGTGTTGTTTTTCCACTTGTGCAGGTGTTTGGGTTTTTTCTGGCCCTGTTTTGTACAGCATTTATATTTGAACAAGGACCTGGTGAAGCATTTGTGGATCCAGAAAGGGATAAGAAGATAAGATATGCTATACTGGGTCAGACCATGGGGCCATCAAGCCCAGTATCCCTTTTCCAACAGTGGCCAATTCAGGTCACAAGTACCTGTCAGATTACCAAAAAGATACACAGATGCCATGCTGCTTATTCCATGGGTAAGCAGAGAATTTCCCTGTTCCTGTTTAATAATGGTTTAGGGATTTTTCCTCCAGAAACTCATCCAAATCTCTTTTAAACCCAGTTACACTAACAGCTTTTACTATATCCTCAGGTAAAATATTCCAGAGGTTGATTACACGTTGAGTGAAAAATATTTTCTCTGATTAGTCTTAAATGTGCTACTCTAAACTTCATTGCATGTCCCCTAGTCTTTCTACTTTTAGAAGGAGTAGCCAACTCGATCTATGTTCACCCATTCCACTCCACTCATTATTTGAAAGACCTCTATCATATCTCCCTTCAGCCATCTCTTTTCCAAGTTGAAGACCCTAACCTTTTAAGCCTTTCCTCGAAGGGGTGTCTTTCCATCCCCTTTATCATTTTGGTGGCTCTTCTTTGTATCTTTTTAATTCTGCTATATCCTTTTTAAGCTATGGTGACCAGAACTGCAGACAATATTTGAGGTATAACTGTAATTTGGGTTGTTCTTCCCTAAGTGTATAACTTTGCCTTGTCCACATTAAATTTCATCTGCCATGTGGATGTCCAGTCTCCTAATTTTTCAAGGTCCTCTTGGAATTTTCCACAATCCTCTTTATGTTTTAACAACTTTGAGTAATTGTGTGTCATCTGCAAATGTGATCACCTCATTCATTATTCCCATTTCCAAGTCATTTATAAATATGTTAGAAAGCAGATCTCTGGGATACTCCACAATTCACCTTTTCCATTGGGAAAACTGACCATTTAGTCCTACTTTCTGTTTTCTATCTTTTAACCAGCTCCAAATCCACAATACTACACTGCCTCCAATCCCATGACTTTTTAATTTGGCCAAGAGTCTCACGAGGGACCGTGTCAAAGGCTTTCTGAAAATCCAGATACACTATGGAGGTCATTCTGGAAGCCTTGTTCATGCTTTGGATGTCCAAAAAATGGACATAGAGACAATCCAAAGCACAGAGACATTTCCAGAGACATTTTAGAAGCTGAAGACATCCATGTCTAATTGGGGGCATGCTGGAGACATGGCTGGGGCATTCTCTGGAACCTGGATATCTCCATCTGATCTCAGGAACTTCCTGGACATCCGGTGTTGCGTCTACATTTAGACCTGCTCCAGGCACCTGAAAAGTGCTTATTTTGGATGAAAAACATCCAGAGGAGAAAGCATTCTATTATCCCCGGTAATCAGCACAATTTTCCTGTTCTTTGCCCATTACTGTAACCATTAGGGTATTCCTAAACATTCAGGTTCTGAAATGCTATTTTGGGATGTCTATTGTGGTAAGGAGAGTGCAGCTCAGCATGGAAATAAAAGAGAAAGAAGAACTTTTTCTTCTTTTCAGGGGATGGGTGCACTAGAACACATACACCACAGCAAAATCCCTGAGAGAAACCAAGAGGGTAGAGCTAGGGTTAAGCCACTCCCAGTCTCCATGACAACCCCAGGTAAGAGTAGGAGGTACAAGTGGGTGGAGTCAGAGAGGGAGGTGCCCTGCTCAACGTTTGAGAAAACAAACAAAGTTGAGAGAAGCAGCCAAGCGAGAAGCAGCCAAGAGAGAAGCAGCCACAAAGAGTGCAGCAGCAGAGACAAGAGCAGCCAGCACTGCAGCCAAGGAAGCTACAGAGAAGGTTCCAGGCAGAGGACCAAACAGACTGGCAAGAGGGAGAGAGAGAAAAGGTTGGCTTTGAGAAGGCGAAGGCAAGAGTGCTTAGACTCCTCTGAGGAAGGGTCTGTCTGCAGGCAACAGAAGCCCCAGGAAGGGAAGTGGAGGTCTTACCCTGATTCCCTGTCTAGCTCCGAGGCAGAGAAAGTCACAAGCCACAGAAGCCTCAGCCAGGAAGGGGCTGCAACAAGACTCCAAGGTAGGAGAGAGAAAGCAGTAAACCCAAAACCCTGTGTTTCTTGCTCTGACTCTGAAGAGAGGTTTAGGCCTGAGAAAACCCGGATTAGGAAGAAGGGGTTTTCAGGAGAAACTGAACAGGAGAAGCCCGTTGAAGTCCTATCTAGAGGAGAAGGGGCCATTCAGTGGAATAGGCTGTTTAACCTGTTAAAGGACATTAAGCATAAAGTGCCAGAGCGTTTTCAAACTTTGCCAAGAGACAGCTCAGCAGAAAGCATTGAGGTAGAAAGTAAAGAAAGTGACCTGACTTCAGCTTGTTCTGAGATGGACTGTGATATGTGCATTGTGGCTAAGTAATGAAAGCCTGAGAGCAGTGAGAAGTTAGGAATTGTAAATACTTGTGTTTTATGATTACGGAATTGAGAAGCATCATAAAGGGAAAAGAAAAGAAAGCCTGTGTAAATAATTCTATTACAACACTGGTTGTAAGCTTTGCTTTAATGGGAGAAGATTATCCTTTATTTTCTTTGACTTGAGTGTACAACTGCTTGAAAGATTTGTTTCCCGCTTGCCACGGAAGCTAATAAAATTCCTGTGTGCTCTGAAACAACCACTTGGTTCATTTATCTCTATACACAACTACAATCCTTGGTAAAGAGGAATTCAAGATGGCTTCCCGTCCCTACTAGGCGACCGCCTGGTAGGGGCGCAACCGCCACACTATGTAAATGCCCCTGCAGTTGTCCATATGAGACATGTCCATGTTTGTGAAATAATGTCTGTACCTGGACGTGCCTGCTTTTTTTCCCAGACATTTTGACGTAGATGTCCCAGATTGCACTTCGACACACTTTCCAAAATTCCCCTCCATATCAACCAGCTCACTTTTATCTACCTGTTTATAAACATCTGCAAAAAAAATTAACAGATTAGTGAGACAAGACTTTCCTTGGCTAAATTCATGTTGGCTTTCTCCCATTAAACCGTGACTATTTACATGTTCAGTGATTTTGTTTTTTATAATGGGTTCTGCCATTTTGCCTGGTACTGATGTCAGGCTCACTGGTCTGTAGTTTCCCTCATCACTCCTGGAACCTTTTATGAAAATTGGTATTACACTGGCCACTGTCCAATCTTCATGTACTAAAGATGATTTTAATGATAGTACACAGCTTTCTAATAGTAGGTCTGAAATTTCATATTTCAGTTCTTTCAGAACCCTGAGATGTATATCTTCCGGTCCAGGTGAATTGTTATTCTTTAGTTTATCAAATAGCTGTATTACATCTTCCCAATTTATCAAGATTTGTTTCAATTCCTCTGATACATCACCTTTAAATACCATTTCAGGCATGGGTCCCTATATCTTCTTCAGTAAAGACCAAATCAAAGAATTTATTCAGTCTCTCTGCTATAGCCTTGTTCTCCCTTAGTGCCCCTTTTACCCCTCTATCATCTAATGATCCAGCTGACCCTCTCCCAGAGTTTTTTTTTGCTATGAATGTCCTTTAAAATGTTTTTATTATGCATTTTTTATTTCACGACAAGCTTTTATTCAAATTCTCTCTTTGGCTACCTTATCAATGGCTTGCATCTGACTTGTTAGTGCTTATGTTGTTTCCTGTTTTTGTCATTTGGCTCCTTTTTCCATTTACTGAACCATGCTGTTTTGGCTATAACAGCCTTTATCTCTCGCATCTGATCCTGTGTTCCATTAAGGACTAGGTTTAAAAAGACGTCTCCTCTTGTTGGTTCCTCAACCAGCTGCTCTATGAAGTAGTCATTTATTTCTTTTAGAAACTTTATCTCCCTAACATGTCCTGAGGTGACATTCATCCAGTCAACCAGCCAATAATGGGACATTCATCCCATTATTACTGTGTTGTAACTTTTGTTAGCTTTCTTGATTTTCTTTTAGCATTTCATCATCTATCTGTTCATTATGGCCAGGTGAATGGTAGTACACCCCCACTGCTATTGCCTTTCCTTTTTTACATGGAATTTCTATCCATAGGGATTCTATAGTGTATTTTGTTTCCTGCAAAACCTTTATCCTGTTTGACTTAATGCCCTCTTCTCTAACATATAGCGCAACCCCTCCACCAATTTGATTTACCCTATCATTGTGATATATTTTGTACCAAAGTATCTCGGTGTCCCATTGGTTGTCCTCTTTCCACTAGATCTCTGAGATGCCAATTATATCTAATCTTTCATTCAATGCTATATATTCTAACTCTCCCATCTTATTTTTTAGACTTCTAGCATTTGCATACAGGCATTACAGAGGTTATATTATCTCCAGAAACCAGCAGGAATGTAGTCTTCACATATGGGTATCGTCGGTACCGACGGAGCCTGCGCGGGAACGCTCTCCAGCGTCCAATTAGGAAGCTTTTGGGAGCATCCCACAGCGCCTGCGTGCTGCCTTCCCGCCTTTCCCAACTGCCTCTCTCCAGTTCTTCGTTTTCCGCAGAGCCAGCAGGTCGTTGTTGTTGTCACCGCAGAAATTTTTTTCCTTATTCTTTTTTGTGATCGCGTCTGCCTTCCTCGACGCTATACTGGTAGCACCGGTTCTTCCTTCTTTCTTTAAAAAAATAAAAATAAAAAAATATATATATAATAATCTTTTTTTCCAAACTTTTCTTTCCAGGTGCACGTGCCATTTTGGGCCTTAGGCCCAAAATTTCCTCCACTATGGAGAAACCCACCTCGGGTTTTAAAAAGTGCACCAAGTGTGGCGGTACCATCTCCGTCACCAACACCCAGGAGTGGTGTCTTAAATGTTTAGGTCCTGACCACTCCATCTCCGAATGTATGGCTTCTGCCATGATGTCCAAGAGGGGTCGACAAAACTGAGCTGGCAAGCTCAGGGCCCTTTTTCCCTCTGATGCAGCCTCTGTGGCATCGACGTCTTCCAGGGCTTCGTCTTCCTCCCATGGATCTCAGGTAACTAAGCATAAGTCTAGCCAGTCCTCAAAGGGTAGATCTCCTTCCAAGCATCGAGATGCCTCTGGCGTTGCCCTTGAGGGTTCTGTACCGGCAAAATTGCCCCAGCGGGAGGCTTCAGCTTCCAAAGCATTATCGGGGCTCAAGGATGTTCTCGAGGCCTTGACCTCGGCAGAACTACTGGTGCCATGCTCTGGGGTACCGGCTGCTTCCGGTACCGATACCCAGGCATCGGCAGCGTCGATAGACCAGAGGTTCCTGGCTATTGAATGTAGTCTGGTGGCTCTCCTTGCGGCATCGATGCCCTCGGAACTGCATCAGACAGTTCAACCGGTACCGGCACTGATGCCGGTACCGATAGCATCGACATCGACATCGGTGTCGGCTTTGCCAGTACCCAGTCATGTGATGCCTTCCGGTACTGATACCCCGGTACCGATTCCCCCCGGTACTGACTTCGGTCGATACAGGTATCGGTCTCTTCAAGAGTATCCAGACAGAAGATACTTCGAATCCTCGGAGGATTCTGAGGATTCTGACAGCTCTGTCGGTACCGGAATACTTCTCCCGGAGGAGTCTTCCTCTCCTAAACGAAGGATGTCTCCTCCAGAAGATATCTCCTTTCAGGATTTCATCAGGGAGGTGGCTCGTGGTTTGTCCATTACTGTGACTTCTGATACAGAGCCCAGAGCTAAGGAGTTGGACATTTTACAATATCCCAAAGCTCCTAAGGAGGCCGCTACCTTGCCTATCCATGAGATCTTACATGATCTCATGTTGAAAATGTGGGAGACACCTTTTACTACCTCTCCTCACTCTCGCAGACTGGATACCATGTATTGAGTCCCTCCTTGTCCTGGATTCCAGAAAACTCAGCTTCCTCACCACTCGATTGTAGTGGAATCAGCTATGAGAAGGATCAGGAGTGCAAAGAGACATCCCTCTAATCCTCCAGGACCTGAGTGTAGAACCTTGGATGCCTTTGGACATCGTACTTTCCAGGCTTCCATGCTTTCTGCCAGGATCAGTTCCTATATTTTATATATGGGAATGTTCCTCAAAGAAGTCACAGGAGATTTGGAGATTTTAAGCCCTCTCCTTCCTGATGACAAGAGGCAGGATTTTCTCACACTGGTTAAGCATGCCCAGGATGTTTCTAAGTTTGTCAATCGTCCAGCTTTTGACTATTTTGAGTGCATAAGCAGAACCTCTGCCATTGCCATAGGTGCAAGTAGAATTGCCTGGCTCCAGGCATCCGATTTGGAGCTCTGGGTTGAGGACAAACTGGGCAATATCCCTTGTTCAGGTGAGAATTTATTCAGTAAGAATTGGCAAGAGAAGGCCAATGAGTTGGATGCTGACAACTCCACTTTGGATAGGTTATCCAAAGCCACAGCTGATCCTGCGAGAAAGGTTTCTTGAAAGATTTCTTTCTTCTCAAAAAAGAAGAGGTTTTATCCCTCCTATTCCCAGCAAGGACGTTCTGCATGTCAGCCTGCCCGAAAGAGTCAGCAACCACCTAAACAAAGGAAAGCAAAGACTGCTTAGCCTCAAACGTCTCAGCAGTCTCAGCCTCCACAAGGCCTTTGACTTTCATCTAGAGAACTTAGCCTTCCTAGCCCTCAATGGACCAGAGCCTTCCACCATTCCAGGAAGGTTATGTCACTTTGCCCCCAGGTGGGAGCAGATAACAGCAGAACATTGGACACTCTCCATTATAAAAGAGGGGTAGAAGCTTCACTTTCTGTGCACGCCCCCTCCCACAATGGTAAGACAGTTCAATTCTCAGACCTCTCTCATCAACCTGTTAGATCAGGAGGTCACTATACTTCTTGCCCAAGGGGCAATAGAAGAAGTACCCATTCATCAACAGAGTACAGGGTTTTACTCCCCCTATTTCCTTATCCCAAAGAAAACAGGGGGACACAGACCCATTTTAGACCTCAGAGAATTGAACAAGTTTCTGTTCAAAGAGAAATTCAAGATGATTTCTCTGGGTACTCTGCTGCCATACCTTCAGAGTCAGGATTGGCTTTGTTCTCTAGATCTCAAGGATGCGTACACCCATGTTCTCATCCATCCAACTCACAGAAAGTTCCATCGGTTCCTTTTTCAAGGAAAGCACTACCAATACAGGGTGCTTCCTTTTGGCCTGGCCTCAGCACCAAGAGTGTTCACGAAGTGCATGGCTGTAGTAGCAGCATTTCTTCGCACTCTATGGATATTCGTCTTCCCCTACTGAGATGACTGGCTCATTCGAGCCCCATCAGAGTCCAGGACTTCTCTATCTTGCACAATGCGTATCCTTCAGTATTTGGGTTTGGTCATAAACATCCAAAAATCCAGTCTAACTCCCACTCAGTCTCTAGAGTTCATAGGAGCTTTGCTGGATACCAGGAAAGCAAGGGCCTATCTTCCCCAGGCCCATTGCCTTCGCATGTTGCAGTTAGCTTCTCAAGCAGTGCTAAAGCCTCATCTCTCTGCCCGAGAAATGCTACAACTACTAGGCCACATGGCATCTACAGTGCATGTGGTTCCCTATGCTCGCCTCCATATGCTCGCCTCGCAGCCCAGTGGACTTTATCCACTCAGTGGACCCAGGCATTAGGGTGCCTTTCAGACAAAATAGCAAACACAAATCGCCTTATTTTGTCCCTCCAGTGGTGGCAGTCCACTCAGAACCTGTTGCTGGGGTCCCCATTTCAACAACCCTTACCCCAGGCAACTCTCACAACAGATGCTTCACCAATGGGTTGGGGAGCTGATCTGCAAGATCTCTCCACCCAAGGCACCTGGACTCCACAGGAGACTCATCTACATATCAATCTCTTAGAGCTCAGAGCAATTTTCCTTGCTCTTCAAGTGTTCCACACCCTGCTCAGCTACAAGACAGTCCTCATTCATACGGACAATCAAGTAGCCATGTTCTACATAAACAAGCAGGGGGGAACAGGCTCTCTGTCACTTTGCAATGAAGCTTTGCGACTATGGGACCTCACCAGAGAGCATCAGATTCATCTCCTGGCAGTGTATCTTCCAGGCATACAAAACTCTTGGGCAGACAGACTCAGTCGAGTTCTGCTTCCACACGAATGGTCTCTGCATGCAGACCAGCTGGCCAAGATTTTTCAAATTTGGGGAACCCCGGACATATACCTCTTTGCAAGTCCGTTGAATGCCAAACGTCCCTGGTTCTGTTCCAGAATTCCGGCTCAGGGCTCTCAGGCCAGGGATGCTTTCCTCCTTCACTGGGATCAAGACTTCCTTTATGCCTTTCCACCCATTCCCCTAATTCCCAAAACCCTGTTCAAGCTTCAGAGAGACAGAGACCGTATGATTCTCATAGCTCCACATTGGCCATGGCAAGTGTGGTACCCTCTGCTTCTACATCTCTCTCAAGCTCCCTCCCTGGAGTTAGGATCTGCTCCAGATCTCCTGTCCCAGGAGGGTGGAATGTTATGGCATCCCAATCCCCAGTCTCTGCATCTCAGGGCTTGGTTGCTGAAGGCCTAGATCTTCAGGATCTTAACCTCCCTCAGCAAGTAAAGGATATCCTTTATGCTTCCAGGAAACCTTCCAAAAGACGCTCTTATGCTTTCAAGTGGAAAAGGTTTACCATATGGTGTTCACAGAAGGGTCTTAACCCCCTGCGATACCTCTGGAATCATTGCTGGAGTATCTCCTTCATTTATTCAATGCAGGACTTAAAACTAACTCAGTAAGAGTCCATTTGAGTGCTATTGCAGCTTCTTTCAAGCCTCTAAATGGACAACCTATTTCCTCCCATCCTCTTATAGCAAGATTTATGAGAGGCCTTCTTCTAACTAAGCCTCCCATTAGGACACCACCGGTGGCATGGGACTTGAACCTGGTTCTTGGTCAGCTCATGAAGCCACCTTTCAAACCCTTAGCTACTACCTCATTGAAATTCCTTTCTTGGAAAGTTATCTTTCTCATTGCAATCACATCAGCACGCTGCATCAGTGAGTTGCAGGCACTAGTAGCTGATCCACCTTATACAAGGTTCCATCATGACAAGGTAGTCCTTAGGACTCATCCACACTTTATGCCAAAGGTGGTCTCGCCTTTTCATTTAAACCAAGCGGACTACCTGCCTGTGTTTTTTCCAAGGCCTCATGCATCTAATGCAGAAAGGAATCTTCATACTTTGGACTGTAAAAGAGCTTTAGCCTTTTACTTGCAAAGAACACAGCAACATAGAAAGTCCTCTCAACTCTTGTTGCTTTTGATCCTTCTTATTTGGGACTTCCAGTCTCCAAGAGAACACTTTTCAGCTAGATTGCACATTATTTTTCCTTTGCCTATCAGAGTAAGAATCTTCCTCTGGAGGGCCATGTCACAGCTCACAATGTGAGAGCCATGGCAGCTTCAATGGCTCATCTGCACTCTGTGTCTATCGACGACATCTGTCGAGCAGCCACTTGGGCCTCGGTTCATACCTTCACAGCCCATTACTGCTTGGACAAGGACTCCCACCGGGATGCCTTGTTTGGTCAGGCTGTACTTCAACACCTGTTCCATACCTAATCAACTCCTACCCACCATCCCTGGTTGGATGCCAGAGATCCATGGGGGGAAGTGGAGCCCTTTCACAGGGTCACACAACTTCTGGGGTCTCTCCCTGGCATCTAAAGCTGGGGAGTCCCCATATGTGAAGACTACAATCTCCAGGAACAAGCAGGAATATAGTCATCACATATGGGTATCGTCGATACCGACGGAGCCTGCGCGGGAACGCTCCCCAACGTCCAATTAGAAAGCTTTTGGGAGCATCCCACAGCGCCTGCATGCTGCCTTCCCGCCTTTCCCAACTGCCTCTCTCCAGTTCTTTTTTTTCTGCGGAGCCAGCAGGTCATTGTTCCTGTCACCGCAGAAGAATTGTTCTTTCTTTCTTTCTTTTTTGTGTTCGCATCTGCCTGCCTCGATGCTTTACCAGTACCGCCGGGTTTTTTTTCTTATTATTTTTTGTCTTTTAAAAAAAAAAAAAAATTCTACATTTTTTTCCTTTTTTTCTTCAGGTGCACGCGCCTTTTTGGGTCTTGGGCCCAAAAACATTTTCTTATAATGGAGAAACCTGCCTCAGGTTTCAAAACGTGCACCAAGTGTGGCGGTACCACCTCCGTCACCGACACCCATGAATGGTGTCTAAAATGTTTAGGTCCTGACCACTCTGTCACGGATTGTATGTCCTGCGCCATGATGTCTAAAAGAGGTCGGCAGAACCAAGCTGCTAAGCTCAGTACCCTGTTTCCCTCTGATGCAGTTTCATTGGCATCGAAGTCTTCCAGGGCTTCCTCTTCTTCCCGTGGATCTCAGGTAACTAAACATGTCCAGCCGGTCTTCAAAGGGTAGATCTCCTTCTAAGCATCGAGATGCCTCTGGCATTGCCCTTGAGGATTCTGCACCAGCAAAATAGCCCCAGCGGGAGTCTTCGGCTTCCAAAGCATTATCGGGGTTCCATGATGTTCTCGAGGCCTCGACCTCAGCAGAACTACTGGTGCCATGCTCTGGGGTACCGGCAGTCTTCTCCGGTACCAACATCCAGGCTTCGGCAGCGTTGATAGACCAGAGATTCCTGGCTATTGAGCGCAGTCTGGCGGCTCTCCTTGCGGCATCAACGCCCTCGGAACCACGACAGATAATTCAGCCGGTACTGGCACTGGCCCCGGCATCGGTACCGGTGCCGGTACCGGTAGCATCGACATCGGCGTCTGATTTGCCGGTACCCAGTCATCCGATGCCCTCCAGTACCGATACCCCGGTACCGGTTACTCCCAGTACCGACTTTGGTCAGTACGGGTATCGGGCTCTTCAAGAGCTTCCGGACAGACGGTACTTCGAGTCCTCAGAAGAATCTGAGGATTCTGACAGTTCTGTCGATGCGGGAATGCTTCTCCCAGAGGATCCCTCCTCCCCTAAGCGCAGGATGTCTACTCCAGAGGATATTTCCTTCCAGGATTATATCAGGGAGGTGGCTCGGGGTCTATCCATTACTGTGGCCCCTGAAATAGAGCCAAGGGCCAAGGTGTTGGAAATTCTACAATATCCCAAAACTCCTAAGGAGGCAGCTACCTTGCCCATTCATGAGATTTTATATGATCTCATGTTAAGGATGTGGGAGACACCTCTTACCACCTCTCCTCATTCTCACAGACTGGATACTATGTATCAAGTCCCTCCTTGTCCTGGTTTCCAAAAGACTCAGCTTCCTCACCTCTCTATTGTAGTGGAATCAGCTATGAGAAGGATCAAGAGTGCAAAGAGGCATGCCTCCAATCCTCCAGGATGTGAGTGCAGAACCCTGGATGCTTTTGGACGTCGGGTCTTCCAAGCTTCCATGCTTTCTGCCAGGATCAGTTCCTATAGTCTCTACATGGGAATGTTCCTGAAGGAGGTCACAGATGATTTAGAAGCTTTAATTCCTATTCTTCCTGAGGATAGAAGACAGGATTTTCTTATTTTGGTCAAACATGCCCAGGATGTTTCTAAATTTGCCAATCGTGCAGCCTTTGATTGTTTTGAGTGCATAAGCAGGACCTCTGCTATTGCCATAGATGCACGTAGAATTGCTTGGCTCCAGGCATCTGATCTGGAGCTCTGGGTACAAGACAAATTGGGAAACATCCCTTGTACTGGTGAGAACCTGTTTGGTAGAGATTGGCAGGAAAAAGCCAATGAGATGGATGCTGAAAATTCCACCTTGGATAGATTATCCAAGTCCACAGCTGATCCTGCTAGAAAGAAATCTTTCAAGAAACCATTCTTTTCCAAGAAGAAAAGATATTATCCTGCCTATGCTCAGCAGGCACGTTCGGCAGGTCAGTTTGTCAAGAAGGGTCAGCAACCTCCTAAACAGAAGAAAGCAAAGACTGCTAAGCCTCAGCCGTCACAGCAGTCTCAGCCTCCACAAGGCCTTTGACTTTCAGCTAGAGAACTTAGCCTTCCTGGCTCTTGGGGGACCAGAGCCTTCCACCATTCCAGGAAGGTGATTTCACTTTGCCCCCAGATGGGGGCAGATAACAGCAGAGCATTGGACACTCTCCATCATAAAGGAGGGGTACAAGCTTCACTTTTCAAGCATGCCCCCTCACACAATAGTAAGGCAGTTCAATTCTCCGACCTCTCTCATCAACCTGTTAGGGCAGGAGGTCGCTATTCTTCTTGCCCAAGGGGCAATAGAAGAAGTACCTATTCATCAGCAGGGTACAGGGTTCTACTCCCCTTATTTCCTTATTACAAAGAAAACAGGAGGATACAGACCTATCTTAGACCTCAGAGAATTGAACAAATTCCTTGTCAAAGAGAAATTCAAAATGATTTCTCTCAGGTCTCTCTGCTGCCATACCTTCGGAGTCAGGATTGGCTTTCTTCTCTAGATCTCAAGGATGCGTACACTCATGTTCTCATCCATCCAACCCACAGAAGATTGCTTTGGTTCCTTTTTCAAGGAAAGCACTACCAATACAGGGTGCTTCCTTTTAGCCTGGCCTCAGCAACAAGGGTGTTCATGAAATGCATGGCTGTCGTAGCAGCATTTCTCCGCACTCTAGGGATTGTGATAAGGAAGCTTATCATAGCTCAGGAAGGAGCTATAGAAAAGGTGAAGTGACTCTGAACAAGCAACCTGTCAGTTCTGGTAGAAATAAGAAAACAGAATTTTCCCATAAAAGACTACCAGTCCCAGAATGCACCAGGTTTCCAGCAGCCATTAGAGGAGCTGAAGTGGGGAAACGTGTGTTCAATCAGGAGGGCTATGAGGTAATCCCTAAGCACTCATCTCAAAGGGCAGGGCCTGATTCAGCACAGCTGCGCTGTGTTAGGGAGGAGCACTCATCTAAGCAGAATAAGGGTAGAGTTTATTCTACAGAGAATTATCCTCATTATCCTGAGAATCAGCTTGAGCTTGATCATCAGTTTCATCTGAAGGATCATCAGAAGCAGAAGCCAAACCGGACGGACAGAGAAGGAAAGAAACCCTTTGGAAGAAAGAAGAGAAAAGCCTTTGAGAGGTCTAGAAGAGTCCAGAGCAGTACGTATACTGGGAGGCATTTCAAGGGCCAGCATACACCATTGGACTGGGAAAAGCCAGAGGAATGGTGCTGCAGAGCTAGGAAACTCCAGACGCTACCTGTGAGGGAGACGGCTGCACATGGAAGGGACCCTAAGACCTGTGCCAGAAGGTATGTGAAGAGAGATCCAGTGTCCAGGGATCTGGATTGGAAGGCTGGACATAAGAACTGGACTACATACTGGCCAGGCTATATAGAGAGGAACTCTAACAGCAATGGAAGCTCAGGTATGAACACTGATCTATGCCCTAGCTATAACCTTGAAAGACAGCAGGGAAACAAGTATTCTCCTGAAAGTGCTCCATTGAGAGATTCATCTGTGCCAATCCATGATATTGAACCCATGCTTGTTGAAGAAGGGAGAATGATAGCAGATGAAGAATCTGTTTACCTGGACTGCTCTCTGTCTAAACTCCTTTGGTGATTTTCTGTTATAAAGTACAGCAACCATCACAAAGAAATACAAACTTGTTCTTTAATCTACTCAGAAAAGCTCCTGTGTAGGTTTTTCTAGCCACTCTGTAGAAAGCAAGCCAGCTAAGGGGTTTCAGCTGGATAACTGCTAGCAATTGAGCCTTACCTAATTGCTTGTGAGCTAGGAGAGAATCACTTCTGAATCTATGTGGGAAGTTATCAGAAGTTAACCTGAAAAGAACAGTTTTTTTCTTTCTTTGTGGCTTTTGGTTTGTTGTTTGATATATGCTAAGAAGACATTAGCTAATGCCTACAGAAAAGACCAGTTTGTACCAACCAGGTCTTATTTCTTTTGCTTTAATTGCCTGACAAGTTTAAAGGTTGTTTTCCTGAATTTGTTTTTTCAAGTTAAACACTGAAAGCAAGTAACCTGATTTATGTGCTACCAAGCATATCTGTGTTGGGAGAAATAACCCCATAAATAAATATCTTATTGGCTTTACCCAAAAGCACAACTAATTATTGTCAGCAGCTGTGTCTGGTGTGAATGAACTGCATTGCCCACAATCCCTTGCAAATCGTATAGATATATGCACTTGCCAAGACTGTGAAGATTCTCACCCAGGCAGCCGTCTGACAAATGGCATAGTTTTTCGGATTGCTTTTGCACAAAGGGGATTTACTTGCTGAGGATTACAACTAAAGTTCAAGTTTAAAGCTGGAAAAAAAGATTTTCCCTCAACTGCACTTTGGAGGAGAAGTGGATGTCCCAGGAGGAAAAGACCCTGTGCAGAGCTGGATTCATCAATAGCACAAGGTAATAAGTACCTGGGCATTGTCATGATGCGGGCACTAATAAAGTTGGTTTTAAGAAAAGAAATCCTGTTTTAGAAGAACTAGATGTGCAGTTACCTTCAGGCACAGCTAGAGGGAGCAGGAACAGACATACTGGTCTTAATGAACCTAAGCTCACTGATGACCTGCAGCTGAAAGGGAACCAGGAAGTCAGCAGTAATGGTTCACTTTATAAGCCAGAGCAGAATGCTTCTGGAGAGGAGTGGTATAAGCAGCAGTGGCATAAGCAGAGGAAGCAGTGGACACAGCAGGAGCTGAGGAAGGAGGAGAAAGAGGAAGAAGGAACTAGAGCTGGACTAGAAGGAGAAACAGCAGAGGAGCCTGGAGGCTATCAAGGACATAAGCCTGATTGCTGTGGAAGAAGCCAAGCTGGAAGCTGGAGAAGAAACAGACCTCACAAGGTGGGAAGCCAGAAAGCCCAAACTGGACCTGTTGTGCAAGGGGAGTTTAGTGGAAGTTGCTCCAAGGTGAGAGGCTCTGCCACGCCTAGTTCCTATACTCTGCCTGTTTGTAACCTAGAGAGAAGAAAGCTAAGAACCAGAGAGGAAGGTTCTGACAGAAGCTTATCTCTAGAGGATCATTGCCCAGTTTCACCTATTCAGAGGGAAAAGCAGTTTTATAAGCAACGGAAGTTTTTACTCAGTGAGCCAAGGTATGAGGCATTGAAGATTAACTGTAATGATTGTACTGCTAAAAGTTATGCTAAAAGAAGGATTCCTCCTAAGGGAAACAAGAGTCAAGACTGGTTCACTAAACTACCGCCAGCCTTAAGAGTCCCTGGTTATGTGAAGCCAAACTCCCAAGCTGGAGATTACCATGCTGAAATAGACAGGGACAGTGGAAGCCCTTTGAATCAGTATAGGGGAGAGGATTTGATGGAAGTGGATTCTCCCAGCACTATTCCCTCACCTTTGCCTGAGGAAATGGAATGTGATTGGTGCACTGCCTATCCTCCGAAGTATGTATGCTCCACAGAAGAATAAATGAAGTATAATTTGATGTTTATTATACTGAATATTACTTTGAAGAAAACCTGCTTTAAACTGTGAAGTAACAGTTAACTAGCCAGTGAATATTGGTACCTTTTGAAACAAAGGACTGTTTCTGTTATCTAAAATATCTCTTAGTTGAACCTTGCTTTAAACGGGGAATAAAAGCCTTTATTACCCTTCACTTGGACTCTTTGTTCTTTAACAGTGCTACCTAGTGGCGTATAATCTTTGTGTCACCGGCAACCGAGTGACAGCATGTCTAGTGGTGGATGGGAGTAAGCACAGGGGTAATTGAAAAAAAAAAAAAAGTAGAAAAAGAAAAAAACACACCTGTTTGGAAGGTGGTACACTTTGTTTTTTTTCTTTGTTTCTTGCAGAGATCAAGATTGATCCAAAGGAACTACCTCAGTGGATTGCAGCCCAGTTTAGCAGGCAACAGGAGCTAGCACAGCAGGCTCAGAACGCTGCTATGAAAGCCTTAATGGACCAGCAGAGGCCAGTGCTTGATCTGGTGCAAGCCCTAGTTCAGCTGCAGAACCAAAGTGGAACAGATGCAAGACCAGCAGTAAATACTGGTACACCACATGTGGACAGTGTGGGACTCAATCAAGGGATTGGGGCATTTAGTTTTGGGAAGCTAACTCCAGATGATAATGTTGATGATTTTCTAGAGTCTTTTGAAAGAGTGGCACAAGCATTAGCATGGCCAGAGACCCAGTGGGCAGTAAGGCTGGCAGCCTCATTAACTGGAGAGGCGCTTGCAGCTTACAGAGCAATGCCAGCAGCCCAGGCTTTGAATTATAAGGATGTAAAGGCTGCTATCAGAGATCGCCTAGGGTTGTCTATTTCAGAGTATAGGCGAATGTTTAGAGCTACTACATTGAGAGTGGGTGAAACACCCAGGGCTCTGAGTCAGAGAATCAGAGGTTTAGCTGTAAAATGGTTGGAGCCTGAGCAAAAGATGGTAGAAATGTTATTAGACATTATCATGCTTGAACAATTTATGTCTGGGGTGCCTAAAGATTTGCACACTTTCCTTATACAGCAAAATTGCCAAAATCTTGGAGAGGCAACCATGCTAGCAGAGAGATTCTTGGAAGCCACGCAGGCTTGCCATAGAATGGGTGGCCCTCTGAAGATTGGTGCTGAGGCAAGATGTGCTGTATCAGAAAAGAAAATAATTAAAAATGTTTCTGAAAATGAATGTACTGTATCAAACCAGATGACACAGTGGGGTAGAAAGAAATGTTTCAAATGTGGAAAATGGGGACATTTAGAAAAGGGATGCCAGACACACACTAGCTTAATGGGTGTGGATTTAAAACAGCCCAAAGAAGGATTTCTTTTGATGGTTGATGTGCAAGGAATTACCATAAATGCTTTGTTAGACTCTGGGGCAGACCAGAGTATGATGTCAAAAAGGCTTTGGAAGAGGATAGAGGCCCAAGAAGGATTTGTGCCTAGAACCCCTGAAAGCCAAGTTCACATCAGATGCATTCATGGTGCTGCAACATCATATCCCACCTATAGGCTAAAGGTTAAGTGCCAGGGGGAACAAGAGGAAGTCCTGTTAGCAGCAGTGCCTAGGCTACCCTTTGATTTGGTTCTAGGAAAGGACTGGCCAAGATTTAAGCAGGGTCTAGTGGAAGGGCTAGGAAAGAAGGAGGGAGAAGGAATAATGGAAATAGCTCCCGGGCCTTTCTTTGGAAGTCCTCAATCCCTAGCTAAAAAGATGGTTAAGCTTCCAGAAGGCCCAACTATGGGTAATAAGAGGGGCCTTGTATCCACCCGCTCGCAGGCTAAGGTAGAGAGCCAGCAGAAGGAGGAGGGGGAGCAGGCAGAGTTATTAGGAGACTTACCCTCTCATGATGATTTAATAACTCCATCATCTGGTAAAGTAAGAAAGTTGAAAGCACAAAAGAGGCGTGAGAGACTTTGCAGAGCACAGGGTAGGGCTGAGATGTTAGATGGTCAAAGTTTACCCTGGGTGCCAGCTGAGTTAGTGGCAAAGTTTCCTAACTTTCCACAAGAGCAGCGAGCTGATCAAGCTCTCACCCGGGCTTTTAAGTATGCTCAGGAGGTCAGGGAGGAGTTGCCCAGATTCAGACTAGATAATGACATATTATATAGAGAGAGTCAGGACCCCAGGAATGGGACCATACGTAAACAATTGGTGGTACCCACAACTTTCAAAGGGCTAGTACTTAGACTAGCACATGATCATCCAGTGGGAGGTCATAAAGGGATGCAAGGAACGCTGGATCAAATACTTATGCGTTTTTACTGGCCAGGTATTTTCAAAGAAACTGCCCAGTTTTGTGCTGCATGTCCAGCGTGTCAGCGAGTTACAGCGGCTCACCCACCGGTGGTGCCATTGATTCCCATGCCAATTATCACAGACCCAATTGGTCGCATTGCCATGGATATTGTAGGCCCATTAGTCAAAACGCCCCGAGGTTTCCAATACATCCTAGTTATGGTAGATCAGGCGACAAGGTTTCCCTGGGCCATACCATTGAGGAATGTGTCTGCAAAAACAATAGCTTTAGAGCTAGTAAAATTGTTTTGTGAAGTGGGATTTCCAAGAGAGGTGTTGACTGACCGAGGGTCCAATTTTGTATCCAAATATTTGGCCCAGGTCTGGGATGCCTTTGGCATTCATCACGTGAAAACCTCAGCCTACCATCCACAATCAAACGGTTTGGTGGAGAGATTCAACCAAACTCTCAAACAAATTTTGAGAAGGGGGTTAGAAGGAGAGGTAAAAGAATGGGATATGTTATTGCCCTTTGCCTTATATGCCTGCAGGGAAAGAATTCAGGTGTCCCTAGGTGTAACTCCATATGAATTGATGTATGGTAGGGCTCCACGGGGTTTGTTAGACATTTTGAGGGAACAATGGATTGATCCTGAACCAGGAAGTCAGGAAGTGCCACAATTTCTACGTGACTTGAGAGCACGTTTGAAAAGGACCTCGCAGGTTGCTGAGAGGAACCTGCAGGGCAGTCAAGTTCGCCAGAAAGGGTGGTATGATAGGAAGGCCAAAAGCCGCCAGTTAAGCATTGGTGAAAAGGTTTTGGTTCAAGTAGCAGGTACAGCCCCAAAATTTGAAGTACAGTGGAAAGGGCCATGGAAGGTTGTTAAACAAGTGAGCCCAGTGTCTTATATGGTAGAAAATGCAAGAGGGCGTAGGCAGACCTACCATATTAATGTACTTAAGTCTTGGAAGGAGAGGCCTGTAAATAATGACCCTGAAGCCAGTCAGGAAGTAAGTGAGCTTCAAAAAGATAACACTCTCGTAGGTATTACGGACTGTAGGAAAGAAGTTGCACCAGTGACACCAGTCCGTAATAACTTAAGCAGGGGGGTATGTGATAAGGAAGCTTATCATTGCTCAGGAAGGAGCTATAGAAAAGGTGAAGTGACTCTGAACAAGCAACCTGTCAGTTCTGGTAGAAATAAGAAAACAGAATTTTCCCATAAAAGGCTACCAGTCCCAGAATGCACCAGGTTTCCAGCAGCCATTAGAGGAGCTGAAGTGGGGAAACGTGTGTTCAATCAGGAGGGCTATGAGGTAATCCCTAAGCACTCATCTCAAAGGGCAGGGCCTGATTCAGCACAGCTGCGCTGTGTTAGGGAGGAGCACTCATCTAAGCAGAATAAGGGTAGAGTTTATTCTACAGAGAATTATCCTCATTATCCTGAGAATCAGCTTGAGCTTGATCATCAGTTTCATCTGAAGGATCATCAGAAGCAGAAGCCTAACCGGACGGACAGAGAAGGAAAGAAACCTTTTGGAAGAAGGAAGAGAAAAGCCTTTGAGAGGTCTAGAAGAGTCCAGAGCAGTACGTATACTGGGAGGCATTTCAAGGGCCAGCATACACCATTGGACTGGGGAAAGCCAGAGGAATGGTGCTGCAGAGCTAGGAAACTCCAGACGCTACCTGTGAGGGAGACGGCTGCACGTGGAAGGGACCCTAAGACCTGTGCCAGAAGGTATGTGAAGAGAGATCCAGTGTCCAGAGATCTGGATTGGAAGGCTGGACATAAGAACTGGACTACATACTGGCCAGGCTATATAGAGAGGAACTCTAACAGCAATGGAAGCTCAGGTATGAACACTGATCTATGCCCTAGCTATAACCTTGAAAGACAGCAGGGAAATAAGTATTCTCCTGAAAGTGCTCCATTGAGAGATTCATCTGTGCCAATCCATGATATTGAACCCATGCTTGTTGAAGAAGGGGGAATGATAGCAGATGAAGAATCTGTTTACATGGACTGCTCTCTGTCTAAACTCCTTTGATTTTCTGTTATAAAGTACAGCAACCATCACAAAGAAATACAAACTTGTTCTTTAATCTACTCAGAAAAGCTCCTGTGTAGGTTTTTCTAGCCACTCTGTAGAAAGCAAGCCAGCTAAGGGGTTTCAGCTGGATAACTGCTAGCAATTGAGCCTTACCTAATTGCTTGTGAGCTAGGAGAGAATCACTTCTGAATCTATGTGGGAAGTTATCAGAAGTTAACCTGAAAAGAACAGTTTTTTTTCTTTCTTTGTGGCTTTTGGTTTGTTTGATATATGCTAAGAAAACATTAGCTAATGCCTACAGAAAAGACCAGTTTGTACCAACCAGGTCTTATTTCTTTTGCTTTAATTGCCTGACAAGTTTAAAGGTTGTTTTCCTGATTTTGTTTTTCCAAGTTAAACACTGAAAGCAAGTAACCTGATTTATGTGCTACCAAGCATATCTGTGTTGGGAGAAATAACCCCATAAATAAATATCTTATTGGCTTTACCCAAAAGCACAACTAATTATTGTCAGCAGCTGTGTCTGGTGTGAATGAACTGCATTGCCCACAATCCCTTGCAAATCATATAGATATATGCACTTGCCAAGACTGTGAAGATTCTCACCCAGGCAGCCGTCTGACAGGATATTCGTCTTCCCCTACTTAGACGACTGGCTCATTGGAGCCACAACAGAGTCAGAGGCCAGGACTTCTCTATCCTGCACAATGCGTATCCTTCAGTATTTGGGTCTTGTAATAAACATCCCAAAATCCAGTCTAACTCCCACTCAGTCTTTAGAGTTCATAGGAGCTTTGCTGGACACCAGAAAGGCAAGGGCCTATCTCCCTCAGGCCTGCTGCTTTTGCATTGTGCAGTTAGCTTCTCAAGCAGTGCTAAAGCCTCATCTAACTGCTCGAGAAATGTTAAAACTACTAGGCCACATGGCATCTACCGTGCATGTGGTGCCCTATGCTCGCCTCCATATGAGGGCAGCCCAGTGGACTTTATCCACTCAATGGACCCAGGCATCAGGATGCCTGTCAGACAAAATAGCAAACACAAGTCGCCTTATTTTGTCCCTCCAGTGGTGGAAGTCCACTCAAAACCTGTTGCTGGGGTCCCCTTTTCAACAACCCTTACCCCAAGCAACTCTCACAACAGATGCTTCTCCAATGTGTTGGGGAGCTCATCTGCAAGATCTCTCCACCCAGGGCACCTGGTCTCCACAGGAGAGTCATCTACATATCAATCTCTTGGAGCTCAGAGCAATCTTCCTTGCTCTGCGAGTGTTCCACACCCTGCTCAGCTACAAGACAGTCCTCATTCATATGGACAATCAAGTAACAATGTTCTATGTGAACAAGCAGGGGGGAACAGGCTCTCTGTCGCTTTGCAACAAAGCTTTGCGACTATGGGCCCTCGCCAGAGAGCATCAGATTCATCTTCTGGCAGTGTATCTTCCAGGCATTCAAAACTCTTGTGCAGACAGACTCAGTCGAGTTCTGCTTCCACACGAATGGTCTCTGCATGCAGACCAGCTGGCCAAGATTTTTCAAATTTGGGTAACCCCGGACATAGACCTCTTTGCAAGTCCGTTGAATGCCAAACTTCCCCGGTTCTGTTCCAGAATTCCGGCTCAGGGGACCTAGGCCAGGGATGCTTTCCTCCTTTACTGGGGTCAAGATTTCCTGTATGCCTTTCCACCCATTCCCCTAATTCCCAAAACCCTGTTCAAGCTTCAGAAAGACAGAGGCCATATGATTCTCATGGCTCCACATTGGCCACGGTAAGTGTGGTACCCTCTGCTTCTACATCTCTCTCAAGCTCCCTCCCTGGAGTTGTGGTCTGCTCCAGATCTCAGGAGGACGGAATGTTATGGCATCCCAATCCCCAGTCTCTGCATCTCAGGGCTTGGTTGTTGAAGGCCTAGATCTCCATGATCTTAATCTCCCTCAGCAAGTAAAAGATATTCTTTTTGCTTCCAGGAAACCTTCCACAATATGCTCTTACGCTTTCAAGTGGAAAAGGTTTACCATGTGGTGTTTTTCAAAAGGGTCTTAACCCCCTTGCGATACCTCTGGAATCATTGCTGGAGTATCTCCTTCATTTATCCAATACAGGTCTTAAGACTAATTCAGTAAGAGTCCATTTGAGCGCTATTGCAGCTTTCTTTAAGCCTCTAAATGGACAGCCTATTTCCTCTCATCCTCTTATAGCAAGATTTATGAGAGGCCTTCTTCTAACTAAGCCTCCCATTAGGCCATCACCAGTGGCATGGGACTTAAACCTGGTTCTTGGGCAGCTCATGAAGCCACCTTTCGAACCTTTAGCTACTGCCTCATTGAAATTCCTTTCTTGGAAGGTTATCTTTCTCATTGCAATCACATCAGCAAGCCGCATTAGTGAGCTGCAAGCGCTAGTAGCTGATCCACCTTATACAAGGTTCCATCATGACAAGGTAGTCCTTAGGACTCATCCACACTTTATGCCAAAGGTGCTCTCGCCTTTTCATCTGAACCAAGTGGTCTACCTACCTGTGTTTTTTCCAAGGCCTCATGCATCAAATGCGGAGAGGAATCTTCATACCTTGGACTGTAAAAGAGCTTTAGCCTTTTACTTACAAAGAACACAGCAACATAGAAAGTCCTCTCAACTCTTTGTTGCTTTTGATCCCTCTCATTTGAGACTTCCAGTCTCCAAGAGAACACTGTCTAACTGGAATGCTCAGTGTATTTCCTTTGCCTATCAGAGTAAGAGCCTTTCTCTGGAGGGCCATGTCACAGCTCACAATGTGAGAGCCATGGCAGCCTCAATGGCTCATCTGCACTCTGTGTCTATCAACGGCATCTGTCGAGCAGCCACTTGGGCCTCGGTTCATACCTTCACAGCCCAATACTGCTTGGACAAGGACTCCCGCCGGGATGCCTTTTTGGTCAGGCTGTTCTTCAACACCTGTTCCATACCTAATCAACTCCTACCCGCTATCCCTGATAGGATGCCAGAGATCCATGGGGGGAAATGGAGCCCTGTTCAGGGACACACAACTTCTGGGGTCGCTCCCTGGCACCTAAAGCTAGGGAGTCCCCATATGTGATGACTACATTCCTGCTTGTTCCTGGAGATAGCATAGTTACTCACCTGTAACAGTTGATCTCCAGGAACAGCAGGAATTTAGTCCTCACAACCCACCCACCCACCTCCCCTAGGAGTTGTATCTCTCTATCTATCTCTTTCCTTTCCCTCTCTCTCTCTTTGTCTCAGCTTTAAAACTCAACTGGAGAGAGGCAGTTGGGAAAGGCGGGAAGGCAGCACGCAGGCGCTGTGGGATGCTCCCAAAAGCTTTCTAATTGGACGCTGGGGAGCATTCCCGCGCAGGCTCCGTCAGTACCGATGATACCCGTATGTGAGGACTAAATTCCTGCTGTTCCCGGAGATCACCTGTTACAGGTGAGTAACTATGCTTTCCTGCTTGTTCCTGGAGATAGCATAGTTACTCACCTGTAACAGGTGATCTCCGGGAACAGCAGGAATTTAGTCTTCACAACCCACCCACCTCCCCTAGGAATTGTATCTCTCTATCTATCTCTTTCCCTCTCTCTCTCTCTCTCTCTCTTTTTGTCTCAGCTTTAAACTCAACTGGAGAGAGGCAGTTGAGAAAGGCGGGAAGGCAGCACGCAGGCACTGTGGGATGTTCCCAAAAGCTTCTTAATTGGATGCTGGGGAGTGTTCCCGCGCAGGCTCCGTCGGTACCGATGATACCCATACGTGAAGACTAAATTCTTGCTGTTCCCGGAGATCACCTTTTACAGGTGAGTAACTATGCTTTATTCATATTAGCAATCTAGTCAGTTGCCAAGGGTAATTTGGAATCTTTCAGCTCTGTCTGCTCTTTACTTAAAAGCATTTGGGTTAATTTTACCTTTATTGGGACCTCTCTATTGGAATGCCCTAACTTCCCTGTTTAGGGTCTGCACCAAATCCATATGATAGTACTTCTCAACCTTCTTCTGGAGGCAAACCTTGCTTGCCAGGTTTTCAGGATCACCATAAGGAACATGCATGAATCTCTGCTATATGCAAATTTATCTCATGCATGTTATGATAACCCTGAAAACCTGATTGGCTAGGTTGAGAACCACTTTTCAATGAGATAAAACTTAAGAACCTAAAAATATACCTTAGAGGAGAGGAAAGACAGAAAAGATATGATAGAGATGTTCAAATATTTCAAAGGTATAAATAATACATGAAAAACAGACATTTCAAAGAGGAAAGAAGAGGGTTTCCTAAACCAGTCCTAGGTACCCCACAGTCAGTCAGGTTTTCAGGATATCCGCAATAAATATGCATGAGATAAATTTACATCTGCTGGGTCTCCATGCATATTCATTGTGGATCTCTTGAAAAGCAGACTGATGGTTCCCAGAACAGGTTTACAAAGCTTTGTTCTAGAAGAAGCGATGAAGGCGAAGTATGTTTGGAAACAACCTCAGAAAATATTTCTTCATAGAAAGGGCGGTGAGTGCCTGTAATAATGTCTTAGGGGCAGTACTGGAGATAGGGATAAGCACAGAGCAGCCTTAGCTGGAAGTTATTTATTATTTATTTATTTATTACAGTTGCTTATATACCGCACTATTCGGCATCAGCGCGGTTTACAGTATAACAAAGTGACCAAAACACACATTCTGTTTGGTTTTACATCGAACAGGGGTATAAACTTGGATAACAGGGGTTTGAACTATATACATGAACTATTTACGTGAAATAGGCTATATACATGAAGTAAAATTCCTATAACAGGGTTGAATTGTACAATAAATAATGAGTCCGTTTCGAATACTTGAGACATTGTGAGTATGGGCTGCAAAAAGGTGGTGTTTTTTAGGTGGTGCTATCTAGATTCATCGCTGGTTGGGTAGTATTGGAGGAAGAGGTGATATTTGATTGCCTTCCTGAATTGGGTCAGGTCTGCAATAGCTCGAATGTCTGGTGGGAGTGCATTCCAACATTTGGGGACGTAAAGACTGAAGGCCCTATTTGCTGTTGTGTTATTGCATTTAGTCAAGGTCTTCGGGGTTGTTAGTAAATTTAGGGCTGTTGACCTCCTGGCTCTGTTGGGGGGCACTGTATGGATGAGTTCAGTAAGTGCCGTGGAGGATAGGCGCTTGATGGCCTTGAATGAGAGGATCAATGTTTTGAAGATAATCCTTCCGTGTATAGGTAGCCAATGAAGCTGTTTTAAGATCGGAGTCACGTGGCCACTTCTGGAGGCTCCATGGAGAATCCTTGCTGCAGCATTCATGGCCAGTTGTAGCGGGTTTAGTGTGGATTGCGGGAGACCTTGTAAGATGGAATTGGCAAAGTCAAAGTGCGGTAGGATCAGTGCTTGGTATATGGTCTGGAAATCATCTGGCTCTAGTAGGGAGCGCAGATGCCTGAGTGAACGGATTTTAAAATAGACCGCTTTGACAATGTTGCTTATATGACATTTCATGTCCAGATGTTGGTCTAAGGTGACCCCCAGGTATTTTATTGTTTCCTTGGTTTGTAGTTCCGCTTCCTTGACCTTTATATGTGTTGGTGGGGTAAAGTCTGGGTCTCTAGCGATGAACAGTACCTCCGTTTTCTTGTGCTGGATGCGGAGGTTTTGTGCTTGTAGCCAATCCGATATGGTATTGAAACATTCTATAAGAGGTGTAAGGTCCATTTGAACGGTCGAAAAAGGCATATATAGGAGGATGTCATCCGCATATATCAGACAGCTCATGTTAAATGATCTAATGATGTTGCAGATGGGCTGCATGTATATGTTGAATAGTAGAGATGACAATGAGGATCCTTGCGGCACACCTTGTGTTTGATGGAATTGTTTCGACTCTTCTGCTCCGGATTTAACATATTGACATCGGCCATTTAGATAGGAACTGCACCAATCAAGCGCGGTATTGCAAATTCCCTTTTCTTTCAGTCGCCTGAGGAGAATCTCATGATGAACCGAGTCAAAGGCTGCAGCGATGTCTAAAACGATGAGCACAAAGCCTTGTCGGATGTTGAATATGTAAATATGTTATTGAATAAGAAGGTGAGAAGTGTCTCTACTCCATGGTACTCTCTAAACCCGTGTTGGCAATGATCTAAGGGAGCTGTGGAGTCTATATGATCCTGAATTTGCCTTTGGACCTCTTTCTCCAATATCTTTGCTAGTATGTTAGTGGAAGAAAAGCCAGAAGTGCTGCTTCACCAAGAAGAAAAGCTGGGCACTCTGATCTTTAGCTGTGTTCTGTGTTTCCCATGACTGTGAAATTATTCAAACAGCTGTATTATTAAAATAGTTCAAATCTTGATTCAGACCAAATCAAGTAAATCCCAAAGTCCAAAGCAGGGCTGCAACCAGGTTGGAGCAGCTTATCATGCAAATTAAAACCATATACACTTAACATCACTAAAATGAAATAAAATAACGGGCCTTAATCTTCTTTAAAAAGTCTA
This sequence comes from Ichthyophis bannanicus, assembly GCA_033557465.1. Taxonomy (NCBI): domain Eukaryota; kingdom Metazoa; phylum Chordata; class Amphibia; order Gymnophiona; family Ichthyophiidae; genus Ichthyophis; species Ichthyophis bannanicus. Next base: position 82,124,677 of record CM066039.1, read on the forward strand.
ATAAATCTGCCTGCCACCCAAGACTCTCGGCCAGTTGGTTCTCACCTACCATCACGCTTCTAAAGAAGCTACAATAAACATTCATAAACTTATCTGAAAATATGCATCACATACAATAAAACATAAATCCCGAAAAAACAAGAAACACTCTAGAATCACCCCATGTTCATACTTACTCAAAAAGCTCTTTATAACATGGAAACATGATGGCAAAAAATGACCACATGGCCTATCTAGTCTGCCCTTCCATATCAATTACTACAATAGTCCCGTTTTTACCTTTAGAGATCCTCAACAAAATCTCATCTATAGACACCTGTAAACCTTAAATGGACCAATTCCATCTACTCATGACTCGGCAAGCATGATATCACCAGCCATATAAGCCCTGGTATCTGTGTAGAAATGTGTGTTTCTTTTGGAAACGGGTTCATTCTTGGGGAAGCCTGAGGGTTAAGGACTTCAGAGGCACATTTTCAGTGGGTACAGGGAGGATGTGGACTGCCCCTCGCATTTCTGAGATATTGCACTGCAGCCAGGCAGATAGGAGACTTTGGGAGAAAGCAAATCAGAACAGGAAGATCTTTTTCAGGATGTTGCTAGAAGTGTTTGCTATTAGACAGACAGTTGAGAACAAAGTATACAGTGGAGGAGGCTGGAAGGAAGATCTCTTGATTGAGTCTGTTCATGATTTGAGGTCCATAGTTGTGCATTTTTCTTATGGTCAAACCTGCATTTGTTGTGGGAGTCTGAGTGTGGCTGTGCCTTTAGTATATTAAAGTTGGTGATTTCTTAAGTGGCATTATAAATAGAGTTGAAAGCAATGAACTTAGAGCAACGTTACTTGTTACCTTGGCTTCTGAGGAGGATAAGAGTATTATTTTTAAAGCCTATTTCAGAAAGAAAGAAGTAAATTCCAGCACCTACACCAATTCCTGCCCCACACACCACACACACCACACACTGTAAATATTCATTTGTATAAAGTTTAATGTGTTTGCTTTAATACCTATAAATGTTATATTTACTGTTTAACGTAAATAGTTGATTTCTATTGTTCTATGTTCTATGTAAAATGTATACAAACTGTGTACATGACTGTTAACTTGTTATATGTAAACCGCCCTTGATCTCTGGAAGGGGCGGTATAAAAGAAATAGTTAAATAAATAAATAAATAAATAAATAAATAAATAAAATTCTGTGGGGATTTTGTTTCAATCTTTCCAGATGTATCACGCAGTACTCAAGAATGTAGGAAAGCTTTTTTGGTATTAAAGGCTAGGGTTATTGCTCTCGGAGCAACTTTCTTTTTAAGATATCCTTGCAAATGCTGTGTTACCTTAGGATATGATAAATATGTGTTTTGTACATCATCTGACTTGGAAAAGTTGATCCTATCTAGGGAAAAGACGCTTTGATGTTTCTAAATTCCTTTTCTTTTACAAATTTTGGTGGGGGCGATAGGAGGGAAACTTGTCAGGTTGTATTAGTTGGCCAAGGTTTTATAAGTTGATATGACCTTGGCTTTGGTTATTCTGTATTTTTCTGTTTAAGTTTTAAAGGAACTCCCCGATAAGTGGACTGTCATGGATAGAAATTTTCCTTAAATTTTTCTTTCTATGCTTTTTTTCTATATGCCGAATTTCCTTGTACTGTAATGTCTTACTGTATAATTGAAAAATTCTTCTAAATAAAATATATAAAAAAAAGCAATGAACTTGCATGGAATGACACTTTTTCAGAGCATCCAGACAGTAGCTGCAGTGGAGGGTAGGAGACAGAGGAAGGAAAGAGGAACAACAGCAGAAGGAAAGAAAGAGGGGGAAAAAAGAACTAGAGCAGGGAGAGAGAATGGGAGAAAGTTAGAGAGATAATGGAAAACCGAAACCAGAAAGAGAAGGAACCTGAGAGAGGTGGAGAGAGGACGCAGGAGAGAAAGAAAAGAAGACAAAAACAAAAATGGAAACAGAAAAAAGGAAAGGAGGGAAATAATAGGAGAAAATGAGAGGGGGCGGGGAGGGAAAGGTAAAAAGTAAGAGGAAGGAGGAGGGAGGGAGTTAAAGTGTGTGCAATGCGTGTGTCTCGCTTGTAGGAGAGGGATGGAAGGCAGGAGGCTGCGATGCCACAGTGCACAGTAGACCCAACAATTGGTGGAGTTTGGGGAATGTGAACGCGCTGTGAGCTCCGGCACTGCGCGTCTTCCAGTGCCCAGCGGGGGACCGCCGCAGCCTGCGCAAGCTCCGGGAGCCGGGCACCAGAAGAGGGGAGAGGGCAGAGCGCACTGATGAATAGCTTGCTCTACCCATTTCTTAACGTTGGTCCGGCCGGGCTTTCATTGAGCAAATGAGCTGCAGAAGAAGCTTTACTGGGAAGGGAAGAGATGCCGAGACAATGAGCTACTGTTTATTGCACATTCCTGCTGTCTTCCACAGGTAGCAAGCTAGCGCAGACCCTTTTTAGTCGCCTCATCCCCGTTTTTATTTGCGAAAGCCATCAAACCTTTCATCCTCGCTGACTCAGGAGACGGAGATGGTCTTGCATCCTTCCCCTTGGCATTTTTGGGAGAGCTCTATAGACGATCTACCCGTTTAGGAGGGGGACTGGAAAGGGAGAGGGACGGGAAAGCAGCGTGCTCTCATGGAATTTCGCCTTGCATCCTGATGCAGTGTGTGGTACGTATGATCCTCCGTCGCCTCCTCTTCTCCCAGTCAGATGTGTAAATTACTACTGCCTTATAGCGTACCGCACTGGCCATGTTCTGTACAGAGCCACACAGACGTACAGACAGAATAGTAAAGGCTTGGACAAGACTGAGCAGACACAGAAGGCGAAAGTCCCTCCTGAAAAGGGCTTCAAATTGAACACGAACAGGCAAGCTATACAGAACTGAGGGGAGGATGGGGTGGAATGGCTATAGTAGAAGGGAAGCAAGGGGGCCATGGTTAGCGAGGTAGAAGGCTACGAGAGTGGGAATGATGTGAGCTTTACTCTTGGGGCAGAGAGACCAGAAGCCATGTGAACCGCAGGTGGCCGGAGAGGATGACAGAGAGCTGGGCTTTGAGTCTAGAGGTAATATAGACCAGCAAACAGGTTGCAGGTATGATCATTACACATCGTGTATTGGCCAACCTTAGTGATGAGTGGGTGGGTGGTAGGGTTTCTTCTATGACGTCGCGATATTTCTATTTGCCTTTGTCTGATGTTGCCATGCCATTGTTTCTCTATTCTTATTATTGGTTGTTGGATTTTTTTTAACATTCTATTACTGTTTACTTATGTAAGCTGTCTCGGCTGCTGGCTAGAAAGACACGATAACAAAGAAAGTTAACAAATAAAACACAAATATACCCCTGGGTGCAGAGAAGGATAATGCTCAAAGATACTTCTAATTAATTGGCTGAATTATAAAATGTGTGTTTGTTGTAAAAGCTCTATATATGTGAAAGGAGGAGGTGGAAGGTGCATGAATGGTCTGCCTGCCATTACAGAGACAACTGGGCCGCCCAGCTTCAGGTGGGTGGAATGAAAAGTGTACCTCCACCCCAACCCCTCCACTTCTTTCCGTTTTTAAAGAGCAATAAGATCTTGCAATAGAAGAGAGAAAGGAGGGCTGAAGGGAGCATAACTTAAAGAAAGGTGAGGCCTGTGCCCAAGGCTTTGAAGAGAAAGGAGGTCAGGAAGGGTTGGAGGGAGAGCTGGGGGCTATCAAATTAAAGCTAAGACAATTCCTCTAATGTGAGTGAGCTCAACCCAGTTTTTAATAAAAGCAAGCTTGGGCTCCTAACCCCTGAACAGTAAAGTTTGTTAGCTAGGCATTACATTAGAAAAGACAAACTATTGACCAGTCCATTCTCCAGATAGCAGGCAATAGTTGACATAAAGCATCTCACATTTTTTTCAAGCACTTTTTATGAATGATGTTGCATGGCAACCATGAACTGCCAGAATCACTAGCCGAAAAAACACTGGCTAGCTAGCCATCCATCAGGGCTTCTATCATTTATTTATTGAACACAGACTTGGACTCATCTTGTGGTTTCTTGTGGAATATGGTGATAAAATAGAATCTGCTAATTCTGTAATAGATGATGTCTATGCAGGGCTGGCTTTAGAAGAGGGCGAGCAAGACAGTTGCCTGGGGTACTGTGCGCCTTGGAGCATTATCGGGAACCCTGAACTTTTGCACAAGGCAGGATCCCCCTGAGTACATGAAAACCAAAAGCACCATATAGTAGTGTAGCCCTCCGTGCCCCAACAAAATTCACCTCTTCTCTCTGGGGGTATGCTACTGACAAGGTACCATGTACTTTGTGTCCACAGTCCAGGTATTCTTAGTCTCTGAGTCTCACAAAGAGCCAGTGCAAGTGTATTAGGCGCCCAATGGAATCCTTGAGCCTTGCATATTCCTTTATCTTTCAATTCAGGTCCCTAGACCTTCCCTTGATTAAATTAGTAGTTATGATCACCCCTCTCAGAATGATCTTGTAAAAATGCATAATTGCACATCATACTTTTAAATATTAAACTTTGTTTTGTGCATAATGAAAGCATTTTCCAAAAGCCAGGTACCCAGGTAAATGGCTCTTTATCTGGGTAAATGGGCTATTTGAAAATCGGCCATCCTTCCTTTGTGTAAAAGTATGCACTGATGTTTCTTTGAGTTTATGTGGCTGTCTGGACCTATTGCTTTGCTCTGATTGTGGCTGTACTTTGCTGCCCCCCTCTTCCCTCCCCCCCCCCCGAAGCTGGCACCCGTGGTGACTGCCACTGTGTAATAGTTAAAACAGCTTTCGGCCCACATCTGAGACTGGAGATGGCCTTATCAGCCTTCGATGACCAGGCCTATTATTTATTAAGGTGATTATAAAGATAGTTTGTTTTCAATCCTTTCAGGAAACATTTGAGTCTAACCTTACAGAAAGAAACAGAGACTCACCTACAAAACAAAATTCCAATAATCATAGGAAATGGGCACATTTCAGGTACTATACATCAGAACTGCGTGCTTCTGTTATTGCTTTCCCATTCCACTCTCTGCACTACTGCCTCACTGGTAATTCAGAGGATACAGCACTGGATTGTCATTCCAGGGCCTTACTCGGGATATGAGTTCCAGAGTGAGTCTCTGGTTCTGTGTCACTTTAGGTGAGTCCTTTTCAGGGCCAGCTCCAGAGTTGATTCAAGGTGTTGGCACCCTATACAAACCTTAAGCCTTATGCCCCTCCCCCTCCGCCCCTCCTTGACTAGCTTTGAATGCCCTGCTCTTTGCTGCCCCTCAGAAACTGCTGCTCTAGGCAAGCGCCTAGTTTGTATAATCGTTGGGCCCATCCAGGTCCCTTTATTTCTCCGTGCTTCAGTTCAAATCCCCATCTGCCACTGACCCTGCATGTGGTCTTGTGATGAATCATTTAGGTTTTCTGTGTTTCGGTTGTTTTGTTTGCTTTTTTAAGTCCAGCAATTTCTTCTTGCTTCTCTGGGTTTCTAGTTCAGTTGTAACCAGCCTCTGGTGGGTCATGGCACCATGAGCCTGTGTTCCCCCCTCCCCCTTTTGTTTCCCCCCCATCTCAACAGTCCTCAGCCAAAGACCAGAAGGCACTCTTCTTCCAGAATCCAGATAATGTGGACATTATGTTTAATTACTAGGTGCCACTCTTGAGAAATGATGGGGTCTTTTTCCCAGTAGGAGTTGTGGTTGTTACCTCTGCAGTATCTGGGCCAGCTAGGGAGGAGAATTCTAATTCAGGAACAGTCTAGCGCACGACAGCATGGAGCACTGTAACTGAGCCACTGAACTGCTCCCTCCGTGGCTTAGTTCAAATCTCTAGCTTTGTCATGGCTTCTTGGTATGTGACTTGATCTCTCTGTGCCCCATTTTTAATTTCTGGCTGTGTTTCTGACTATGGGTGTGACCTCAGGGTAGTCACTTTGGAAGTCATTTTAGAAGGCTTGCTTGGCATTTGCATGTATAAATAGTGGGTTTACTTGTCTATTTGCTATACCACACTTCACTTTGGTACCAAGACGGTTTACAAAGATTAAAATAATAACATAATAGAAAATAGAAAGTAGAAAGGAAAAAGAATAGTGAGAGACTCTAGGGGTAGGAAATATAGTTTTTGGTAGCAGCTCTGTCTAGTATTCAGCAAAGGCTAATTTTTGAAGAAATAGGTCTTAAGTTCCTTCTTGAATTTTTTTTAAGAGAATTCAGTCCTTATGCATATTAGGAGAGAATTCCAAAGGGCTTCACTAGCAAACAGACTGTTAAGTGGCATGTTGATTCATGATGAACTAGATTGTTAGATGTGATTGCTAAACGATTATGTCCCTGGGATCGAACTGTTCTGCATCAGATAAGTAAGTGGGAAGGCCATTATGAAAAGCTTTATGGGGGAATTGCAATAGTCATGTTGGCCGATAACTGGGGCAATGACTAGAGCAAGTGTTCTCAACCCAGTCCTTAGGACACACCTAGCCAGTCAGGTTTTCAGGATAACCACAATGAGTCTGCATGATGGAGATCTGCATATAATGGAGGCAGTACATGCAGATCTACCTCATGCATATTCATTGTGATTATCCTGAAAACCTGACTGGCTAGGTGTGTCCTGGGTTGAGAACCCATGGACAAGAGTGAAAAACTCTGATTTGTCTAAGAAGTATTTGATGGTGCAAATAGCTCTCAGGGTGACAAAGTTGGATTTAACAACTGTGAATATTTGAAGACTGAATGATAGTTGGGGATCAATATGACGTCCTAGTATTTTCATTGATGGAACTAGTGGGAATATGTGGCCTGAAAGGGTAGGAGCTACTGAAAGTTACAGTATCTGGCCTGTCATCCATATTGCCTTTGATTTTGAGGGATTCAGTTTTAGGTGGTTGACATCAATCCAGTATAAAATGGCTGAGAGACATGTATTGAGAGAGTAAAGATCTGGAGAGTGGGGATCTAGATATGCCACTAGTTGAATATCATCAACAAAGAAGTGGCCTGAAATACTCTGACTGTACTGAAAGAGCTAGGGGGCCAAGAAATAGATTGAATAAAGCCAATGAGAGCATGGATCTTTGAGGGACTCCACAGTCTAATTGATGAGTAGATGATGCAACTGAATTGGCAGAGACTGTGACTGATTGGTTGGACAAGATGGCAAAAAAATTCATAGTACTACCTTTTAATTTTCAAAAGGGAGACTATGATATAATGAGGAAAATAGTTAAGAAAAAAAATAAAAGGAGCAGCTGCAAAGGTAAAGATTTACATCAAGTGTGGGCGTTATTTAAAAGTACTATCTTGGAAGCTCATATCAGATGTATTCCAAGCTTAAAGAAATTGGAAGGAAGGCCAAATAACCACCAGCATGGTTTAAAGGAAAGGTCAAAGAGGCTGTTGTTGCCAAAAAAGCATCCTTCAGCAAATGGAAAAAGGAGCCCAGTGATGAACACCGGAAATAACATAAGCATTGGCGAGTTAGGTACAAGGTATTGATAAGGCAGGCAAAGAGAGAATTTGAAAAAAAGCTTGCAGTGGAAGCAAAAATGCATAATAAAATCCTTTTCAAGTACATTCATGCAAAAAGCCTGTGAGAATCAGTTGAACCATTGGATGATAGAGTGGTAAAAGGGGTGCTAAGGGAGGACAAGGCCATAGCGGAGAAACTGAATGAATTCTTTGTTTCAGTCTTTACTGAAGAAGATATAGGGAAGTTACACATGCCTGAAATGACATATAAAGGTGATGTAGCTGAAGAATTGAAAGAAATATTAATAAATTGGGAGGATATATTACAACTGTTTGATAAACTGAAGAGAAGCAAATCACCTGGACTGGATGGTATACATCTCAGGATGCTGAAAGAACTGAAATATGAGATTTCAGACCTACTATTAGTAATCTGTGAACTATCATTAAAATTATCTGTAGTACCTGAGGATTAGAGAATGGCCAATGTAACTCCAATTTTTAAAAAGGGTTCCAGGGGTGATCCGGGAAACTACAGACTGGTGAGCCTGACATCTATACTGGGCAAAATGGTAGAAACTATTATAAAGAATAAAATTACTAAACAAGCCATGGTTTAAAGGGAGAAAGTCAACACTAATTTAGCCAGGGAAAATCTTGTCTTACTAATCTGTTATATTTTTTTGAAGGTGTGAATAGATAGATAGACAAAGGTGAGCCAATTGATATAGTGTATCTGGATTTTCAGAAAGCCTTTGACAAGGTCCATCATGAGAGACTCTTGGTCAAATTAAAAAATCATGATGATTGGAGGTAGTGTAGTATTGTGGATTAGAAACTGGTTAAAAGATAGAAAGCAGCAGCAATTCCCCCTTTAAACAAGGTTTATTTTCTGCCGCCTGGCAAAGCTTGTGGAAATAATGATGTACAACTGTCTATAGATGTCTCTGCGGTGTTAGAAACTTCTAATTCAGAATGTAAAGAAAGGGCAACTTTATATATTTCTTTAGTTTTTTAACAGGATTTGAAGTTAATTTTACGTCTTTAAGAAAATGAGTGAACCATTCTTTGGTCAGCCGATAAGAACGTTTCCTGATATGGCGAGTTCCACACAGGAAAGACAGAAAGCCCTTTTGGCTTTGAGATCTGAGACACTATCCTTGGTGCTACTTTTATGCTTAGATATCTTTGTAAATGTCTAGCTAGCTATCTGAAAGTTAAGTATGTGTTCATGCTGCCTGATCAGTTTAGAACCATTTTGGATCTCAAGAAATTTGTAGTTCCCCCATTTTTGATCCTCAAATGTCGAGTCCTATATAAGTGATCAATGGTTTAGATGCCTATTGCCTTTTCCTTTTGTTTTAATTGCCTCTGTTGTAGTCCACTAAATCTGGTGGGCTAATGGATCACTAGTGGTTTGAGGAGTTGAATCTCCTCTCCTTTGAGAGGGGACTTTGATTTATTTGGATGAATCTTATTTTCCTATTGTGTTCAGTATATTACTGGAGTTCATGTTTCTTGTTACGAGTGTGTGCTTGTTATATTTTTTCAAATTGCGATGCTTCCGCTTGGGCCCAAGAGCTTACAAGCAGGAAACAGCCTTATGTTGTCCACTTTTGAATAAAGCTTCCCTTGTTGTCCCCAGAAGTATTCTGGGACTTGTAGTTAGTTTATTCTTTAAGGACAAATTGTAGTTGTGAGTCGGTGGTTCAAGGCAGCAAGAAAATTTATTTTGTGGGGATTTCCAGGGCATTTAAGCTCAATACACAAACAAGGCAAAAAGGATACTTCTCCAACATAAAGGATAAATCAGGTAACAGAGAATGACGTAACAAAAAAACCTCTTTTCACTGTTCAGCTGTTCTTATTCCCACAAGCTTACACCGAGGACTGCCTCGTATGGTCATTCAACAAAAATACAGATAAACTTGCAACAGCTGGGATTTTCTTTTCTCAAAGCAAACTTCTTCTAAGCACTGCTTCTTAGCTTCAGAAGGCCATTAAGCTTAGTAAAACACAGTATTAGCTTTCCTTAATTCTAAGCAGGTACTGTACTTATTCTCTATATTGTTTCACAGTCTCTCAGCTCAGTTCAATAATGCAGACTCTTCTTTTAAACACAATGAGCAATCCATTGGTAGAGGTTCACACTCAGAGCTTGGCAAACAGGAATCTATTTGCATTCCTTCTATGGCATCAGGATATAAGGTATTTCTATCAAAGTTACAAACTCTCCCAGACACTGTTCCCTCTAAGCTGTGCGCATGTGCGCGCGCACACACCTCACCGAGCGAGCGCACATACTTTACAACAGAGCGCACAAAAATTACGGTTCTGATTCTGATAGAAAAAAACACAGATGTCTTAAAATTTAAAAGTTGTGATTGTAATTGCTAGAAATTTTCCACTTCATTTAGTAATTGTCTATTTTCATTTAATTTGATTAAAATCAATGTGGTGTACATACTGTATTCTGACGTGTAGTCAAATTTTAAAGTATTTAACTCTGAGTGTCATTATGTGGCGCACAAAAATTTAACCTTCCTTCAAAAGCTGCACAGCTGATATTTTATGCGCACACAGCCTACAGAAAATTAGAGGGAACATTGCTCCCAGACTTTCTCTCCTTTAGAAATTCCTGGAACTGATTCCACAGCAATTCAGCTTGTAAAGGCACAGTTGTATTAGGGGAGTGAACTTTTCCCTCAGCAAACAACTCTCTCAGTGCTTCTAGCTTTGAAGACTCAGCTGCTCTGTTTTTATCAGGGCTATGACTTTTCCCATACGTAAAACTTTCCACCCACTTCTTAGCAGTAGACGGTGAGGGCTCTGCTTCCTGGACCTTACCAATAGCAAACTGTTTCTCTGTTGATTTCTCAGCTCTGAAACTGCTGGCTTTACCTTGGGGATGGTTCCTCAGACAAGCGCTGATTTCTTTCTCCCTGGGATCCTCCAGGCTCTGAAATTCAGCCTCCTTATGTCCTTCTCCAGTCCCTCTTAGGTAGCTGCTTTCCTGGGAGTTTTTTTCTTCCTTTCTCCTCCAGCTATGCTCAGCCTTGCTCTCTCTGTTGTCCTTTGCCTTCCTCCTTCCCTACTCTTTCTGCTCTGCTCGTGGTTTTAAGAACCGTTGGCTGCTAGGCACTCCCTGTTCTCTGCACCTGTGTGACCAATCATCAGGCAAGCTTGTCTCCACCCCTGAGCTAGGGCGTGGCCTGACCTTAGCAGGGAGCTGGGTTTTTTTCTGATCTGGCTTGCAAGTCTTATGCACAAGTGAACTGTCATTCATTTCAAAGGGGAAACTAGAATTTTCTTCCACTTCCCTGTCTTCCTGGGAGCTTTCATCACTACAAAATATGAATAAAGAAGAAAATACAAAAAAATGAGAGAAAGCAGAGAGCAGGGCTAAATGGCCAATTTTCTCAATGGAGAAAGGTGAATAGTGGAGTACCTTATGGATCTGTGCTGGGCATGCTGCTTTTAACATATTAATAAATGACCTGGATATAGGAATAACAAGTGAGGTGATCAGATATGTAGATGACACAAAATTATTCAAAGTTGTTAAAATGCAAGAGGATTGTGAAAAATTGCAAGAAGACCTTGATAAATTGGAAGACTGGATGTTCAAATAGCAGATGAAATTTAATGTGGACAAATGCAAAGCTATGCACCTAGGAAAGAACAACTCAAACTATGGTTACACGATGCAAGGTACCACCTTAGAAACCATCACCCAGGAAAAAGATTTAGGCATCATCGCAGATAATATGTTGAAACCCTCCACCCAGTGTGTGGCGGCAGCCAAAAAAGCAAATCGAATGCTAGGAATCATAAGGAAAGAAATGGAGAATATAACAAAAGATATTATAATGCCTTTGTACTGTTCCATAGTGCGACCACACTTTGAATATTGTGTGCAGTTCTGGTCGCCATATCTTAAAAATAATATAGCTGAATTAGAAAAGCTACAAAGAAGAGCAACAAATATGGTAAGGGAATGGAAGGATACTCCTATGAGGAGAGGCTTAAAAGGTTGGGGCTCTTCAACTTGGAAAAGAGACGGCTGAGCGGAGATATGATAGAGGTCTATAAATTAATGAATGGAGTGGAATGGGTAAATGTAGATCAGTTGTTTACGCTATCAAAAAGTAGAAAGACTAAGGGACGTTTAATGAATCTACAATGTAGCCCATTTAAGACTAATAAGAGAAAATATTTTTTTTACTGAACGTGTAATCAACTTTGGAATTTGTTACAGGAGGATGTTGTAAAAGCTGTTAGTATAGCTGTTTTTAAAAATTTTTGGACAAGTTCCTGGAGGAAAGGTCCATAAACCATTATTAAAGAGGACCCGGGAAATCCACTGCTTGCCCCAGGACAAGCATTGTGGAACCCGTGTGTCTCTTTGGGAACCTGTCAGGTACTTGTGACCTGGATTGGCCACTGTTGGAAACAGGATACTGGGCTTTGATGGACCTTGGTTTGACCCAGTATGGCATATCTTATGTTCTTATGACAAAAAGGAAGTGAACTGTGCAAAGACTTTACCTCTAATACCAAGATCAACCACACGGTTTATGAGATGGTTATGATTGACTAGATCGAACACCGCCCACAGGTCTAATGAGACAATTAGAGCAGCTCGGCCATTATCTAGGAATTTGTGGTTTTCATTAATCATACATGTTAAGCAGGTTTCTGCACTGTATAGGGCTCTAAATCCTGTTTGGCAGGGTGTAGAATATTGTTTTTATCAGTGAAATCTCTTAATTGTAGGAACACTGCTCTCTCAGTAATTTTAGCTAGGAAAGGCAGGAAAGAAACTGGTCTGTAGTTGTCAACTACTAAGGGATCTTTAGAGGTTAACTTCCACGAGGATAGGAGTTCATCTGAGTCAAGGCTGTTATTTACCATCGATAAAATAAATGGATATAAATCTTGTAAGTGATTTTTTTAGAATCTTTGATGGGAATGGACCTGAAGGAGAGGTGGCAGGGGGTGTGCTCTGGGTGGGCCTGAAAAGTATGCACAAATTTCCTATTTTATACTTCAAAATATTTGTCCATTGGCATTTGCACCTGCTCTGAATCACATGCAAGGGTCAGCTAGCTGTTTGTTTGGAACTAGGGTTTGAAGGAGTGATTGAGAGGGGAATAGTGCCCAGGACCGTACCAAGCTGGAAATGCACCATGTGCAACTAATGAATCTGATGCCCCCTCCTCCACCCAGCCACATTTAGTAACTCGCTCTTTTTGAGCTTCCTGGAAGCCCTGTGATGATATCAACGTCCCCTTCTGTGCTTGCGCCTGTGTGGCTGCACCGTTTGCACAGCCCTTGGTATGGCCCTGATTGTGCTTACCTTTCTGGTGTTTAAAACCACTTGAAAAGAGAAAAATTAGAGATTTGTAGCTTGGCTCCTTAATTGACTCCCCTTGGATGTCCAGTTTTGTGAAATCTGGCACTTCCATATGTAAATGCAAAATCCATAACCTACACTTGGACGTGCCGACATTTACCCATGCAGAGCCCCGTGTGATACTGCTCTTCTTTCGAATGTGTATTTTTGTAAAATGTCTGTTTCTGCTATACTGTACGTGCCACCAAATACAAACATTTTTCTGAGTTCTTTTAGATATTTTACAAAAGGCTCTGGGCCCAATATTGAACTGTGCATATCTTTGAAGGGCTATGTGCCTTATTGGCGCATATCCCTCCCTGTTGACCTCTATCCTGTTATTTATCGACCTCCTGACAAGTCTCCTTCTACCTTTCTCACTGACTTTGACTTGTGGCTTTCTTTCTTTCTGGATTCCTCTTCCCCCACTCTTATTCTTGGTGATTTTAACATTCATGTCGATAACCCCTCTGATCCTTACACTTTAAAGCTCCTCTCCCTTACCTCCTCATTTGACCTCCAACTTTGTTCCACTGCCCCCACTCACCGGCATGGCCACTGCCTTGACCTAATACTTTTCTCTAGTTGCCTACCCTCGAACGTCTGTAGCTCAGTTCTTCCCTTATTTGACCATCACCTTTTAAGCTTTAATCTTCATAAGCCACTGCCTCAGCCTCGTCCTGTCTCCTCCAACCTATTTAGAAATCTTCATGCTATCGATTCCTTGGCTCTCTCTTCCACTATTTCTTCATCTCTTTCTTCCACTATGTCATCTAAGTCTGTTGACGAGGCAGTAACTTCCTACAATGCCGCACTCTCCTCGGCTCTGGATGCTCTCGCTCCGCCCATACCACGTCCTGTGAGACGTTCTGCACTCCAGCCCTGGCTTTCATCCACTACCCGCTATCTACATTCCTGTGCCCATTCTGCTGAGCGTGCGTGGCTCAAATCCCGTTCCCCTGCAGACTTTCTACACTTCAAATTCATGCTTATCTCCTTCCAGTCATCCATAACTCTTGTCAAACAAGACTACTATGTCCATCTGACTAACTCTCTTGCCTCTGATCCTTGCTGTCTCTTTACTACTCTCAGCTGTCTTCTCAAAGTGCCTCCGCCCCTGATCCCTCCTTCCCTTTCTGCCCAAACCCTGGCTGACTATTTCCATGACAAAATCCACAAAATCACCCTCCAATTCCCCACAAAGTCAGCTACTTCCCCTCCTCCTCCTCTTCACTCCCAATTCTCCCCCCCCCCCCTCCCCACTTCTGCTACCCTCCCTTCCTTTCCTGTGATCTCTGAAGAGGAAACTGCACACCTTCTTTCTTCCTCCAAACTCACCACCTGCTCCTCTGATCCTATCCCCACCCATCTCCTAAGCTCCATCTCCTCCACTGTTGTCCCTTCCATCTCTCATATTCTCAACCTATCGCTCTCCACTGCAACAGTCCCTGCAGCCTTCAAGCATACTGTGGTCACACCTCTCCTCAAGAAACCCTCACTCGATCCCACCTGTCCTTCTAATTATCGATCCATCTCTCTCCTTCCCTTCATTTCTAAACTACTTGAATGTGCGGTTCACCGCCACTGTCTCGACTTCCTCTCCTCTCATGCCCTCCTGGATCCCTTACAGTCTGGCTTTCGTCCTTTACACTCTACTGAAACGGCTCTTGCCAAAGTCTCCAGTGACTTGTTCCTGGCAAAATCCAAAGATCTTTACTCTTTACTCCTTTCTCAGCCTCTGTGAATAACTCTGTACTCCTTCCTGTATCCTTGGCCCTCAATCTGGGTATTGACTTTGACTCCTCTCTCTTTCTCCTCACATATCCATCTGATAGCTAAAACCTACCGTTTCTTTCTCTATAACATCAGCAAAATCCACCCTTTCCTTTCTGAACACACTACTAAAATGCTTATCCACTCCTTAATCACCTCCCATCTTGACTACTGTAACCTACTCCTGGCTGGTCTCCCTTTGAATCATCTCTCTCCCCTTCAATCTGTTCAACACTGCTGCGTGGCTAATTTTCTGCCAGCCTCATCATGCCCATATTACTCCTCTTCTCAAGTCACTTCATTGGCTCCCTATCCATTTCCGCATCCAGTTCAAACCTCTTCTGCTGACCTATAAATGCATTCACTCTACGGCTCCTCACTTCCTTTCTTCTCTTATCTCTCCTTACACCCTCCCCTCGGGAACTCCACTCTTCTAGCAAACTGCTTCTATCTGTGCCCTTCTCTTCTACTGCTAACTCCAGACTTCGCTCTTTTCACCTTGCTGCGCCTTACGCCTGGAACAAACTACCCGTGTCTGTACGTCAGGCACCTTCTCTAACCCTCTTCAAATCCAGGCTGAAAATCACCTCTTTGCTGCTGCTTTTGGATCTTGACTCACCTGATCTCCTTTTTCTTTCCCCTTGCTTTGTCCCTGCCTACACCTTCTGTGTTTGTCTTGACTAGACTGTAAGCTCTGATGAGCAGGGACTGTCTCCTACATGTCTGTGCAGCGCTGCGTATGACTTGTAGCGCTATATAAATGCTCAGTAGTAGTAGTATTATCCTGGATTTTCAATGCTGTGGCAATAGCATTGAATATGTAGTGATCATCGCAGACATGGGGCGCTGCCGAAGCTAACTGAGCAACATTGATATTGTATGCTGCCCTGTTAGCTCCTGCACCTTAAAGATAGGCAAGGATAGCATGGGGGTGCATAGAAGGGGATAGTCAATGGCATTAACTGTGTAAGTGCCATTGAGTATCCCCATTTAAGGCATTTATGTACACAGTTTATTGGGCTGTAAACCCTATAAATGTCTTTTGAAAATCAGGCCCTACAAGTTTAATGAGCTTTTTTGTAAAAGAGCTTGCGCATTTTGAATGTCCCGCTTTTGCTATCTTTTTGCTATCTAGACAGCTATGCAAAAATGAGCTTTTTCTCCACCTGCACTTCTCGGACCCAGTTGATAATACGGTATCAATACCCAATAGCAAATAAAACAGGGTGTTTTTACAAGAGCAGAAAAAATGGTATGATGCTGTTTTACTCTATTTGGACATACAGGAATAAAGGTAATCAGAAATTACAATTAATGCCTTTATGCTGGACTAAATTAATGCATTTGTGGCTGGCTTTGAGGTTCATGCTTTCTTCATCAGCTCAAGCGTTGTGCTTCAAATTTTGACCTGATGAAAGGACCACATCTCTTGAAAGCTTGCCAGGAATGTATTACATTTATCCAATAAAAATGTATTGCCTGCGACTTGTTGTTCGACCTTCATTGCATCTTAGACCTGGTGATCTCAGATGCAAATTGATTTGGTTGTCACGATGTGGAACTGAGGCGATGGCACCAATTAAAGAATTTTAATCAGAGCCAGGTAGGGCTGGCCCTACTGTTAGGCAAAACTAGGCAGTGACCGAGGGCAACAGCTTCAGAGGGGTGGCAAAGAACAGCAGCCATCAAAGTAAAACCATAGATCCTGACCGAAACTCAAAGAGTCGCCAGCATACACTTGCATAAATATAAAGTTTAATAATTAAACGTATATTGTCCAATTATGCACTTTTAGAGGAGTATTGTGGGAGGGGTGGTGTCATAATGATCTTGTGGTGGTGGTGGTGAGGGGGGGGGCATGTAAGGCTGAAGATTTGCCTAAGATTCCAATTACCCTTGCACAGGCCCAAAACAAGAGCCTCTGTCTGAACAATTCCTAAACTACGCAACACAGTAGCATAGTAGATCAAGGCAGATAAAGACCAATAAATAAGAAAGATTTCAAAGTTTTCTTTTAATGATTCTATTGCGCAGTTTTTATCTTATTTTTAATAGTTTGTTTTAAATGTATATTATATTATTTTACTGTAAATCACTTTATACTATTTTATTGTAAACCACATTAATATCTTGATGCTAAGGGGTATATAAAAAAAAATCAATCAATCAATCAATTAATTTGCACATTCGGCCAGCCTAGTTATTTTAGTCTACACTGCTAAGGATATATGTCAGTTGTAGAATATTGCTCCTTATCCAAGTTATCTTATGCTCTTTCTCATTGTTTGACTACCTTCCTGGGTAGATGAGCATACAAGCTCTCATACGTACTCAAACAGCAGCCTCCCCCCCCATCCCCCATCTCCCATATTCCATCTCTTAATTTGTAATCATGTAAACAACTTCCAAAACTAGTGAGGCCATTGCCCAAACATCTGGTCTGCTGGGCCTTTGCAGCCCTGCTAGACACTATCCTGCTGGCACTGACCCGATTTTCTCCGTGGTCTATGGTTCGCTAGACTGTTCCTCCTGCTGGAATTCTGCATACAATAATTCAAAATTTTACACTTTCTTGTGAATTTTTTTTATGTACTGTTTTTTAAAGTTAAGTATCACTCAAAAACAATGGGTGGCATTTTTTAAGGTATTTACACAGGTAACTGCCTTGGTTACCCGTGTAAATGCCTCATTCGGGATTTTTGAAAGGCACCTACACAGGTAGTGCCTTTCGAAAATCCCAGATAAGTCCCTAATGTGTCTAGATTGGGGCATGTTGGGGGCGCTCCGGGGCAGAGGAAAGGGATAAGTTTTTCCTTGCCTATCTTTAAGGCACAGGGGCTAAGCATGTAGCATCGAAAATCACTGCTACCCACTTAGCCTCGGTGACTGCTGGCGTGCATTCAGCATAACTCAGATTTTCACTTCCGTCACCGATGCAGCACATAGCCTGCCTAAATCAAAATTGGGCCCATTATGCTTTGTTAATATGACAAACAAAGCATGCAGAATTTTGCATAAGCCAGATCTTGTGACCCAGAAGTTCGAATTTTGTTTGCAGAATTCCAGCAAGAGTAATTGTGTTTTTTCTATTTTGCCATTGTTTTTTTCATATCCTTGATAGACAATATTCACTCACCACCACCCTACTGCCATTGGCCCAGTTGGTTTCCTGTCATCGTTGACCTGGTTGGTTTCTAGAGCTTGTAACAAACAAACTTTTTTCAAAGGAAGCTGTAAAACTAGAGGACATAAAATGAAGCTTCAAGGATGTAAACTTAAAAGCAACATCAGGAAATACTTTTGTCACCGAAAAGATGGTGGATGCTTGGATTGCCCTCCTGGTGGAGGTGGTAGGGGCAAAAACAGTGACAGAATTCAAAAGGGCATGAAACAGACGCAGAGGATGTAATCAAAACAAACTTAAATATCTTTTAGACTTCAACAAATAGAGGGGGGTGACCTGCATGGAGCGATGGGTACAACCCTAAACAAAAGCATAGAGGGGGGTCCTGCAAGGAGTGGCAGGTATAACCACTCTAGCCACCTTACTGGGCACATTAGATGGACCATACTGGTCTTTATCTGCTGTCATCTGCCATGCTACTATGTAAATAAGCAAATATCTGGAGAAGAGATTACTCAACTGACTGGGTGTTATAACCCATTTTAGCAGCTGGGTAACCTGAAACAGAGGGTGGTAAAGTAAATGATCCAAATTGATGCAGGTAACCAATGGCAATTTTGTAGCTCTATTGGATCTGCTAAAAATGCAGACCATCTGGAACATAGTATATTGATCTGTGTGAGGAATTCTCTCTCCTTCCTGAGGTACAGATCTCTGACTTGGCTTATTTCTGACACCTTACCCGTTATGTTATGAGTTAATTGGGCAAAATGAAGTCTAACGTTTTTCCTTTTAGACAATAAAAGCCATGTAAACAGAGGCTGTAACAGAATGTGCCAAGGTACATATCGGTATGACCCAACTGAGAGACTAGGATTCCATTCCTGACAGGCCGGCACACTGTGTGGGTGAGATACAGATTTCCAGAAATTAGGCAGATCCTTTAATATTCTTGTCATGAGGCAGGTTCCTTGCTTTGCAGAGCCTTTGTCATGTTCAGAGGTATTATGTTAAAGGGCCATTTTCAGAGTAACCAAAATGCAGAAATATAGAAGCCACTTGCATGCAAACCTGTAGGGTTGGCCCTTCTCCTGATCTGAAACAACTGTTCCTAATCCTGTTGTCTTCCTGTGACTGTCTCCAGCAGGTAGACCTGAGGCTACGAATAGAAAAACTAAGTGTGAAAATGGTGCCAAGTGGACATGGGGAGGGGCTGAGATCAGTTCAGCCTCTGGAATCAAAGGAGGACCGAGAGGAGCGAATTCTGGCAATGCTAGGAATTGTTGGAACTGTTCTAAACCTGCTCGTAATCATCTTCGTTTACATCTACACAACCATCTAATAACAAAGGAAATTAAAGAAAGAAATTACGTCTCTGGCACTAGAGCTGGTCTTGGAATAATTGAGAGAATGAAGCAGCAACTATCAGAGTCCCTAAATGCCGTGAGGTGCCATGGGACTGGTGGTGTCCTTCACTTTCTATGCCTCTGTGCCGATTCCTATCTAAGGCTTTCGAAATTCACGATAAGAAACGAAAAATGAGGGTCAATATTTATCTGACACTCTCTGAAAACATTTGTTGCCACATCAATTACCCTTACGGCTGATGGAATCATTCATTATCTTTCTAGGGAAAGATACCCAGGCCATTTCAGTCTAGGACTTTGGGAACTTTGATTTCTTGATGATCTTGAAATAAAGAACCTTATTGCCTATCCCCATGTCATCTAATGAACAAAAATATCAAAGAAAGAAAAGCACAACTAACCTACTGTAACCGTATTTTAATGCCTCTACATTCTGTAAGTAGGCCATGCCCTTGGAAGTGGTCTTGGATTTCTTAGAAAAAAGAAAAGCCTTTTTTTGGCTCATATATGGGCTTTTATTTTATCTGTTAATGACCTACGTGAAATTCCTAAGAAAAGTAAGTAAGACTGGGACCACCTGGTAGGGGGACAGTAGATTTTTATAGTGAAAATGTTGAGGACAATTCCCTTTTCCTTTACCAACCTCAGAATGCTCATTACCTGATTTCACCAACATGCTGTTTGTATTTGCAAAAGCCAGGAAATATTTAAGACCTGGGTGAAAAACAATTAGCATTATTCTGATCTTTGTGCTTCTGTAATTAACTTTGTTCATTCCAAGCACTGAAGCTAAACAAAAGTAACGCCTTCCAAGGCAGGAGGGCTTGTTTACATTTTTATATATAAATGTGGCAAAGGAAACCATTTTATACTGGTTTAGTGGTTAGAGCAGCAGGCTGAGAAACAGGGAAACCAGGATTCAAATCCTGCTTCTCCCACTTAGGGCAAGCCACATAACCCTTCATTGCCTCAGGTACAAAACTTAGACTGTAAGCCCTCTGGGATAGGAGGATACCTGCCGTACCCGAATGTAACTCTCCTTGAGCTCAGATTTGGAAAGGCAAGTAATTCAATCTAAAATCCTAAAACCTTCTCCCCTCATCTGCTGTCCATCTTCCCAGATGTAGAAGTCTGAGCACTTGTAGGTGATACTGATTTTGTGATGCTTCGGAGCAAATGGACCCTGCCAAGTTCCTGGGGTCTCTGCTGCAGCTTTTGGGAGTGGTTCAACCCTATGCCCCTGTATAAACAGCATTGAAATCTCTGACAGCAGAATGACAGCTTAGTTTCCATGCTGAATAAAGGTGAATCTCAAAGTGCAGGAGACACCGCCCTCCACTGAATCAAAAGCAAATTTTGGGGAGTTCCTGCAGGATCTCAGAGAGCAGAAGAGAATGCCTACCTAAAATAGATTTCTTTGGGCAGGATCTCACTGTACAGAAAACAATATAACTCCACTGTATCTACGAGTAAATAGATCTCTGAGAGTCCCTGGAAGATCTCGTAGCATAGGAGACAATGTCCTCTGTTTCATCCGATGCAGATTTTTAGTCCCTGCAGGATCTCATGGTGCAGGAGGCCCTCTACTGTATGAAATACAGATCTTTGGGGGTTCTTGCAAAGTCTTATAGTGACAGAGGAGTGGTTGCTAGATATCTTGCCTTCCTTCATCCAGGGTGGGGGACGGTCTGTCTCTTGTGGCTGGGAAGTCGCCCGGCCTCTTGAAATAACACCCAGCCCTTCCTATTCTGTTCTTTTGCTAAAACAGGATTCCACATACCAATTTGCCTGCCCAGAAGCCTGACTGTGATCTGTACGAATCCAGTGGTATCATTTTTAAAATTAGTCATTCAGTAGCTAGTAACATGAAGAAATATTAATCTGAAAAAGAATTATAGCTATGAGTAAAACCAGAAACAGTGAAAGGAGAGGAACAGCAACTAACTGGGGAGAGGAAAACAGATTGAATTAGGACTTTGTATACAAAAACAAAAGGAAGACAATGGGGCGTGTTTACTAATCCGGGCTATGAATAACCCAGGGCCTAGTTACAAATAGCATGGGCTAACCATGCCTCTATGTCCAACAAAATAGAATAATGCAAACCGGGACAGTTCTAATTACAGGTGTTCCTGAAGTGGTGATAAATTTTCAATAGTATTCTGTATCCAAGGAGAGCCAAAGAGGTAGAGCTTTTGCAAACCTTCAAGAAAGAGTACATCATAGCCTGCTGTAGTTCGAACCTTGTCTTCCTTTCCTTACATGCACGTCATTGTCAGTGTAGGCAACACTGTACAGCATCATCTATGTGGTTGCAGGGTGCTGCTCCCAAAGAGCTTACAGTCTAAATTTGAGCACTCGAGAACAATTTGTTCCTATGCCGACACCTCCATTCCTGGCTCACTTACTCGAGCTACCTGAGCTCTCCTAGTTTGTTAGTTTCAGGTGCTGAAGTGTGTTCTGCTTGTTTTTGCACTTATTAGCCATGGGTTTCGCCAGTCAGGGGCATTTATTTCTCTTGTACAGAGTGCATGCCTTATGGGAAGATTATATCCATCTAATCTGTCATTTACTTGATCAGGGGCATTCCATGGGTCATTTTCTTTCATTTGCATGCTGGACACTTTGGAGGGAAGTCCAGATGAAATGTTAGAAGGGGAACATCTCCAGCTCAAATATGAAGGCAGGTTATGGTCTAGCTAAGTGGAAATGCTCCTCAGGTCTGATGAGATGATTTAGACCCAAGAGAGATGGATGACCTCAGTGAGTTGTCCCTTCTGCTGCTGTGGGTTTGTCCATTTTGTGTTGCAGTAGTGGAGTAGTTGGTGATATCAGTGTCTTCTACCACCTGTACTGGGATGGGGCATCAGAGAGGAGCTTTCTTTCAACCTATTGTCCAGTCAGTTCTTGTCTAAAGCAGTGGCTCACTGGAACTACATGTGTTTGTGAGGTCATAGTTCTGCAAAAAAGGACATAGACATGTGGACAGCACACCAAAGGTCTACCCAGGCCTATTGAACTTTCTTCTCAGTTCCCACAGAAATTGAACTCTGTTCCTCCAGTCAGCAGGAGCCCATCTTCTGTAACCCATCTTGCATCTTGAATGGGAAAACCTCCTTGGCATTTGGGAGATTTTGAACAGATGTACTTTCTAAATGTTATCAGTCTTCCAGATGAAGCTTTCCATGATACTTTACGTCTGAAGATGTCCACAACATATCATATGCCAAAATGCACCATAGACATGCAAGCCTCATTATTCATTATGTAAAATGAAAAACAAACAAAAAAAGAAAACTTTGGTGGGGGAGAAATACGACCTGATAATTCTATTGTAATAGTGCAAATTTTTTATGTGTGACTTTGATCAACCACAATGATACCTTTCTGCAATTTACTATTTTGTGCAGGACGCCAAGTTGGAAATCCAAATGCTAATCCCTTACTTTGGTGTTCCTGCAGTGTAAAATTGGTGAAAAAAAATTATTCTTTTCTTATTTTTATGATTACTGCATGGATCCTGCGTGTAACACTAAGGACCAAGTGACACCAAAGGTCTTATAATGTATTTGTTATGTAAATAACAAAGATTTCTAAGTAGATTAGAACAAGCAGTTGAGGATAGCATGGCTGAACCATGATTACATACTGGAAGCAATGATCCACTGTGGGGTCTGTTAAATTGTGAATATAATTGGCAATGACCATAGTCAATGACCAGTGACTTGATGTAAAGAGCATTGTTGGTTCTCTGTACTCAGTTGTTCTCATGATCATGGCTGGTGATTGACTGTGCCAAATGACCGAGGTTATCACCACAGTTAGTAACCGCCCCCTAAAAAGGAGAGAAGAATGCTAGTGGACAGAATATTGGCCTATAATGGAAGAGAAGTTCTGAATAATGAGTTCAAGACTCACCTCTGACTCTGTTGTGACCTTGGATAAACTTCTTTATCTTCCTGTACCTCAGTTTTAATCCCAGCTCTGTCCCTAACTATGTGTATGACCTGAGGCAAGTCACTTTAACGTTCTGTCTAATATTGCTGTCTCACTTGTCTCTCATTGGAGGCTTTCATGCATGTGATAATTCCTTGAGCCATCCAGTCCTAATGTGCCAAACTTTGAATTCTTGTGCCTATCCCAAGTCATATATTCCTACTGAGGATAAGTCCTTAGTAGGGACAATGGTGCCCTGTACAATTGGGGTGAATGTTGTGGGAGGAACATTCCTCTAGAATAACACAGTGGTGTCCTACCCACAGTGGTACCCTGCACAACCATTCACATATCCCTAAAGCTGGCACTGAGGGCTCTAAATTTCTCTGCCTGTTCCCAGAGACATTTAATCCTAGAGATGGCAGATTTTGTATCTCTGTGTTCATCCCCTGAACTTTCTAGCCCTAGAGGTGACAAGATCTGTATTTGTGTACCTGTTCTGAGTCAGCCAGTCCTTGAGGTGACAGGTTCTATATGCCTGCATCCACCCACTGAGCCATCCTGTCCTAGAGGTGACAGGCTCTGTATCCTTGTGCCCATCCCCTGAGTCCTCCAATCCCAGAGGTGACAGGCTCCATATCCCTATGTCCATTCTCTGAACACTCCAGTCCTAAAGGTGACCGATTTTATACCCCACACCTGTTCCCAAAATGCTCTGTTGCTGCCATTTTATAACAACATTTACATATATCTGTATGATATGTGATAAAAACTATACATTAGGGCTTTCTCACATCAGCAAAGAGATCTAACCAGGCTTGAAAGACTTAAGATTTTTATATATTTTATGTCAGATTTAGAGAAGAACAGAGTGTGTTCTCTTAAGTGGTTGAGATGTGTTGGTAGATCACATTTTCTAGCTAACTGGAAATACTGAGAGGACGATTATAAAGACATTCCTTCTTGCCTTTTCAAAAATGCCATATTTTCTGAAAATTCTACGATAGCTCCGGGTGAACACTCTGAATTACTTCACATATCCGAAACCTACTGCCATGTGAACAAATGTATTTTTAATGTATTCTTGATACAATAAAACACATGAAAAATACCAAATAAACAAGGATTCAGCTCTATAAAATGATCAGTCTTGAGAGAGGGAGAGGGCGAGCGCACCAGAGGAGACTTCTTTCTAAGATCTCTGCTATTTTTCTCCACTCTTTCTGCCATTGTGTTTCTTCAAAGTCAGTGGAGGGTGCAGGTGTCATGTCCGATCATGGTTCGAGGGGCCAAAGTAGCAAAGTATGCTAGGTTTTGCAGACAAGTTAGCTCATCTTTGTGCGCTAATTCAGAAAGCAGTTTTGCACATGAGCTAACTGGGCTCAAAGCCTCAAGCAGAGCACATTTAAATCCATGGGAATGATGCGATCACTATTCAGGGCAAATGCACAGAACAGAAGACTGAGCTCACTGCTGGGCTTTTAACACAAGAGACGTCAAGAGTGTAAGAATTAGCTCACAGGTCTGCAGGAGGCACTGGTGAGAAATTGATGCATGTTTGTTTTCTACCCTGAAAGTACAACACCCACAACGTTTTTCTGGCTTTGCTGAAGGGAGGAGTGAAAAAAAATGTTAGGAGAGTTGTGCTGCAACAATAAGATGTGTTTATGCTGAAATACTGTCCAATGCATAAACATTTTTTCATTTCATTTTATTTCATTTATTATATTTATCAGCTGCCAATCAAAACATTACTAGGTGAGTTACAACTTACAAACAAAATATAAAAACATAGAACAAGGACAATAAATTGATGAAAACAAGATAATAATATACAGTCAAACCTCGGTTTTCATTTGCCCCGGTTTTCATACGCTTCGGTTTTCAACGTCTTTTTTGACAGAGATTTTGTCCCGGTTCTCATACATCGCTTCGGTTTTCAACGTCTTTTTTGACTGAGATTTTGTCCCGGTTCTCGTACATCGCCTCGGTTTTCGTAAAGTACAGTACTGTAAATACATACACCCTCGCGCTGCACACCATTCTGTATACACTGCCAGAACGCCCGCCCGGTCCCGGCAGCACTGCCCCCCGGACTCACCGATCGCCAGCGTGATGAGAAGTGAAAGCCAGCTGAGCACGTAAATGAAACACATCCTCGAGCCTGGTCAGAGTTAGAGAGGCAAGGATTGCGCAGAGAAGAAGGCCCCGATCTCGTCCACCGCCTGCCCGTTCTCTGGAGCGCCCCCTCAGGCTCAGAGGTAGCAGGGAAGAAAAGCTGTCAACGTAAGCAGGAGATGTTGCATGAATGTGGGGGGCAGTTCTTTCTCTTGCAGGGTACGTCTGAAGCTATATCATTAAGATTTTCTGCCATTCTGAAGCATTGAGCAGATAAAGTAAAGGTATTTTAATGGGCTGAATCCAATGTGATTCCGAAGAGAGCTGGGCACAGCAGCTTGTCAGGGGTGGCTAAGGCCAGATGCTAACATACTGTACTGTACAGTACTGTACTTAGCTTGCTTTCAGTGATGTTAAATGTTCATTTATCCATTTCATTAGTCATTTATATTTATTTCTCATTGTTTTCTGTATGTAAAAAGATAGTTATTCTCTATAAAATGTATTTTTTGTGAATATTTTTGGGTGTCTGGAATGGATTAATTGGATTTACATTATTTCTTATGGTAAATATTGCTTCAGTTTTCATACGTTTCGGTTTTAGTCAGACTTTTTCGAACGGATTAATCATGAAAACCGAGGTTTGACTGTATCAGCATAGAGAAAAAAAAAAGAAAACAAAAGAATGAAATCATCGTGAAAATAAATAAGCCTTCAAAAGTTTCAGAAAAGTCAAATAAAACAGCAATATTATTTGGTGCAGAATTTGTCTGTTTATGAACACTGGTATTATATTCTGAACAGAACTTCTGTGCAGAATAATATTGCAGTTCATGTTCCAGATGGCAATACAGCTTACGTGCACAAGTGCAGAACAGGGTTTTTTTGCACACAGAATATAAGTACTGCTAATGCAGACCTATGTGGGCATGCATCCTGCTTGCTTTCCTTGCTTGGCACAGACTTTTTTGTGCACAACTTATTTGCATGCTGTTTGCTTACAGCATTGGAGAGCAAAACTTCTGCAATAGGAAATCTTGCGCTGAACTTTACTGCAGGGCTCTAACACAGGGTCTCGGCATTGGCCTGCATGTGTCTGAAGTCCTTTGATAAGGCCCCCCTCACACATCATGAGTATAGCTCCTTGTTTTAACAGAATATCCTGTAGGAATTAAGAAATTATAACACCTGAAATTAGAACTGTACATGTATATCTGAAAATTACTCTCAACGTGTCAAGTCATTTGGTCTTAGAAGCCCAAGGAAAAGTTGTGTACCAACTTCAATGATGCCTTCTAATTGTTTCATGCCCTGCTCAGATTGGCATAGCAGGTCTAAAGGGGGCACCGAGAAGCTTGGAATTGGAGCTAATACTGCTGGAGTGACAATTTCAAGGTAAGATTAAATGACAAGTCCCTGCTCTCTTCATTCTCCCAATTCTAGAAGGCATTTTCATTTCAAAGACCAGGTTCATAGCGAAGCATTGTCCCCATTCTCTGTAAAAGATGAAACCCCATCCCTAATGCTAAATGGAAAAACACAATAGGTCATCCCTTCAGATTTCTGATCTGTCATCTCCTTACATTTCCTCGTGGCTCGTACACCTTCCTCACAATAATAGTTCCACATCCTCTCTTTTTAACTGAATCTAATTTCCACCTCTCTTCCCTAGAGGATGCCTCCAAACTGTGTGAAATTGATGGATTGGAGTATTAGGAGATTTATGATTGTTCTGAATGTGCCTTTTGAAAGTATGAAGCAGTTTGCTCTGGTAGAGCACGAGACAAGGGATTGTCCGTTTGATATCAAATCTTTTAAGAGAATCAAGCTAGATTTGCTTGCCTAAATAACACTCATCCATCAACTAATCCTTTTATTCACTTATGGCCTGATATTCAAAAGCACTCATCCATACAGAGGCAGTCACTGAAAGGTAGGTGCCCTATCTGTAAATTCTCAGATATACATTGCTGGCGTTTAAAAAAAAGAAATACTGACTGTGGCATATGATTATATTGATCCATCTGGGATTACTTCATGGGTATCACCTGAAGAAAAATGGTGCCCACATCACTGACCACTGAATTTCTTCTATGATGCCTCTTAATGCCCACCCGTCTTTAAACCAGGTAGCAAATCTTTCTTTATGGCTGCCATCACCTACTAACTCAATGGCTTTTTATTTTGCTGCCTTCTAGAGCTCAGCACTCATCTGGCTGCCTAGCAATGAAAACAACTTTGGGCCAACTGAGGGAGGAAATGGCCAAAGATATCATACCAGTGACATACACTGAACCCAGGATTAGACAAGGAACCCCAAACAGACAAGACTAGACATAAATGAAAAAGTAGGGACTGGCTGTAGGATAGGAAAAGGAAAGTGCAAAACACATTTTTTGTGTGTTCTGTGCAGTTTCATCCTTGCTAGAGAAGTATTTAATCTTTCTTGTCCTTGTAATGACCTTCCCCCATGCTTTCAGCCACAATAGAAAGTTTGTATGTTTAGCAGTGACCTCCCTTTCATCCTTTGCCTCTCTCTAATGTTTAGCACTGTTGTGTGCAGGCAAAAGAGAAACTTCTCTAGAAGAACAAGAAATTTCAAAAATGGTCAGGGGAAACCAAACATTTGCATCCATTAACAGTAACATAGTAACATAGTAGATGACGGCAGATAAAGACCAGCATGGTCCATCTAGTCTGCCCAGCAAGATGGCAAGAAAGGGGAAAATGTTGTTTATTTTTTTTAACTTATAGATCACCCTCCTGGCTTAACAAAAGCCGCCCAAAGTTGGGTAAATCATTCTGTTGCGATAAAGGAGGGCTTCATATTGCTTAAAATCCAAACATTTAATTCCTTGGACGTCCTGGCGTTTTCAGACACTCTCGGAATGTTGCCGGAGGCTCCTTCAATATTTGTCAGCTCTCTGCATTTTGCTATATTCACCAGCATTTCCCGTCCCTGGAGTCTCCCTGAAATTCTCAGACCCTGCTTTCTCTGCATTTTACTAGAGTCTCTTCTGGCATTTTTAGGCTCCCCCCTCCCTCCCCCCACACTGTGTTG
Source organism: Ichthyophis bannanicus (assembly GCA_033557465.1). NCBI lineage: Eukaryota > Metazoa > Chordata > Amphibia > Gymnophiona > Ichthyophiidae > Ichthyophis > Ichthyophis bannanicus. Next base: position 82,152,915 of record CM066039.1, read on the forward strand.
TTTGCAGTCTGTGAATTCCCAATTAGCTTTGCCCTGTGGCTGCAGTCTCTGCACTCTACCTGCCAAGAAATCAGCATCCTGTCTCTTAGCCTGGAGGTCACCCTGACAGGAGTTGTTTATATTCTTCCTGTAGTGAGGGGCCGACTGAGAACTCTTAAAATACAACACCACGGCAAAGTCTGTGGTTTATTATTCAGCCTTCTCACAGAAAAGGACTGCGCCATTCCTGGGTGGGGTTAATTATTAGTCTTTGCATGTCTGCATCTAAAATGCGGCAGTTTCTCATCATTTTTGGGGGCTGGATGGCAAGGACAGGTGCGTGCTCCTGGTCTTTTGAATATAAGCTTCTATGGAGGTTTCATTCAGAACTAGCTGGAGTCGTCTCCCTTTCCATTTGTATCCACTTGTGTCTATTTTGTAAGTTTCTTATTGCAGCTTTCCCTCCATCTCAGAATTAGTGGTTAGGCAGCAGAGAGCCCCTCTCTGTGTATCTTCAACAGAGTGGTCCACCCGCCTTCTGCCTCCACAGCTCTGACGCAGCTCTGTGACCAATTCGGAAGGATAAATGGATTCCTTTTAGAGGATTCCAGCCGTTTAACTATGGAGCGGTGTGAAGGCAGTGGCGAGTTACTTTGTAGTCAAGACTTGTGCTGTCTCACATGTTGTGGCAGTGATTAAGGGCGCGCAAGAAGTCTCTCTGAAAAACTGCCGAAGATAAGGTTACTAGACAGCCTGTTCCTGATGAACTGGAGCTAAGCCAGTTCTGGTTTTATTTCCATTGCATTCACTGAAGGTAAAATCAGAACTGGCTCAATCTGTTGGTGATGAAATGGAGCTATATGGTAATTCTAGTTGAGGGGGGTAGGTAAGTACCTCAGCTGATGTCAGAATAATGGAAAGAATCCTCCTTCTGCCCCTTCCCATGGGAAGGTCTCAACTTCCCTGAAAAGGAGGAATATTTGTCCATCGATGAATAGAGAAAAAACAGAACTGAATCAGCCTGTCTCTGATGACATAAAACCATCTGGTTAGTTTAATGAAATGACCTCAGAGGTCCACAGAGGAACCATGGACCTGATTTATGAATACCGCAAGATGATCTCCAATACACCAGAACCATGGCCATGAAGAGTTAACCAGAGCTAATAATATTCTCACACACAAAACTCTTTTCACATTAAGAGTAGTAATGTCAGTGTTTAGTTCTGAATTAGTTGACCTGATTTTGTTCCTGCTTCTAGTCCATCTGGAAAGAGACTCAGGAATGATTAGAAGTTATTTTTTAATCCTGGGATGCTTTTCCTCAGACACATAGAAGGTAATTTTATAAGGTTGCCTATGCGTGTTGATAAAATCCTAGGGTGAGGGCAGAAATCGCTTCTGCAATGGAATGGACATTATGAGGCCGATTCTTTAGAGAGCTACATGGTTGAAACATGCATCAGTGCCTATTCTGAAGGACTTGTGCGTTGAATGGGAAATTAAAGAGTATGCATTGGGCAGTTGCTTTCTGAAAGCACGTGCGTAAGTCGCAGCTCACATATATTCAGTTGGGCTGTGCATGGGGGAGGAGCCTGGTCAGAGCGTAGGCAGGGCTTAAATCTACATGTGGAAATTCTAGAATACTATGACTTAGGCGCATCACTGCGCCAATCTAGAGCAGACATAACTGCTGTAACTAGACTCAGGCGCGTCCATGTGCCCCTTTTCTATAACATAAAGCATACATGTGCTTTACTTTATATAATAGGCCCCAACTACACCCGTGACAATGTAGTTTGTCTGTGTATAGGATGAAGGAATTACCCTCATTATCTGCTGTAAATGTCTGCCACCTAGATTTTATCAACTATGCACATAAATGAGCAGATTTTATAATGTGTGTGTGTACTTGTGCACTCAGCCCATGATCTACCCAAACTCCACTCTGTCGACGCCTACCAGCAAAGTATACGCAGTCATAAGAACACATATACTTTTGTGCTAGTTGGAATTTTGTAGTAGGCCATTTCCATGTGCATGGAGCCACAGACGTGTGAAAATGACTTTATAAAATTGCTGTGCATTAACCACTCTTGGTAGCTCACAGGAGCCCATGCAAGGACATCCTGAGTTTATCGGTATTCAGCAGAAGATGATGATGGGACATCGCTGATCTCCTGAAACTAAGTCCACGTGATCTGTGATGGGCCGTTCTCTGTTTTCTTATTACATGAACGTTATCTTCAGGACTCTGGATTTGGCCACCTTCTGCCAATAAGTCAAGTGTCAGGAAGGAGAATCCAGAAAACACTGTTATATTTATCTTGATGGGGAGGAGGGAGGGCAAGGGAGACAGGAGGGGAACTTTTTTTAGAGCATCATCTTAGAAAAAATTAATTTATAAGAAACTGTAGCCAGTTATATAAGACACAGGGCACCAGGTGGGCTGAACCCGTCGTTTCCCTCATACACACACATCTTTTGCAGTGATATCAGAGCCATATTGGCTTCTTTGGTAAGCTGGCATCCTTTCAGTGTTATCAGAAAATCATTTGCAAAACTGTATTTTGTGTGTGTAAATGGGCCCATCTTGTGGTCCTTATGTAGACTGCAGTTTTATAATCCCCTTCCAGCAGTCCATGCTGTGTTCATGCCCTATGTACATCACTGCGATGCCTGTGTGGAGACCACTAGAACTCAACCAAGAAATTTGTGTCTATGTTAGACAAAGGGCAGTTTAACAGGCATGACAGGGTTTACAGGGGTGAGTTTAGAAACAGGGAGGTTTTACCATTCCCCAAGGGGAAGACATAATGTTACAAAAAGGGGACTCAACATGTCATCGGGTGTTTGTGAACAGGGAGGTTGCCAGGGGAGTTGTGCTCTCAAGTCTTCCACGGGAGGGGAAGAGAGGAGCCACTTTTTATCCACTTGGAGAGAAGATATCTCTCCTGTGTGTCGAGTGAGTCAGTCAGTGGAGATGCATTGGAGCATTGTCTTGGAGAGAGAGGATCGCTATACGAGAGAGATAGCAGTTTAGTCCTAGGACTGTAAACCATTCTGTTTCTCCTTGTTCCGTTCGAACTATTACTTCTTGATGCAAGAGAACAATCAGGTGTTCTGGTATACCCATGCTTCTTAATGTGGCCCTGAGTTTCTCATGGTTTGCACAGTAAAAAGCCTTGCTATAGTCAATAAAGCATAAATAGATGTCCTTTTGGTATTCTTTAGTCTTTTCATGGATCAATCTCACATCCGCGATGATGGCTCTCATTCCTCGCCCTTTCTTGAACCCTGCTTGCACTTCAGGTAGTTCTCAATCCAGGTATGGTTGTAGTCTCTTTTGAATAATCTTCAATAGAATCTTGCTGGCATGTGGGATCAGAGTGATTGTGCGATAATTTCCACCGTCAGTTGGATCATCTTTCTTTAGTATTGGCATAAACACAGATCTTTTCCAGTCAGTTGGTCATGATGTTGTCTTCCAAATTTCCTGGCAGAGCCTTGAAGTATGGTAACAGCTGCATCCAGTTGCTGTAATACTTCTATGGGAATGTCATCAATACCTGGTGCTTTGTTCTTTGATAAGGCCTTCAATGCTGCTTCTACTTCTTCTTTCATCACCAATGGTTCCGCATCATAAGGTGCAAAGTTAAAATGGCAGTTGGTCCACTTGATCTTTATCATATAAAAACTCTGTATATTCTTTCCACCTTTTCTTGATCTTCTCAGCATCATTTAACATAGATCCTTGAGCATCTAGATAATGTTCATGTAATAAGAAAACAGAGAACGGCCCATCACAGATCACGTGGACTTAGTTTCAGGAGATCAGCGATGTCCCATCATCATCTTCTGATTTCTTTGACTGGGTGACCAGGGAGTTGGACCGAGGGAGAGCTCTAGATGTGGTGTATTTAGATTTCAGTAAAGCCTTTGACACTGTTCCTCACAGGCGACTTATAAACAAACTGAGCACCCTAGGGATGGACCCTAAAGTTACTGCTTGGTTTAGAAATTGGTTGGGTGGGAGGCGACAAAGAGTACAAGTAAATGGAGCTCACTCTGAGGAGAAGGATGTTACCAGTGGTGTGCCCCAGGGATCTGTCCTTGGTCCGATTCTTTTTAACATCTTTGTTAGTGATATAGAGGAAGGGCTGTCGGGTAAGGTTTGCCTCTTTGCAGATGATACCAAAATCTGCAATAGAGTAGACACCCAGGAAGGTGTAGATAACATGAGGAGGGATCTAGCTAAGCTTGAAGAATGGTCTAGAATTTGGCAGCTGGGATTTAATGTTAAAAAATGTAAGGTCATGCATTTGGGCTGCAGCAATCCAAGGGAGCAATACAGTATAGGAGGTGAAGTACTTTTGTCCACTAAAGAAGAGCGGGACCTAGGCGTGGTTGTGTCTGATGATCTTAAAGTAGCTAAACAGGTAGAAAAGGCGACAGCAAAAGCTAGAAGGATGCTTGGGTGCATACGGAGAGGAATGGCTAGCAGAAAAAAGGAGGTGATAATGCCTCTGTATAAGTCTTTGGTGTGACCTCATTTGGAGTATAGTGTGCAATTCTGGAGACCGCACCTTCAAAAGGATGTGAACAGGATGGAGTCGGTGCAGAGGGTGGCTACTAAAATGATTAGTGGGCTTCATTATAAAGCATATGAGGACAGACTTAAGGATCTTAATATGTACACCTTAGAAGAAAGGCGGGATAGAGGTGATATGATTGAGATGTTTAAATATCTCCGTGGCATAAATGTTCAGGGAGAGAGCCTCTTTCAATTGAAAGCAAGTTCTGCTATGAGGGGACATGGGATGAGGGTGAAGGGAGATAGATTCAGGAGTGATATGCGGAAATATTTCTTTATGGAAAGAGTAGTGGATCCATGGAATAGTCTCCCAGTGGAGGTGGTAGAGATGAGGACAGTAACTGAATTCAAAAAAGCATGGGACCAACACAGAGGATCTCTAAAGGTAAAAAGTGGACTGTTGTAGTTGTTGATATGAAAGGACAGACTAGATAGGCCATGTGGTCTTTTTCTGTCATCATGTTTCTATGTTTCTATCTTGAACATTCCAATTTGAGGCTGGGATTTTTTCTTTAACTCTTGTAGATTTAGGAAAGCCGATCTTGTTCTTCCTCTAATAATTTCTGCTTCTATTTCCTTGCATGTGTCACAGTAGTACTTCTCTTTGTCTTGTCTTTCTGCATGTTGGAAATCTCTGATTGCATCTCTTTCTCATCTGGCTTTAGCTTCTCTATATTTCTGGGCAATTTTCAAAGTTTCTTTGGTCATCCATTTTGGCCGTTTTTGCTTTTTCACCTTTTCTAGAGACTTCTCGCTTTCTTCCAGCAAAACCTTCTTGATATCATCCCATAACTCTTTTGGATCTCTGTCATTTGTAATCTAATCAATTTTGCAGGCAGTCTTTAAGGACTAGAAAAGGGGACTGCTTCTTCTGGAGAGAGATCTGCAATTGTGAGTATATACTTCTGGGAATTTTTCTGAAGGGAATTCTTTGGATTAAAGCTCATTAATCTGTGAACCCAGTGTATTTGTTAAATCAGTCAGGGCTTAGTGGCAGCAGTTTAAGTTTAAATTTAAAACAAAGAAGAGAGCTTTCTGGTTAGATTTCATACCCAGCAGAGAGCTTGTAGTTTAAATTTAATACTCACTCAAGACCTAGTATCAGCAAAGTACTTTTAGTTTAAATTTAAAACACAGAAGGGAGCTTTCTGGTTAAATTTAGAATCCAGCAGAGAGCTTCTAGTTTAGATTTCATAATAAGTCAGAGCCTAGCAGCAGCAAAGAGCTTTAATTTAAATCAAATCAGAATATAACAGCATAAAAGGCAAAACAGGGTCAGTATTCTTTGAGCAACAAAGTCTTCTAAAGGCCTTTACAAAGAGGCCTTCTACCTAGGGGGCAAGAGACCTGTGAAACCTTTTCAATAGGTGTTAACGCCAGGTGGCAGGTCAAAAGGCCATTTTGAAAGACTCCTTCTATCCAAGCAAGGACTGTTAATCACCCAGAAAGTTGGTCACAGCTTACCTCAGAAGCACAGGACAGGGTACTGTATAGCAGCCCTCTTTTAATAAGTATTATTTCCCTCCCTCCCTCCACAACTCCCACCCACCCCAGGCTAATCGTAGCTTTATAGGTACTTACACATCTTAAAGGAAAGGAGGTGCTCTCAGGTGCGGCTCATTATCCGAATCAGTCATACACTAAGGACCTGAGATTAATTAAGCTTCAGGTGAACAAAGTATATTAAATGTATTAGGTACAATTTTATTAGTATAAGTATCCATAGCAACCCTTAGTAAGTAAAGAACTTAAAGATCTAAACACAAGCTTAAAACTAAGATGCAGACAGCAGTCCAGCAGCAAGATGGACGCTTTCCAGTCTTTTGCATTGAGTGTCACATGTATGATTTTCTCCCATTTGGTGAGAGGTCTTATGTGTGCACTAGGTACAAGGAGCTCTTTGCTCTCAGGGAATGAGTCCGTTCTCTAGAGGCTAGAGTAGCAGACTTGGAAGACATAATAAAGACAGAGAGGTACATAGATGAGACCTACAGGGATATAGTCTTGAAGTCCCACCTCCAGTCTGGCAGCATCCCTGTTGCCATGGAGGAGAGAGGTCACGTGACAAGAGAGCATCAACCTGGTGTGGCAGGAAGTGATCCTGTAACTAGGACCTGTCCTCCAGGTGATGTAAAACCCTCTCGCACCGAGGAAGTTTCTCCATGGCCATGTGCCCATGAGGGAAGGGTTAGGACAGCCGTTATAGTTAGTGATTCTATCATTAGGTATGTAGATAGCTGGGTGGCTGGAGGACATGAGGATTGCCTGGTAACATGCATGCCTGGTGCGAAGGTAGCAGACCTCATGCGCCACCTAGAAAGGTCTTAGTGCTGGGGAGGAGTCTGCCGTTTTGGTACATGTCAGTACCAATGACAGGAAAATGTGGTAGGGAGTGTCTGGAAGCTAAATTTAGGCTTTTAGGTAGGAAGTTCAAACCCAGAACTTCCAGGGTAGCATTCTCCGAAATGCTTCCCGTTCCATACACAGGACCCAAAAGGCAGGCAGAGCTCCGGACTCTCAAGGCGTGGATGAGACAATGGTGCAAGGATGAGGGTTTTGGATTTTTTAGGAACTGGGGAACATTCTGGGGAAAGGAGGGGCTCTTCCAAAGGGATGGGCTTCACCTTAACCGGGATGGAACCAGGCTGCTGGCATTAACCTTTAAAATGGAGATAGAGCAGCTTTTAAACTAGATAATAGGGGAAAGCCGACAGTCGCACAAGAGCACATGGTTCGGAAAAATGTATCTTTGAAGGATACTACCAAAAGCAGAGAGGTTCCAAAAAAGAGTAAAGTAGCCTAAATGCCCTCGAGTATGGAGCAGACAGAGCGTAAAGATCCCAAATTACCCATGTCTACCAATAGCCAAATTAATATTAATAAAATACAGTCTCTAAAATGCTTGTATGCAAATGCTAAAAGTCTAAAAAATAAGATGGGAGAGTTAGACTATATAGCACTAAATGATAGGTAAGATATGATTGGAATCTCAGAGACATGGTGGAAGGAGGACAACCAGTGGGACACTGTGGTACCTGGTTGCAAACTATATCATAATGATAGAGCTGATCAAATTGGTGGAGGTGTTGCACTCTATGTTAGAGAGGGCATTGAGTCAGAAAGGATTAAAGTTTTGCAGGAAACAAAATTTGCTGTAGAATCTCTATGGATTGAAATTCCATGTAAAAAGGGGAAGGCAATGGCAGTGGGGGTGTACTATCGACCGCCTGGCCAGAATGAGCAAATGGATGATGAAATGCTCAAAGAAATCAAGGAAGCTAACAAAGGTTACAGCACAGTAATAATAATGGGTGATTTCAATTACCCTGGTATCGAATGGGTCGATGTCACCAGAGGACATGCTAGGGAAATAAAGTTCCTAGATGAAGTAAATGACTGCTTCTTGGAGTGACTGGTTCATGAACTGACCAGAGGGGAAGCCATATTGGACCTAGTCCTTAGTGGAACACCAGATCTGGTGCAAGAGATAAGGATGTTGGGGCCACTTGTCAATAGTGATCATAGCATGATGCGTTTGATTTAATTAGTGGAGGAGGGATAGTAAGGGAAATCCACAGTAATACCTTTTATTTATTTATTTATATTCTCTTATATACCGCGCTATTCTGCATCAGTGCGGTTTACATTGAACAAACTGAAATTACATTGAACAGGGCATTATAACTTGGAGATAACTATTTTACAGGGAACATGGGCTATGGAGGGTTAAGTGGCTTGCCCAAGACCACAAGGAGCACCTGTGGGACTAGAAACCCCAGTCCTTCCGGCCCAAGGTTGCTGTCCTCTAGTGGGATTTGAACCCCCGACCTTCCGGCCTGAAGTACCTAGCCCCAACCACTAGGCCACTCCTCCACTCCACTTTTAACTTTCGAAAGGAAGACTATGATAAAATGAGGAAAATAGGTAATAAAAAACTAAAAGGAGCAGTTGCAAAGGTTAAAGACTTACATCAAGCTTGGGTGTTGTTGAAGAATACTATCTTGGAAACCCAGAACAGCTGTATTCCATGCTTTAAGAAAAGTGGAAGGAAGTCCAAAAAACTGCCAGCATGGTTTAAAGGTGAGGTCAGAGAGGCTGTTGTTGCCAAAAAAGCATCTTTCAGGAAATGGAAAAGAGAGCCAAACGATGAAACCTGGAAACAGCACAAGCACTGGCAAGTTAAATGCAAGGCATCGATAAGGCAGGCAAAGGAAGAATTTGAGAAGAAGCTTGCTGTGGAAGCAAAAACACGTAATAAAGACTTTAAGTACATTCGTAGCAAAAAAAACTGTGAGAAAGTCAGTTGGTCCATTAGATGACAGAGGTGTTAAAGGGGCACTAAGAGGCAACAAGGCAATAGCGGAGAGACTGAATTAATTCTTTGCTTCGGTCTTTACGGAGGAAGATGTAGGGATGTTACCCATGACTGAAGTGGTATTTAAAGGTGCGGAAGAATTGAAGGATATATCGATACATCGGGAAGATGTATTACAACTATTTGATAAACTGAAGAGTAGCAAATCACCTGGACCAGATGATATGCACCCAAGGGTGTTGAAAGAACTGAAATATGAGATTGCAAACCTGCTATTAGTAATCTGTGAACTATCATTAAAATCATCTGTAATACCTGAAGACTGGAAGATGGCAAACGTAACACTGATTTTTAAAAAGGGTTACAGGGGTGATCCGTGAAACTACAGACCAGTGAGCCTGACGTCAGAACCAGGAAAAATGGTAGAAACCATCGTAAGGAACAAAATTACTGAACATGTAGATAGTCATGGCTTAATGGGAGACAGCCAACATGGCTTTAGACAAGGAAGATCTTGTCTTACTAATCTGTTATATTTTTTTGAAGATGTGAATAAACAGGTAGACAAAGGTGAGTCAATTTATATCGTGTATTTGGACTTTCAGAAAGCCTTTGACAAGGTCCCTCATCAGAGACTTTTGGCAAAACTAAAGAGTCATGGGATAGGAGGCAGTGTACTATTGTGGATCGGGAACTGGTTAAAAGATAGAAAGCAGAGGGTAGGGCTAAATGGCCAATTTTCCCAATGGAGAAAGGTGAATAGTGGTGTACCCCAGGGATGTGCTGGGTCCACTGCTTTTTGACATATACATAAATGACCTAGAAAAGGGAATAAAGAGTGAGGTTATCAAATTTGCAGATGAAACAAAACTATTTAAAGTTGTTAAAACCCAAGAGGATTGTGGAAAATTGCAAGAGGATCTTGATAAATTGGAAGACTGGGCATCAAAATGGCAGATGAAATTTAATGTAGACAAGTGCAAAGTTATGCACCCAGGGAACAACAAACCAAACTATGGTTACACGATGCAAGGTTCCACATTGGGAACCACCACCCAGGAAAAAGATTTAGGCGTCATTGTGGATAACATGTTAAAACCCTCGGCCCAGTGTGCAGCGGCGGCCAAAAGAGCAAATAAAATGCTAGGTATCATAAGGAAAGGAATGGAAAATAAAACAAAGGACATTATAATGCCTCTATATCGTTCCATGGTGAGACCGCACCTTGAATATTATGTGCAATTCTGGTCGCCGTATCTTGAAAAGGATATAGCGTTATTAGAAAAGGTTCAGAGAAGAGCCACCAAAATGGTAAAGGGGATGGAAGGATACCCCTATGAAGAAAGGCTAAAAAGGTTAGGGCTCTTTAACCTGGAAAAGAGATGGCTGAGGGGAGATATGATAGAAGTCTATAAATTAATGAACGGAGTGGAACAGGTAAACGTAGATCGATTGTTTACGTTATCAGAATATAGAAAGGCTAGGGGATATGCAATGAAGCTACAGGGTAAACTATGTAAGACTAATAAAAGAAAAAAAATTTTCACTCAATGTGTAATCAAACTCTGGAATTTGTTACCAGAGGATGTAGTAAAGGCTGTTAGTGTAGCTGGGTTTAAAAAAGGTTTGGACAAGTTCCTAGAGGAAAGGTCCATAAACCATTATTAAAAAGGGACCCAGGATATCAATGCTTGACCCAATACAAGCATTGTGGAACCTGTGTCTTTTGGGGAAACTGCTAGGTACATATGACCTAGATTGGCCACTGTTGGAAACAGGATACTGGGCTTGATGGACCTTGGTCTGACCCAGTATGGCATATCTTATGTTCTTATGTTTAAATTCCAGTGGTATATTCTCAAGGTCTTATTTTGCTACATTCATGAGTGGCTTACTCTTTTTCAACTTTAACTTGAGTTTGCATACTAGTAGTTGGTGATCTGTACCACAGTCAGCTCCAGGTTTTGTCTTTGTTGATGTTATAGAGTTTTTCCATGGTTGACTTCCACAGATGTAGTCATCCATTGTGTGAAGTCCACGTGTACAGTCGCCACTTGTATTGCTGGAAGAAAGTGTTTGAGATGAATAGATTGATGGTCTTGCAGAATTCTATCAATCTTTCTCCAGCTTCATTTCTGTTGCCAAGTTCATATTTTTCAACCATTTTGATTTCTTCTTTGTTGCCAACATTTGCGTTCCATTTACCCATGACTATTGTCGTCACCCTAGCCTGGGCCAAAGGCCTAAAGGCACAGGGCTGTCAATGTTAGTCCTTAAATAAAGAATTATACTATTTTCATCTACAGCTTGGACTTCTGGGACTTGTAGTTGTTTCTCCTTATTTAAAGACAGTAGTGTGAAACCGATGGTTTTTTTTTAAAGGCAAACAAGAAATTTATTTATCTTCCCCAAAAACACTAAGGCTCAACACAAACGTTAGGATTCTTCTCCAAGCAATAACATCAGGAAATTATACACAAACTAGAACTGAAACTGCTTCATAAGCCTTTTAACATGTGTAGCTGTTGTCAAACATTCAGCAAACAAAACCTAGCTTCTTCCTTCAAGAAAAGCAAAATGTCCATTTTTGTCTTCTGCTTCTTTAGTAATTCAAATACAAATTATGCAAGTATCCTTTCTTATTAGAAGCGGTTCCTAGCATTAACCCAGATAGGTTAACTCACCCTGTTTCTTCAGTGCTCTCTTGGTTAAAGATTTTTTTATCATAAAGCTTTCAATCTGCCTTCTGGCACAATGAACAGTCCATTGCTAATTCCTCAGTTATAGAATCCTGCTCAGGACAGTCTACCTGCATCTCTTCCTGCTCTACAGCATGTACGTCTGACTCTGAGCTTTCAGGAACTGTTTCTGGCTTAATGCTTTGTAAGAGCTCCTGGACTTCTCTCCACAGGTGCTCTCCACAATAAGGAACGTTTGTACCTGGAATGTGAGGATTCCTTCTCTGGATCAACTGCCTCAGTTCTTCTAACTTGTTCAGCCCTGGTTCTTTCCAACAAGCTGGGTTCTGGTCACTTCTAGCTGTGAGTTTGTCCACCCATCTTTTGGCAGCCTGAACTCTTTGAGCTGGTCCATGTACCATTTGAACTGCAGCCTGACCCTCGTCGGCAATTCTCCTAGCTACACCTCGGCTGGCTTTAGGACTAACAGCCCTCCTCCTGTAAGCTTGGCTTTCTTTATGGCTGCTACTTTTACTGCTGAGCTCCTCACCAAAATCTTCACTGTTCTCCTCCCTGGTGCTGGCTCCTTTCCCTTTCCTCCCCTGGGTTTATAAGGCTGTTTCTTAACTAGCGTACACTGCTTCCTACTCAGGTGTTTTTCATTACTCCCCAAGCCTGCAGTTAGGTTAGCAGAGCTTGGGTGTGGCCTGACTTCAGTGACTGCGTGTTTTCTTCCTTTACCTGCACTCTGAAAGCTGTGAATTCCCTGCCTGTCTCTCTCCTTAAAGGTATATTTACAATTTTCCTCTATTTCCATGGGCTCAGCAGAGCTCTCCTCATCACACTATCAGAATATCCTGTTTGCATGTTATGTCAATTTCACCTTGTTCTTTTATAGAACTCATCAATTTCATCCTCTTCTGCAGTTGCTGTTGGGGCATATACTTGAATTATAGTTGTGTTGATAGGCATTCCTCGTAGACAAACAGAAATTAAGCGTTCACTGACTGCATTGAATTTCATTACAGTTCTTGCAAGTTTTTTCTTAATTATAAATGCAACACCATTTCTTCTTTGTCTTTCATTTCTAGCATAGTAGACCATATGATCATCTGAAGCAAAGTGCCCGATGCCAGTCCATTTCAGTTCGCTGACACCCAACAGATCAAGTTGTATACGTTCCATTTCATTCTTGACCACCTCCAACTTCCCTTATTCATGCTTCGTACATTCTATGTCCCAATAAATAAGACATCTTTGCAGCTTTGGATTCTCATTTCATGCGTAGCTACATCAGCAGTCAGATGTCCCGAGGGCTTTGATCCAACTACATCATAAATGCTGGCTTTAGCCTGAAAAGTCTTCAGCTCCTCCCCATAGCCAGTTGAGTGCTTTCCAACCTGGGAGTCTCATCTTCCAGCACTATAGTGCAATTTGTTTTATTGTGACTATCCATTGGGTTTTCATGGCAAGATACGGAAGTAGATTGCCTGGCCTTCCTTCCGCGCAGTTTATGTTTAGTGCTGTTGCCGTTTTCACAGAAATGTGATCCTCCGCTTCCAGCACTGTCCCATTCTGCTGCTGCCCAGATGGGAGGTTTGTCTTGGTCTGGCACCTCAGCTGAGACCTGTCCATCTTGAGAGGCTCTGCCAGTAGTTAAACTACTGATAACCTAGCCGTCAGCATCACAATTGTGTTGGAAAATATCCTACACAGACACCACATGCTTGCAGAATCCCACACTTCGGTCACATGCAGATCCCAGACAGACTCTCATCAAAAAAGATTTATGGACCACAAATTTGAAATAGAATTGTGCAGACAAAAAATGATTAACTGGAAACCCAAATGATCCAAAATCTGCACATACAACATCAGAGATCTTCAAGCAGAAATATATTTCCTCCAGTACTGTGCAAAATACAAACACAAAAGAAATAAGCATTCCAAAAACTGACACACTTTACTCACATAACTGGAATTAAATGTGTTTTATTTCTACCTTTGTTGTGTGGATATTTTATTGCTGTAATCACTTGGTCCTGGTCTGTCTTTCTTCTTGCTATTTTTGTAACTTATTTTGCAGAGTGTGCTTTCCATTTTCTGCTTCTTCTTTCTTCTCCTGTCTTCTTCGTTTTCTCCCTTACAGCTGTCTCTGATATTGGCATTTCCCTTTCATCTCATCTGTGCTTCTCTGCCTCTCCTCATAGCTAGATTTTGCCTTTCTTCTCTCTCTCACTCTCTCACTCTCTAGATCTCCCTTTCCCCAAACGCTCACCTTCTAATGTTCCTTTCTCACTCTCCCTCACTGGGTTGCTTCACTCACCAATCTCCAACTAATTAGCTCAATCAGTAGTTGCCTTCTTTCTGATTCTCTGAAATTACTCTCCCCTTAAATCATCCCCACTCACATGCTTTCCAACTCTCCCTTTTCCCACTCACCTCCTCTCAAACTTTCCCTTCTCATTACCTTTCCACTGGAGCAGCTCAGCTGCCCCCCACCATTATCTGACATTAACCAGCAGAGGGCACAGTCAGTCACCACCCGCTGCACCCTGCAAGGCATTCTAGCCATACACATGCTAACTGCAGACGGTCTGCTAGCTAGTACATAGTGCATGTTCCTGGAGGAACTGTGTGCACCCAAAAATGGGATGTGAGCACACACACCAAGCAGGTATGTCAGTGATTGGGCCCCAGAAAAGAGAACCCATAAATATCACTTGAGAGAAAAAGTGTATAGCACTATGGGGGAACCTAGCCATGCCGTGGTCACTGCTCAGTCAGGGTGAGAGTGACCTCCCAGCATGACATGCTGTGGCCACCCTGTCCATGCAGGTGGTGGTCGGGCACTACAATGTCCCAGCCATTACCCTATACCCTGTGCAGATTGTGATAAGGAAGCTTATCATAGCTCAGGAAGGAGCTATAGAAAAGGTGAAGTGACTCTGAACAAGCAACCTGTCAGTTCTGGTAGAAATAAGAAAACAGAATTTTCCCATAAAAGACTACCAGTCCCAGAATGCACCAGGTTTCCAACAGCCATTAGAGGAGCTGAAGTGGGGAAACGTGGGTTCAATCAGGAGGGCTATGAGGTAATTCCCAAGCACTCATCTCAAAGGGCAGGGCCTGATTCAGCACAGCTGCGCTGTGTTAGGGAGGAGCACTCATCGAAGCAGAATAAAGGTAGAGTTTATTCTACAGAGAATCAGCTTGAGCTTGATCATCTTCATCATCAGGAGGATCATCAGAAGCAGAAGCCAAACCGGACGGACAGAGAGGGAAAGAAACCCTTTGGAAGAAAGAGGAGAAAAGCCTTTGAGAGGTCTAGAAGAGTCCAGAGCAGTACGTATACTGGGAGGCATTCCAAGGGCCAGCATACACAATTGGACTGGGGAAAGCCAGAGGAATGGTGCTGCAGAGCTAGGAATCTCCAGACGGTACCTGTGAGAGAGACGGCTGCACGTGGAAGGGACCCTAAGACCCGTGCCAGAAGGTATGTGAAGAGAGATCCAGTGTCCAGGGATCTGGATTGGAAGGCTGGACATAAGAACTGGACTACATACTGGCCAGGCTATATAGAGAGGAACTCTAACAGCAATGGAAGCTCAGGTATGAACACTGATCTATGCCCTAGCTATAACCTTGAAAGACAGCAGGGAAACAAGTATTCTCCTGAAAGTGCTCCATTGGGAGATTCATCTGTGCCAATCCATGATATTGAACCCATGCTTGTTGAAGAAGGGGGAATGATAGCAGATGAAGAATGTGTTTACATGGACTGCTCTCTGTCTGAACTCCTTTGGTGATTTTCTGTTACAAAATACAGCAACCATCACAAAGAAATACAAACTTGTTCTTTAATCTACTCAGAAAAGCTCCTGGGTAGGATTTTTAGCCACGCAGTAGAAAGCAAGCCAGCTAAGGGGTTTCAGCTGGATAACTGCTAGCAATTGAGCCTTACCTAATTGCTTGTGAGCTCTATGAGAATCACTTCTGAATCTATGTGGGAAGATATAAGAAGTTTACCTGAAAAGAACAGTTTTTCTCTTCTTTGTGGCTTTTGGTTTGTTGTTTGATACATTGCTAAGAGAATATTAGCTAAAGCCTACAGAAAAGACCAGTTTGTTTCCAACCAGGTCTTATTTCTTTTGCTTTGATTGCCTGACAAGTTCAAATGTTGTTTCCTGTTTTTTTTGTTTTTCCAAGTTTAACACTGAAAGCAAGTAACCTGATTTATGTGCTACCAAGCATATCTGTGTTGGGAGAAATAACCCCATAAATAAATATCTTATTGGCTTTACCCAAAAGCACAACTAATTATTGTGAGCAGCTGTGTCTGGTGTGAATGAACTGCATTGCCCACAATCCCTTGCAAATCATATAGATATATGCACTTGCCAAGACTGTGAAGATTCTCACCCAGGCAGCCGTCTGACAAATGGCGTAGTTTTTCGGATTGCTTTTGCACAAAGGGGATTTACTTGCTGAGGATTACAACTAAAGTTCAAGTTTAAAGCTGGAAAAAAAAGATTTTCCCTCAACTGCACTTTGGAGGAGAAGTGGATGTTCCAGGCAGCTGTCCCAGGAGGAAAAGACCCTGTGCAGAGCTGGATTCATCACTGACACAAGGTAATAAGTACCTGGGCATGTCTAGTGGTGGATGGGAGTAAGGCACAGGGGTAATTGAAAAACAAAGTAGAAAAAACCCCCCACCTGTTTGGAAGATGGTGCACATTTGTTTTTTTCTTTGTTTCTTGCAGGGATCAAGATGGATCCAAAGGAACTACCTCAGTGGATGGCAGCCCAGTTTAACAGGCAACAGGAGCTAGCACAGCAGGCTCAGGACACTGCTATGAAAGCCTTAATGGACCAGCAGAAGCCAGTGCTTGATCTGGTGCAAGCCCTAGTTAAGCTGCAGAGCCAAAGTGGAACAGATGCAAGACCAGCAGTAAATACTGGTACACCACATGTGGACAGTGTGGGACTCAATCAAGGAATTGGGGCATTTAGTTTTGGGAAGCTAACTCCAGATGATAATGTTGATGATTTTCTAGAGTCTTTTGAAAGAGTGGCACAAGCATTAGCATGGCCAGAGACCCAGTGGGCAGTAAGGCTGGCAGCCTCATTAACTGGAGAGGCGCTTGCAGCTTATAGAGCAGTGCCAGCAGCCCAAGCTTTGAATTATAAGGATGTAAAGGCTGCTATTAGAGATCGCCTAGGGTTGTCTATTTCAGAGTATAGGCGAATGTTTAGAGCTACTACATTGAGAGTGGGTGAAACACCCAGGGCTCTGAGTCAGAGAATCAGAGGTTTAGCTGTAAAATGGTTGGAGCCTGAGCAAAAGACGGTAGAAATTTTATTAGACATTATAATGCTTGAACAATTTATGTCTGCGGTCCCTAAAGATTTGCACACTTTCCTTATACAGCAAAATTGCCAAAATCTTGGAGAGGCAACCATGCTAGCAGAGAGATTCTTGGAAGCCACGCAGGCTTGCCATAGAATGGGTGGCCCTCTGAAGATTGGTGCTGAGGCAAGATGTGCTGTATCAGAAAAGAAAATAATTAAAAATGTTTCTGAAAATGAATGTACTGTATCAAACCAGATGACACAGTGGAATAGAAAGGAATGTTTCAAGTGTGGAAAATGGGGACATTTAGAAAAGAGATGCCAGACACACACTAGCTTAGTGGATTTAAAACACTAAGCTTAGTGTGGATTTAAAACAGCCCAAAGAAGGATTTCTTTTGATGGTTGATGTGCAAGGAATTACCACAAATGCTTTGTTAGACTCTGGGGCAGACCAGATTATGATGTCAAAAAGGCTTTGGAAGAGGATAGAGGCCCAAGAAGGATTTGTGCCTAGAACCCCTGAAAGCCAAGTTCACATCAGATGCATTCATGGTGCTGCAACATCATATTCCACCTATAGGCTAAAGGTTAAGTGCCTGGGGGAACAAGAGGAAGTCCTGTTAGCAGTGGTGCCTAGGCTACCCTTTGATTTGGTTCTAGGAAGAGACTGGCCAAGATTTAAGCAGGGTCTAGTGGAAGGACTAGGAAAGAAGGAGGGAGAAGGTTTAATGGTAATATCTCCCGGGCCTTTATTTGGAAGTCCTCAGACCCCAGCTAAAAAGATGGTTAAGCGTCCAGAAGACCCAGCTACCCCAAAGCAGACATTCGTCCTAAAGTACCATAGGGTCACAGAGAAGGCCCAAGCTCCTAAGCAGGCAACCCCTCAAGCTGCTGGGTTTGACCTGTGCAGCATAGAAAATGTGACTGTACCTAGCCAAGGGAGAGCCCTGGTGGACACTGGTCTCCAAGTAGAAATACCTATTGGATGCTATGGGAGAGTAGCCCCAAGGTCCGGATTAGCCCTTAAATATTTCATCAATGTGGGTGCGGGAGTAATTGATCCCGATTACAGGGGCAATATTAAAGTTCTGTTGTTTAATTTTGGACAGAATGATTATCACGTGAAGACAGGAGACAGAATTGCCCAATTGATCTGTGAGAGGCTGGGTTTTCCACCGGTGGAGGAGGTCACATCCCTGGAAAATTCTGAGCGTGGAACCAAAGGCTTTGGTTCTACTGACGTCAAAGGGGTTAAAAGCCTAGCTGCCACCTGTGCCCGAGAGAGGGAGGTGAATGAAGAGAAAGATTTGGGACCCCAGGTATCTGATTGTAAAGAAAAATCAGAGCCCCAAATAGGTGAGGACCTGACAGTGGTACAACAGGAAGAAATTAGGAAATTGCTTAAAGAATTCCCAGATGTGTTGACACCCATACCTGGGGAGACACATTTGGTTGCCCATGAAATAATAGCTCCACCTGGGAAATTATTTTGTCAAAGGCCATACCGCTTGCCTGAAGCCAAGAGACAGGAAGTAGTGGAACAAGTCCAGGAGATGTTGGACATGGGAGTAATAGAGGAGTCAAAGAGTCCCTGGAATAGCTCCATAGTCCTGGTGCCGAAGCCTGATGGATCTTTAAGATTTTGTATTGACTTCCGGCAGGTAAACGCAATATCAGTTTTTGATGCATATCCAATGCCAAGAATTGAAGAGCTGTTGGACCAGCTGGGACAGGCTCAATACTTAACCACCCTTGATATGACAAAAGGATATTGGCAAATCCCTCTCACCAGGGAGTCGAAGCCGAAGACTGCGTTCAGCACCCCCGTTGGCCTTTCCAGTTCAAGAGGATGCCTTTCGGACTGCATGGAGCAGCGGCTACCTGCCAAAGGTTAGTGGATCAGGTACTTCGACCCCACCAAAATTATGCTTTTGCATATATGGATGATGTCATAATCCATAGTAACACCTGGGCGGAGCATCTAAAGAGGATCAGGGCAGTCTTGTGCTCCATGAAGCAAGCGGGAATCACTTTAAACCCGAAGAAGTGTGCCTTTGCAAATAGGGAGGTAAAATACCTGGGCCACCTAGTTGGAAGAGGAAAAATTAAACCTCTAATGAGTAAAGTAGATAGCATCAGGAATTTTCCTCCTCCAACAACAAAGAAACAACTAAGAAGTTTCTTGGGACTTATTGGATACTACCGCAGATTTATACCGCAATTTGCAGAGAAAAGTGCAATTTTCACGGATATGCTGCGGAAGAATTGTCCAAACCAGCTAAAGTGGACACCTGAAGCTGAAAAAGCTTTTTCAGTCCTAAAAGGAAAATTGTGTACAGGACCGGTACTGAAAGGGGTGGACTTCAAGAAACCCTTTCTGGTTCAAACAGATGCATCGGATGTAGGGCTAGGAGCGGTTCTATCCCAGTGTCATGAAAGGGAGGAGCATCCTGTGATGTACCTGAGCAGGAAGTTGTCACCAGCTGAACAAAAGTATTCCACAATAGAAAAAGAATGTTTAGCTATTAAGTGGTCAGTGGAGGCGTTAAGGTTTTACCTTACAGGGAGAAAGTTCCAGTTGGTCACAGACCATGCCCCACTTAAGTGGTTGCAGCAAATGAAGAACCACAATGCCAGGTTGACACGCTGGTACATGACCTTACAGGCATTTGATTTTCAAGTTGAACATTGTGCTGGGAAGTTACACAAGAATGCGGATGCCCTTTCCCGTATTACGGACTGTAGAGAAGAAGTTTCACCAGTGACACCAGTCCGTAATAACTTAAGCAGGGGGGTATGTGATAAGGAAGCTTATCATAGCTCAGGAAGGAGCTATAGAAAAGGTGAAGTGACTCTGAACAAGCAACCTGTCAGTTCTGGTAGAAATAAGAAAACAGAATTTTCCCATAAAAGACTACCAGTCCCAGAATGCACCAGGTTTCCAACAGCCATTAGAGGAGCTGAAGTGGGGAAACGTGGGTTCAATCAGGAGGGCTATGAGGTAATCCCCAAGCACTCATCTCAAAGGGCAGGGCCTGATTCAGCACAGCTGCGCTGTGTTTAAGGAGGAGCACTCAAGCAGAATAAAGGTAGAGTTTATTCTACAGAGAATCAGCTTGAGCTTGATCATCTTCATCATCAGGAGGCTCATCAGAAGCAGAAGCCAAACCGGACGGACAGAGAGGGAAAGAAACCCTTTGGAAGAAAGAGGAGAAAAGCCTTTGAGAGGTCTAGAAGAGTCCAGAGCAGTACGTATACTGGGAGGCATTCCAAGGGCCAGCATACACAATTGGACTGGGGAAAGCCAGAGGAATGGTGCTGCAGAGCTAGGAATCTCCAGACGGTACCTGTGAGAGAGACGGCTGCACGTGGAAGGGACCCTAAGACCCGTGCCAGAAGGTATGTGAAGAGAGATCCAGTGTCCAGGGATCTGGATTGGAAGGCTGGACATAAGAACTGGACTACATACTGGCCAGGCTATATAGAGGAACTCTAACAGCAATGGAAGCTCAGGTATGAACACTGATCTATGCCCTAGCTATAACCTTGAAAGACAGCAGGGAAACAAGTATTCTCCTGAAAGTGCTCCATTGGGAGATTCATCTGTGCCAATCCATGATATTGAACCCATGCTTGTTGAAGAAGGGGGAATGATAGCAGATGAAGAATGTGTTTACATGGACTGCTCTCTGTCTAAACTCCTTTGGTGATTTTCTGTTACAAAATACAGCAACCATCACAAAGAAATACAAACTTGTTCTTTAATCTACTCAGAAAAGCTCCTGGGTAGGATTTTTAGCCACGCAGTAGAAAGCAAGCCA
This sequence comes from Ichthyophis bannanicus, assembly GCA_033557465.1. Lineage (NCBI taxonomy): Eukaryota > Metazoa > Chordata > Amphibia > Gymnophiona > Ichthyophiidae > Ichthyophis > Ichthyophis bannanicus. The sequence continues at coordinate 82,173,657 of CM066039.1, forward strand.
GCTAAGGGGTTTCAGCTGGATAACTGCTAGCAATTGAGCCTTACCTAATTGCTTGTGAGCTCTATGAGAATCACTTCTGAATCTATGTGGGAAGATATAAGAAGTTTACCTGAAAAGAACAGTTTTTCTCTTCTTTGTGGCTTTTGGTTTGTTGTTTGATACATTGCTAAGAGAATATTAGCTAAAGCCTACAGAAAAGACCAGTTTGTTTCCAACCAGGTCTTATTTCTTTTGCTTTGATTGCCTGACAAGTTCAAATGTTGTTTCCTGTTTTTTGTTTTTTCCAAGTTTAACACTGAAAGCAAGTAACCTGATTTATGTGCTACCAAGCATATCTGTGTTGGGAGAAATAACCCCATAAATAAATATCTTATTGGCTTTACCCAAAAGCACAACTAATTATTGTGAGCAGCTGTGTCTGGTGTGAATGAACTGCATTGCCCACAATCCCTTGCAAATCATATAGATATATGCACTTGCCAAGACTGTGAAGATTCTCACCCAGGCAGCCGTCTGACAAGATGCATCCTGCCCATGCCACCCTGTCTGGGCCATACCCACAGTACCTTGTTCCTCATTATGCACATTGGCAGGCTAACACTGGAAACAGTGCAAGCAGTGTGGGCTCAGTAAAGTGTAGGCAGCCACAACACACTGGATAGACAGACACACACTCCCACACCTATGCCAGCATTGTGCAAATATAGAGGTTTGTGGCAGCCCTGGCTGCCACACCAGTCCTGGGCACAGTGCAGGCATTGCTATGGTACGCAAAACTGTTGGGGTCACTCCCTGGGGTGGTAAACATTGTCAGAATCAATAACTGAAACACACTCCACAGATATCAGAAAGGTTGCTATGATGAATCTCTATCAACAAATCGTGTTTAACTTCGGATTTGTTATCTGACATTAATCATAGCAACCTTTTGATATATGTGGAACGTGTTCCCAAGTTTAGGACGGCATTGCTAAGGTATGCAGGAGCCGTGCATACGGAAGTGCTCTCTAGAGCTCAGAAAGGTGAGCCTTTCTGAGCCCACCTAGGTAGCCCATCCTACCGGTCCGCCCCCTGTTCCGGCCAGTTTTCGTTCTTCCGCCTTGCCAGCAAGACGGACCCTGCTCTGCTCTCACTTTGTTTATTTCTTTGTTTTAATTTTTCTGCCAGCAAATGCCCAAATACTATGCCAAGAAGTGCCCATATTGTGGCAATAAAAATCGTACCTCACATGGATGCTCCCACTGCGGCAACATGAAGAAAGGGTACCATGGGATGTGCGTAAACTCTGCTCCTTATGCTGATCCTCCGCCGGCCCAGGATGTGCCTGAACGGGCCTCCATCCTCAGCCGAGCCTCCGTGGTTGCTGATAATGCCTCCCGGCTGGACGCGCCGTATGGGGCCTCCATTCCCAGCCCAGGGCACCGGAAACATCCTCCTGCTACTCCGGGATCAAGCGCGCCCACCCGCGGTGCCACGGAGGTAATTCCTGCAGTCTCTCCAAATGTTTTGGACGTTTTGGGGCTCGCTGCTCAAGTCGCTCCCATGCAGCAGTCTCCTGTACTACAAGCCCACGCTGCACAAGATGGCGACGGCCTACAGTCCTCCTAGCCTCGGCTGGGGTCCGCCAACTCCGCCCACCCTGGGGGCGGGGCTTCCACACCCGGAAATTCAGATCAGCGCAGCAAAGCCAGCTCTCAGGACGCCTCCTCAACTGCGGCTTGGGCACAGCACCATCTCGTCAACCCAGCAAGCCTGATCGCCACGGAGATCTACTTCAATAACGAAGGTAGGCCTGCACGCAGCAGCGCATCGCAGCGCTGGGGAGACCATCTGCATAGAAACGCCCTCGGGGAATCCGCGGAGGCTGTTAACCCCTTAAGCGCCAGCGCTCTGTTGATCAATGCTAACAGCCACAGCAGGAGCACCTCGGGCCATAGGTCTCTTCACCGCAGGAAGCGGAACAGAGACAGGGGGCATAGCAGCAGCAGTGACTCTGGTCACAGAGCCCATCGATCGAAATGGTGCAGACATTCCAAGCACCATCGCCACCGTTCTCAACGCTGCAGGCACCGCCTCGACGACTCCCACAGCGGCAGCAGTGGAAATCGGAGTTCTCCTAGCCGCAGCAGATCTAGCCAGTAATTCCTCGGCTAGCCTCAATTTGTTAACCCAGCTTGTGAGACAGTCTGCCCCAGCAACAGCCACGGCACACGCCTCGCTCCCACCCGATGCTGAGGCCGCGCAGAAAGCTCCGGGAGCAGCGCTTACCTCCACCCCTGAGGAGAGGGCCAGAGAACCTGCCCGTGGACCCTCACCCGATCCGGTCCGGGAAAATCATTCCCCTGACAGCACCGCCGAAGACCATGACATCGAAGCAGCAGTGGTGGGGTCTGCTTCCATGGAGCATACGAACTCGGAAAAGACGCAGTCAGCTGAGATGGAGGACCCCCCTCCTGCGGAGGACCTCACATACCCCAAGTTTTTAGCCAAACTTGCCTCCACCCTCGCTTTGAATATCGCCGATGCCTCAGGGGAGACAGTTCCAGAAGTTCTGAAATACCTCGCAACACTGAAACCTGCTTTCGCACTGCCAGTGCACCAGAGGCTATTGGACAATCACTCCAAACTGTGGCAGACGCCAGCGTCTGGTCAACCCTTTCCCAAGCGACTCGACTTCAAGTATCAAGTAAAGTCTGTCCCTGGATTTTCTCAGCCACAGCTTCCACACAACTCCATTGTTGTGTCTTCAGCGCTCAAGCGCACCAAGTCCTCACGCACTCACACCAATAGCCCCCCGGGCCGCGACAACAAACTCCTGGACAACATCGGGAAGAAGGTGTTCCAAGGGGCTATGCTTAGCGCAAAAATCGCAGCTCACCAATTCCAGCAAGTTCTCTTCCTTGACACCTGCATGGCAACCTTGTGGACAGCGTCTGCATCCCTTCCCAAGGAATCTCAAGCTCTATTCTCCAGTGCCCTTACCGATATGTCTGAGTGCAGCAAACACCTGGCTAGCGCAACCTATGACTCTTTCGACATGGCCTCGCGTACCGCCAGTACGGCTATATCTGCGAGGCGCTGGGCATGGCTGAGAGCCTCTGGCCTGCAGGAGGACACCCATGACGGTATTGCCAATGCGCCCTGCACGGGAGAATCGCTCTTTGGGGACAAAGTTAAAGACACCGTCAACGATATGAAGGAGCACTGCACCACTCTGCAAACCCTTGCAGAGGATGGCTTCGAGCGCCACAGTGGAGCGCACAAAAGCAGCTTCCAGAGACGATCTTACTACTCTTCCAACAAAAAGTACCCCTCCAACAGAAAATGGCAGTCTAACAAATATAGAAACAACTCCTACAACGGACCCGCTCACCAGCGCAACTCCAAGTGGGACCGTAAGCAAAAAAAGAGCAACCCACCCCCTGCGAAGAGTGGACCATCCTTTTGACGCCTATCCTCCGGCGGTCAGCCGGATCGGGGGTCGCCTGACTTACTTCCTAACTGAGTGGCAACGCATCTCCTCTGACTCCTGGGTTCTCGAAATCATTCAGGAGGGCTACCGAATGCGCTTCAGCTCAACACCATGCCAAAGCACCTATCCCATCAGCGAAAACCCCCCACACCTGCGCCTGGCTATGGCCACGGAGCTGATGCACCTGCTGTCCTCCAATGCTATAGAGCAGGTACCGTCGGACAAGATAAACTCTGGCTTTTACTCCAGATACTTCCTCATCCCCAAACGGACAGGCGGGGTCCGTCCTATCCTCGACCTCCGCAAGCTCAACAAGTTCATCATCAAAGAAAAGTTCAGGATGTACTCTCTAAACTCCATCCTGCCCCTGATTCAACCCGGCGACTGGATGGCATCCCTGGACCTACAGGAGGCCTATACCCACATCCACATCCACAAGTCGCACAGGCAGTACCTTCGCTTCAATGTACTGGGCCAGCATTGCCAGTACAAAGTCCTTCCTTTCGGCCTGTCGCCAGCTCCACGGGTATTCATGAAGTGTGTGGCAATACCCGCAGCGCATCTCCGCAAACAGAACGTATCCATATTTCCCTACCTGGACGACTGGCTCCTAATAGCCCCCTCAGCACCGGAGCTTCAGGAGGCTCTGAGGATAACCGAGTCCCTGATATCCTCATTGGGGTTCGTGATCAACTCCAGCAAGTCGCACCGCACCCCCTCACAGAGGCTGGAGTTCATCGGAGCCGAGATCGACATCCGACTCTCGAGGGCATTCCTTCCCCAACGCAGGCTGGTGGCTCTGACCTCACTCGCGACCAGCTTGGCTTCTGCGGAGATCTCTTCGGCAAAATCCATCCTACGCCTTCTAGGCCACATGTCCGCCACCACCTCTGTTATCCACATCGCCAGGTTACGGATGCGGCCACTCCAGTGCCATCTACGTGCCCACTGGAACCAGTACTCGCAACCCCTCTCCACCCGCATCCCCATGACCTCCAGAATCAAGACTCAGCTACACTGGTGGACTGTTCTGGAGAACCTCTCGGGGGGAAAGGACATGCATCCACCCGAGCACCAAGTGACCTTGACTACGGACGCATCCAACTTAGGCTGGGGTGCTCACATTCTGCAATTCAGCACACAAGGGGCCTGGTCGCCGCAGGAGAGACTCCTACACATCAACCTCCTGGAGTTAAGGGCCATCAAGTACACTCTCAAAGCATTCTTAACTCACGTACAGAAGAAATCCGTCCTCATCCAGACGGACAACCAAGTGGCCATGTTTTACATCAACAAGCAAGGGGGCACCGCTTCTCGCTCACTCTGCAAGGAAGCCCTGCAGATCTGGTCCCTGGCCCTGACGCACGGGTGCAATCTCTGTGCCTCCTATCTGCCGGGCGATCAGAATACCTTAGCCGACAAGCTCAGCAGGCAGCTGCAACCGCACGAGTGGACACTCCTCCCGGAGGTCACAGACAGTCTCTTCCGTCAGTGGGGGCACCCGAGCATCGACCTGTTCGCCACGGAACAGAACGCAAAATGCCCCCTCTTTTGCTCCAGGCACCCGTCCAGCAAGCGACTAGCAGCGGATGCATTTGACGTGTGCTGGGGGGAGTGGTCTCTGGTGTATGCCTTCCCCCCGACACCCCTCATCCCTGCGACACTCCAGCGGCTGGTTCGCGACAAGGCTCACGCCATCCTAGTGGCTCCCTACTGGCCCCGACAGATGTGGTTTGCGCTTCTCCAACGCCAACGCCAACGCCAGCGCAGAGGGAACCCAAACGCCTGCCACTCAGGCCAGACCTACTCACGCAGGACGGGGGCAAAACGATGCACCCCAATCTCAAAGCCCTGGCTCTCACTGCCTGGAGGTTGAGCGGATGAGCCTTTCTTCACTCCGGCTCCCGTCAGAGGTGCAGGATGTGGTCCTAGCGGCCAGGAAGCCCTCCACCAGGAAGTCCTACGGCCTCAAATGGAAGAGATTCAGCATCTGGTGCGCAGCACAAGGACTTGAGCCCACCACTTGCCCTCTTCCCGAGGTCCTTCAGTACTTGACTTCTCTATCTAACCTTGGCCTTAAGACTCAATCCGTCAGAGTGCACCTCTCGGCAATCGCAGCATTTCATGCGCAGCCCAAAGAGGCTACCTCCATTGCAGCACTACCCTTGACAAACCGCTTCATGAAGGGCCTGGCAAACCTAAAACCCTTGCTCAGGCGCCCCGTTCCATCCTGGGACCTCAACACTGTACTCCTTCACCTGACCAAGGAACCCTTCGAGCCGCTGCAGTCAGCCGAAATGAAGTACGTCTCATGGAAAACTCTGTTTCTCGTAGTCATAACATCTGCCAGAAGAATCAGCGAGTTGCAGGCATTGATGCCCCCCCCCCCCTACACACAATTGCACCAGGATAGAGCATCCTTGAGGACCAACCCAAAGTTCGTACCCAAAGTGGCATCTGCCTTCCACGTAAATCAATCCATTGAGCTTCCGGCTTTCTTCCCAGAACCTCATGCCTCGGAAGAAGAGAGCCGCCTGCACATGCTGGACTGTCTCCAGGCTCTCCGGATATACCTGCTCCGCACTGAACCCATTCGCAAAGGCGAACAACTGTTCGTATCCTTCGACCCAAGCCAGCCAGGCAGGCCTGTCAATAAGAGAACCCTTGCGCACTGGGTCGCCTCCTGCGTTTCCCATTGCCTCGACCCTACAGGCACACAGAACCTGCCAAAAGTGGGCCCTCACAACCTAAGGGCTCTGGCCACCACTATTGCCAACCTTCGTTCTGTGCCTCTGATGGACGTCTGCAGAGCGGCCACCTGGACCTCCCCGCTCACGTTCCAAAAGCACTACTGCCTCGACCTCAGGGCCCAGGAAGATTGCACCCTCGGAACTGCTGTCCTCTCCACTGCAATGGACGGGAGAGAGGCTACCTAAGCCCTATTGTCCCTGCCGTATCAGGCCCAGGTTATTGCACTATTTGCACAACCACTGTATTTGCACTAGTTATTGCATTGTTGCACTTGTTATTGCATTGTTGCACAGCCACTGTTGTTTCTTGCACTAATTGCACAGTTTGTGATGCTGTTACACCTTCACATATGTTACTGTAATAAAGTTGTTGCACTAATCTGTACGTCTCTGATCCTCAATGAGCTACTAGGCTTCCTCCTCCTCCTCAGCATGCTCCAGCTAGGGAGGCACCAAGTGTGGCTGACGCAATCCTGCTGGTCCATGGAGAAAATGAGGTTACTTACCTGTAATGGGAGTTCTCCGTGGACAGCAGGATAAGTCAGCCACACAATCCCGCCCACCTCCCCTGGAGGAGGTCAGCCTCCGTATCCGCTCCCTGTCTGGGAAATGGCTAGCTAGGAACACACTGGCCGGACCAGGGGGCGGACCGGTAGGATGGGCTACCTAGGTGGGCTCAGAAAGGCTCATCTTTCTGAGCTCTAGAGAGCACTTCCGTATGCACGGCTCCGCCCAGAGGACGTCACCAGTGTGGCTGACTTATCCTGCTGTCCAGGGAGAACTCCCGTTACAGGTAAGTAACCTCGTTTCTCCTAGGACAAGCAGGATGAGTCAGCCACACTTGGTGACGTCATCCGACGGCGCCGAGATGGAAGTACTCTCCATAGCTCAGAAGGGCTTTCGCCCTTCTGAGCATGGGCCAACTGCCCCCCGGCCCGCCCATAGCTAGCCAGTTTCAGCTCTTCCGCCTTGCCAGCAAGACGTACTTTCTACTCTCCACAAATCTAAAATTAAGAAATTCTAATTCTCTCTCTCTCTTACTAGTATGTCTATAGCAATTACTTGCCATTAATGTTTCCAAAGCTTCTTTTCAGATCTGTTCCAGCAGAGCTTAGATTCCTGCGACCCTGCCGCTTCCCAGCCTCGGCACAGTCAGCCTAGCAACAGAGGTCTCCACTGCTGCAATACCGATGAAAGAAATGAGACTGGCAGAGAAGCGGGTAGCTCCCAGACAACAGTAGCCATGGCGGACAGACCTCCGTTCTCGGCTAGCATCCTCCTTGCAAAGAGAAGAATTCTCGCAGAGCAACCCTTACGGCAGCCCGGGATGTGCCTAAGGCCTCCGTCCCCAGCCAGCCTCCTGGGTCCCTCTGAAGGTGCTGCTCCACTGGATCGGCGACATCGCCGCGGCCATCGCCGACCCAACCCCCCCAGCGGCTCTGAGCGCACCCTCAGGGCCTCCGCTCACAGCCCCGCGGCCCTGGACTCTCCCGGTATCTATCTACCTGCTTAGCCCAGCAGCCCCTACCGGCCTCGTGGCCTCCATGGCGGCGGCCATCTTGCATCGTCACAGCCCTGGCTCCTCCCCTTTGGCGCCATTGGTTGGCGCCGATCCAATCATCTTCAGGAAAGGAGGAGCCGCTTGTTAGTGACACTCCCTTCGCTGATGGCCCCCGTTCGGCGCCGAAGCATCCCAAGGACTGCGCCGACTTCTGGGCACCGGCATGGTGGACAGCTCTGGATGCCGCTCCTCCTGACATGTCAATCCGGCCCTGCGCTGTGATTTTTTATCCACGGTGCCACGGCGTCGATTCTGAGCCGGCCGGCCGGCACGATGGTCTCACAGCACTGACGCCAGCGCTCAGGAGGAGAGCGCATGGCTCGGAGGTGGCTGATCGGGACAATCTGGCTTGGCGCAGAGTTTCCTCTTCGGATGGCACGGGTAGGTGGGATGCCACCATGCCCCGGAAGTGACAGGGATCTACTTCCCCTCAGAAGCTCCATCAATTGAGCTTCAGTGCGAGCCTCAGCAGAAACCTACCCGGAGGCTGAGAGACGCCCGGAGCAGGGTCATGCAGGCAAACATCGGAGCCCTTCCGTTCCACTCTCGGCATCGAAACCCCAAGGCTGCGGTCCATCCAGCCCGGCAGCGCAGTGAAGAGGAGCTTCTCAGTGCCGCCGCCATTCCCCTGGGCTCCCCCTTGGCGCCATGAAAACGTGGAGTCCAGGGGCGGTACCATGCCGATCTGAGGATCCAGGCCTATCTTCACTGCAGTTAGACGCCATCAAGGTAACTCACTTGCAACTCCGCCGCATTTGGACCTCAATAACTTGGACCTACAAGGATTCTAACCACCTGACAGGCTCAGATGGCTCCCCACCTTTTTTTCTTCGCCCATTACACAAGGTGCTGGACAGTCAGATCATCTTCAGTGTACTCATCGGCACATTTGGAGGTGTAGAATGGAGCACCCGGCGGACGCTTTTGCATCCTCCCGACGGCAAGCAGATATCTTAATATCATTCTTCTGCCTCCTGGGCAGATCCTCCACACTGTCACACCGCTTGCAGCACGTGAAGCTCAAGGGCTGAAAGTTATCCATGCATCTCCCTGACAGCAGGTATGGAAATGGTGCCGGGGAGTAGATGGAAGTAGGACAGATGAGGATGGGACAGGCAACCATCACTCATCAGTTCAATTCCTAATCTGCCGCTCCATGTGTCCTGGAGTATCCTAATCTGACGCTCCAGGTGTCCTGGAATATCTATGCCTGGGCAAGCATCCCTTTGAAATCGGCAAACCGCAACCTGTCATTCTCCAGGGCGCCTTGCCAGCCTCCTAAGAGGGTGACCTGGCACGCTTAACCCTAGTGCCTATAAAGGATGGCCTGAAATTCAGTTGCAATGCAGAGCAATCCGAGAATGTGACTTGGACACAGTCTATAACCTACTCCATGTACACTGCCGCAAAACCCAACAACAGTGGCAACAGTGTGGTGCAGTACACACAGCAGTGTGTTCAGGGTATGAAGGTCACAGGTTCAAGCCTCAGCTGTGGCTCCTGCAGTATGTCCCCATATTTTCCAATCACAGTCCCACACAGAAACAACGGCGCAGTAGAGCTGTAGCCACTGGTTACCTCACTGCCTGTGGAACCAGAGGTCACGGGTTCAAATGAATGGAGTGGAGGAGTAGCCCATGGTTAGAGCACTGGCTTGGGATCAAGAGACGAGAGTTCAATTCCCGCTAGCACTCATTGTGGCCTTGGGCAAGTCACTTACCCTCCATTGCCTCAAACCCTTGTCTGACTCCGAACTGGGGATATAGATCTCATATCATCACTCAGTCCAAACGCATGGTCTCCAGGAGTCAACACAGACTTGAAGCATGCATTGCTCCCAGTCTCACAATCCTCTAAGGGAAATGCACAGGCCACCTGATCTGGAGTGCACAGGCCACTCCGTCTGGACTTGAGTGCCGGCCATGTCATTAGAATAATACTCCAACGACTAAGGACTTTGAGTGAGATGCACCCCTTAGGGGCCTCCAATGGACGACAGGGACGGGAAGCACCAATGGGGCGTGACACCCATCAACCATGGACAGAACACACACTCCTTGTGCACCTCCGAAGGAAACCTGCCAATCTCCACCACAACCCAGAAAATCAGGAGACACGCACAGATGTGAATGAGATGCGCTCCTCTTTACCTCCGAGGAAAAGCTGGGCATTCTCCCTCTGATTGCGCAGCCGATAAATCAGGAGCCAAGGCTGGGCGATCTCCCTCTGATTGCACAGCCAAGGAATCAGGAGCCACCACATTGACGGCAGGGTACGACCTGCATCTACGAATATGAAAGAGGATATTCACAATGCCTCAGGCATGGAGAAAGAACCAACAGCACTTTAGAATGTGAAAGATGGCATTCTCAACTCCTCAGGCACAGAGGATGCCCTCAGGGCCCCTGGTCGGTGCATGGGCATACAGGTGAAGCCCCTCCGAAGCCCCTCATCGCCTACTTGTTTGTGCATGCTCGGCTCCCAGAACCAGACAGCTGGTTCAGCACCTAGACAGCCTGGCACCACTGAGACCCTTGTGGGGCCACCTGCCTAACAGTGCCACCTACTTGGACACACACTGTTTTTCCCCTGCATGGTCATGACCCTGCACTCCCCTGCATAGACTAACCTATGAATTTAAAAAAAAAAAAACCCTAGCCCTCTTCCACTTTGCGGCCCCGCAGCACTGCAACATGGCCGAAGGGTAGCCGCTCTAGCACTCTCTTGCTGATACGTGATCATACTGGGGCTACATGATCAGATCTACTTTATCGGACTCGGGCTACGTGATTATAGCCGTCAGCACAGGGCACATGCTGCATACCACATAAGAACATAAGAACATAAGATATGCCATACTGGGTCAGACCAAGGTCCATCAAGCCCAGTATTCTGTTTCCAACAGTGGCCAATCTAGGTCATACGTACCTAGCAGTTTCCCCAAGGGACACAGGTTCCACAATGCTTGTATTGGTTCAAGCATTGATATCCTGGGTCCCTTCTTAATAATGGTTTATGGACCTTTCCTCCAGGAACTTGTCCAAACCTTTTTTAAACCCAGCTACACTAACAGCCTTTACTACATCCTCCGGTAACAAATTCCAGAGTTTGATTACACGTTGAGTGAAAAAATATTTTCTTTTATTAGTCTTAAATAGTTTACCCTGTAGCTTCATTGCATGTCCCCTAGTCTTTCTATATTCTGATAAGGTAAACAATCGATCTACGTTTACCCGTTCCACTCCGTTCATTAATTTATAGACTTCTATCATATCTCCCCTCAGCCGTCTCTTTTCCAGGTTAAAGAGCCCCAACCTTTTTAGCCTTTCTTCATAGGAGTAGCCTTCCATCCCCTTTACCATTTTGGTGGCTCTTCTCTGAACCTTTTCTAAAATTGCTATATCCTTTTTAAGATACGGCGACCAGAATTGCACACAATATTCAAGGTGCGGTCTCACCATGGAACGATATAGAGGCATTATAATATCTTTTGTTTTATTTTCCATTCCTTTCCTTATCATACCTAGCATTCTATTTGCTCTCTTGGCCGCCGCTGCACATGTGATGGATGCACACCTCTGCAAGGAGGACACTGACCGCCCCATACCTCATAGAGGAGCTGGAGATGGGCACAGCAGCCCTGCGGAGAGAACTTCGCACTAAATACACATGCGCCATCGTGCACAGTTGCACTGCGGCCATGAACGCAGAGTGGCAGGCTCCAGGCCAGCCGCACGAACGCAGAGTGGCAGGCTCCAGACCAGCCGGGGAATCACCAGTCTTCAATTTTCCCCATGGTCAACCAAAGTCAGCACTCTGGTTCACTGCACAACGAGGTGTATCTGACCGAAAGGTCACAGCTTCGAGGCCTGACCGAGGAGCATGTGGGAATTACCATGTATCACCACGGCGCCGCAATGCCTCGGCACGCGGTCAGTGAAGGAATAGATGTGCCGACAGTCAACTAGGCAACCATTGGCCTCACCAGCACACTAAAGGGAAATACCCCACCCCACCCCTGCAGGGAGACCAAACCAAGCTGTACCACTGATCCAGGCTGTGCCCACCCTCAGTAGCACAGGCAATACTGGAAAGCAGGATCAACTGTCCGACGAACCTGCTGGTTGGAACTCCACCCTTCGGTAGCAGCCACCCTGCCCACACGATGTGCAATTATTATGGGCATAACTTGAGGCTCCCTCATCACTCACCGGTCGGCACCAGTGTTTTTACCAATCAGCTGGCTCTACAACACATAACTCTGCGCCTGATCCTTCGACAGCTATCGCCCCAGCATCAGCCCATAATCCCTCCTCAGTGCCTTCCCTCTAGCCTGGACATCCGGCCAGCTTGTCCATTATTCCAGCTGAACAGTTTAATGATGATTCGTGGGACCACGCGCATCAGCTGGATATCTCATCCATGACTCTTGTGACTGCAGGCATGCTCCACTGTCATCCATGATTCCTGTGACCACAGGCATGCTCCACCGTCGGTCCAGCCACGGGTGCAGACAGAGCCGCAAGCCAAGCCAACAGCAAGCACTGTGCTCTAGTGCTGCCAAAGCATCCATCGACAGCCTGCCAAAGGTTCCATCGTCAACCTGTGGTGGCCCATTCTGGGGGCAGGGACACCTGCTCACACTACATGCAACACAACACATGCAGCAGGAACAGACACTCAACGTGTAATCAAAAACTCTGTGATTTGTTATCAGAGGATATAGTAAGAGCTGGTAGTGTAGCCGAGTTTAAAGGTCCATAAACCTTTATTATATCAATGTTTGACCCAATTCAAACATTGTGGAACCTGTGTCTCTTGGGGATACTGCCAGGTACATATGACCTAGATTGGCCACTGTTGGAAATAGGATACTGGGCTTGATGGACCTTGGTCTGTCCCAGTATGGCATTACTTATATCCTTATGTTCTACGGTCTCAAGGGCACATCTGACCAAGTCATGAACTGACGCATGGCTCAGGTCCTTTGCGATATTAATGCTCCAATTGCATCTTTCTTGTAGCACTGCCAATATTGTTGCTGGTCCACTGTAGATATTGCACCGCTGCACCGATCTTGCACCACTCTTGCAGCATTTTCAACATTGCTACCGTGGTTATCCCTGCTCGCAGCATTTAACTCAACGCTACTGCTAGGTGGGGAAGGGGACTCCCTCCGCGGTTGCGTCGTCTCTGGCCGCCCTCTGGACTCCCTCTGCTGTGCATCAGCTATGGCTGCCCTCTGAGACCATTACTCTGCGGCTACCCATTGAGACCTTATACTCTCACAATAGCAGCCGCATGGGTGCGATGTGGGATGGCATGTCTGCACAACGGGATCGCATGTCTGCACGGCGCTCCACACAGCGCTGCATTCTGCACATTCTACAGTGTGCGCGCGCGCACACTGCACATTTGCACGTTGTCACTGCCACCAGTTTCCCAAGGTACATCTTAACCAAGGTACACCTTTACCCAGGGCACACCATTAAAAGCATCCAGCCCTGATAAAGAGTCTCCTGAACCTGATCTCGGCCTCCCCCCTTCCACCACATGTCAGCTTGGGAGGCACCAAGTGTGGCTGACTCATCCTGCTTGTCCTAGGAGAAAACGGAGTTACTTACCTGTAACATGAGTTCTCCGTGGACAGCAGGATAAGTCAGCCACACATACCCGCCCACCTCCCCTTGGAAGGGGCTCAGCCTATGACCAGTGCCCACCTCCTAGCGGCTAAAGCTCAGCTAGTGATGAACTGGCTAGCTAGGGGCGGGCTGGGGGGCAGGGCCAGTTGGCCCATGCTCAGAAGGGCGAAAGCCCTTCTGAGCTATGGAGAGTACTTCCGTCTCGGCGCCGTCGGATGACGTCACCAAGTGTGCCTGTGCTTCTGTATTACATATCCCCCCCCCTTAAGATATTACGGGCTGGCGAACTGTCACTTGCACAGCTCGTAATACGTGATAACGTATCAGCATTAATATGTAACCTTCCTGGTCTGTGTTGCACTGTAAAATTGAAGGCTTGCAACGCTAAGTGCCAACGAGTCAGTCGAGCATTATGGTTCTTCATATGGCTCAACCACTTCAGGGGTGCATGGTCCGTGATTAATAAAATCTTATGCCCAGTAAGGTAAAATCTGAGAGCCTCTACTGCCCACTTAATGGCCAAGCACTCTTTCTCTATTGTAGAGTAGTTCTGTTCAGCCTTGGACAGCTTTCGGCTGAGATACATAATGGGGTGCTCGGTACCCTCAAACTCTTGTGACAAGACTGCTCCTAATCCGGTCTCTGAAGCGTCTGTTTGGACAACAAAAGATTGCCCAAAGTCTACGCCGTGCAGCACCAGGGCCTTGCATAGCCTCCCCTTCAACTGTATGAATGTCTTCTCAGCCTCCGGGGTCCATTTTACGTTATTCGGAGCGTTTTTCTTCAACATGTCTGTAAACATGGCGCTCTCCTCCGCAAAGCGAGGGATGAACCGGTGATAATAGCCTATGAGGCCCAAGAAACTCCTTAGCTGTTTCTTATTCGTCGGTCTAGGGAAATTCCTTACGCTGTCCACTTTACTCAGCAAGGGCCTGACCATACCTTTTCCCACCATATGGCCAAGGTACTTCACTTCCTCGGCTGCAAATAAACACTTTCCCGGGTTCAGCGTTAGCCCTGCCCGTCTCATTGCTCTTAGGACTGCTTCTACCCTGGGCAAATGTTGCGCCACGCTGGTGCTATGTATAATGATGTCATCCATGTACGCTACTGCGTACTCCTGGTGGGGCCGCAAAACCTGGTCCACTAGCCTCTGGCACGTTGCCGCCACTCCATGTAAGCCGAAAGGCATCCTACGAAACTGGTATAGACCTATTGGTGTACTAAAGGCAGTTTTTGGTCTTGATTCTCGGGTCAACGGTATCTGCCAGTAGCCTTTGGTCATATCCAGCGTGGTGAGATACCGCGCTTGCCCCAGCCGATCTAATAGCTCCTCGATGTGAGGCATGGGATAGGCATTGAACAGTGAAATAGCGATCACTTGCCTAAAGTCAATGCAAAAGCATAGGGTCCCATCTGTTTTTTGTATGAGGACGATGGGGCTACACCACAGACTTTTTGACTCTTCAATAACACTCATGTTGAGCATCTCTCGTACCTGGGCTATCACTTCCTTCTTTCTGGCCTCGGGCAACCGGTAAGGCCGTTGCCTCACCAGCTTCCCAGGTGGGGTTATAATCTCGTGAGCTACCAGATTGGTTTCTCCAGGTACTGGCGTCAGGACGTTGGCAAACCTCGCCAGCAACCTGGCTAACTCCTGCTTCTGCTGCAAGGACAATTCTGTACCTATTCTGGGCTCCGGGTTCTCTTTACAATCGGCAAGTTGAGGTCCTAAATCGTCCTCCACTTTTTCTTCGGAGGTGGCAGTCAGGCCTTTCACTTCATTCTGGCCGGTGGACCCAAAGCCGCCAGCTCCACGAGTCGTAGGGGGCAACAGGGGCACCTCTTCCAAGGAGGGGAACCCGACTCTTTCGCAAATGAGTTGAGCCACCCTGTCCCCCACCTTCACTTTAAAGTCCTCGACCCCAAAATTAAAAAGTAATACTTTGACTACCCCCCTGTAGTCGGGGTCTATCACGCCTGTGCCCACATCTATAAAATACTTGGAGGCCAAGCCCGAACGTGGTGCTATTCAGCCATAACAGCCCATAGGCATTTGTATTTGTAGGCCGATGTCTATCAAGGCTTTCCCTTGTTTCGGGACCACTTCCTCTACTGCACTGAATAAATCATACCCCGCAGTGGCGGGTGAGGCTCTCTGTGGGCTCTGCGCCTTCTCAGACACCTTGCAGAATTTTAGGACAAACTTTTGTTTTATTGGTGGTTCAATTTTCAAATGCTCCTTTGAACTCCGACCCGTATTCTTAGGCTTCTCGAATAAGGGACGGGGCACCACTGTTACCATGGCCTCTACGCTTGGGCCATACCCCTGTTCTATTTCTCTTTTGGTCTTCTTGGAAAAGGCATTACTTAAATCTTCAAGCGTGGGAAACTCATCTAGTGCCTCATCTGCTGGTTCCTCTATCTCCCCTAGGGGTTCATCTTTCCCTTCTGGGGGTGCCTCCTCCTCCTCTGGGGGTTCAGCTTTTTCCACTGAGGTTCCTGCCTGGGATCTAGTGGAGACCATACCTGGCTTTGTGTGTAGGCCCTTCTCCATCCCTCTGCAAAACTGGGGCCAGTCCCTACCCAGTACAATATCGTGGGGCAGCTTAGGAACTACTGCCACTAGCACCTCTTTCCGTGTACCTAACCCTTTTACTGAAAGTTTGTACAGAGGATAAAAGGAAGACGCTCCGTGTATACAACGGATCTTAACCCTGCCTTCTGGATGACTCGGTGGTGACCCGCTCCGGGCTTCTATGGCCTGCCAGAGTTTCTTTGAAACCATACTTTGGTCCACACCCGAGTCAAGCAAAGCACTGGCTAAAACACCCTGAACCTCCACATTCAGAAGAAAACCTTCTTGTACGCGTTTACCATTAGCAATTATCAGTGCTGTACGCATCATACAATCTCTTTTCATATGACCTGCTTTACCACACTTATAACATTTTCCTTTTTCCCATTTACTTTCTCGCTTTGACAGACAATTAGTTACATGTTTCACATTTGGTTTTAGCTCCTTTTCTGATTTTTCAAAGTTTGCCTCTCCCAACACGCTGAGAGCGCCCCCTTTTGGCTTACCCACAAACTCGGCCTCGAGATACCGTTCCATATGGAGGGCAGCCTCTGCTGTTGTCTGGCAACTTTGCAAAATCAAAAAAGCACGTATTTCTTTAGGAACTGCTTCCATGTATTGTTCCAACACAATGGCATCTATTACAGATTCAAGGGTTTTTCCTTCAGGAGCGAGCCATTTCCAGGCTAAGCTCCGTACCCTTTGTACCAAAGCCTTAGGTGTTTCATTTGGCTTTAGCTTAGTAGCTCTCAACATTCTTCTATAGACCATAGGTGTCAAACCCAACCTGTCTTGAATAGCTTTCTTGAGCTCCTCATAGCTCGTCGCAAGAGCAGCGGGCATGGCTTTATAGGCCGCTAAGGCCTCTCCCATTAGGGACGTCGCAAGCCTAACTGCCCATTGTTCTGGCGGCCACTTCACATTAAGGGCAACTCTTTCGAACGCCTCGATAAAGTCGTCTATATCATCATTAATTGTAAGTTGTCCAAAGGCTAAAGTTTCACATTGCTGTGGTCCTACCACATAGGTATGCGCGGGTCTTGCTTGTCCTTCCGGCTTCTGGCCGGCAAGCAAAGCCTGGACCAAGTCCACAATCGGTTTTTGCTGGGCCTGGAGTGTTGCAGCAGCCTGTTCCTGGGTGTGCTGAGACATCTCCCGTTGTTTTTCAAATTGGGAGGCCATCCAATGGAACATCTCCTGTGGATCCATCTCTTGTGCTTTCTTCTGCAGAGAAACAAGAGAAAGAAAAGGCCCACCAAGTGCGGCACTACCACTGTTTTTTCAGACTGTCTAGCTTAGGTGCTGGTTATGAGCTCTCTTTCTCACCGGAATCCCCTACACCCACGCCCAAATACCGTTTACCTGAGCATAGTGTAGATTCAGGCCTTGAAAAGGGGTCTTTTCGCTGGTCTCCGGTCCCTCTGGCCGATGCTGCCAGCGATCTCCCACTCTGCTCCTCAGCACACAGCTTTGTAGCTTTGGTTGCTTCCGTTGAAAACCTTTGGTGTATCTCCTGGAGTTTTTCCACTTGTATCCTCTTATATATTTGTAAGTTCTACACAAAAATCCGAAAAACTACGCCACTTGTCATACGCGCCCAAGCCCTCCGCCTAGGGGTCAGAGGGTTGGGGTTGCCATGATATCCTTTATGCAGAAAATGACTATAGCTTTTACTCCCGCTATGCCTTATGGGAGTGGTAGTTTTTAGTCCTCTGATAAAAGGATAGCCGTGAGTCGAGTGTTAGGCAAAAGTTGACAAGAAATTTATTCCCCTTCCCAAACGGACTTAGTGCAGAACAAAACAGTACGCTTTTGCTTGAAGGTTATTTACACAAACAAAATAGCTGTATTTTCATACTCTTGGCTTCCAAAACGTGTAAGGCATTTTTCCATATAACAAAGTAGTAAAACAAAACAGCTTCTTCTTTTTCCTTAAAGAAAAACACTTCCTTTTCTTTGCTTTCCCTCCACGCATTCACACAATCTTTAGTGAAGGGATTTTATGTCGTCTGCCAGGCAGAGCGTACAATCCATTGGAATTGCTTCTGAGTCAGCAGAAGTAAATTCCCTTTGCATATCCTCAACCTCAGAGCTTACTGAGTTTTGTTTTAAGCTGTTACTGCTAGGCTTGGAATGACCTCTCTCTAAGAACTGGGGCGCTTCCCCTGGGTACAGTTCTAGAGGGTGAGGTCTTGTAAGGCTTGTGGCTGTGGAGATTCTTCACCGGCTCTCCCCTAGCTCTCTCCATCTGCTAGGAAATGCTTTATAACTTTCTGCATTTAAATCCAGACTAGAGCACTGCCCTAGCTCTCTAGTAGAAGCTGAGCTTCTTGACTTCCCTGGTTTAGTGTTAGGCTCCCACCTGTATAGACTTCAAAGCCTTTCCTCCGGCAGTGAGATCTGAAGGGCCCCCAGCTCTCTCCGTCTAGGCAGGTTCCTAGTAACCGGCTATGCCTTCTCTCCTTCTGCTCGGCTGGACTCACTTCCTGAACTGCAACCAGGTTCTTCACAGGGTCTCCCACCTTCTGAAGTCTCTGAGCTTCTCCACCTCTCTGAAGCTCTCCGTGTGCCAGTCTCTCCTTCCTGGCCACTGCTTCCTTCTCTGCCACGCCTTCCACTTCTTTGCTCTCTGCCAGGCCTTCTGCTTCCCACCTTCTCTGCCTCCTTCCCCTCCCTTCCTGGAGCTACTGAGCAGTGTTTATATTTCTCCTCTCTGAAGCTTGGCTCGGCTTTTCTAAGCAGGTGAGAGTAATCAAACTCCAAGCTTGCTGCTACGTCAGAGCTTGGGTGTGTCAGCTCAACTGCTCCCTCTCCCTGCTTGCTTCCCTTGTGCAGGCTCTGAGCTGTGTGTGTTGGCTGGCTGTCATTTTTAAAGGTAAAATCCACCTTTCTTTCTACTTCCATAGGCTCTGCCTGTGCTTCTGTATTACATTGTTTATTCACACCTTCAAAAAAACATATCAGATTAGTAAGACAAGATCTTCCTTGTCTAAAGCCATGTTGGCTGTCTCCCATTAGGCCATGACTATCTACATGCTGTGTAATTTTGTTCTTTATGATGGTTTCTACCATTTTCCCCGGTACTGTCAGGCTCACTGGTCTGCAATCTCATATTTCTTTCAGTTCTTTCAGCACTCTTGGATGTATACCATCCGGTCCAGGTGATTTGCTACTCTTCAGTTTATCAAATAGTTGTAATACATCTTCCCGGTGTAGCGATATTTCTCTCAATTCCTCTGCAGTATCACCTTTAAATACCACTTCAGTCTTGGGTAACATCCCTACATCTTCCTCAGTAAAGACCAGAGCAAAGAATTCATTCAGTCTCTCCGCTATAGCCTTGTCTCCTCTTACTGCCCCTTTTACCCCTCTATCATCTAATGGTCCAATTGACTCTCACACAGGCCTTTTGCTATGAATGTACTTGAAAAAATCTTTATTTCGTGTTTTTGCTTCCATAGCAAGTTCCTTCTCAAATTCTTGCTTTGCCTGCCTTATCAATGCTTTGCATTTAACTTGCCACTGCTTCCTTCTCTGCCATGCCTTCCACTTCTTTGCTCTCTGCCAGGCCTTCTGCTTCCCTCCTTCTCTGCCTCCTTCCCCTCCCTTCCTGGAGCTACTGAGCAGTGTTTATATTTCTCCTCTCTGAAGCTTGGCTTGGCTTTTCTAAGCAGGTGAGAGTAATCAAACTCCAAGCTTGCTGCTACGTCAGAGCTTGGGTGTGTCAGCTCAACTTCTCCCTCTCCCTGCTTGCTTCCCTTGTGCAGGCTCTGAGCTGTGTGTGTTGGCTGGCTGTCATTTTTAAAGGTAAAATCCACCTTTCTTTCTACTTCCATAGGCTCTGCCTGTGCTTCTGTATTACATTGTTTATTCACACCTTCAAAAAAACATATCAGATTAGTAAGACAAGATCTTCCTTGTCTAAAGCCATGTTGGCTGTCTCCCATTAGGCCATGACTATCTACATGCTGTGTAATTTTGTTCTTTATGATGGTTTCTACCATTTTCCCCGGTACTGTCAGGCTCACTGGTCTGCAATCTCATATTTCTTTCAGTTCTTTCAGCACTCTTGGATGTATACCATCCGGTCCAGGTGATTTGCTACTCTTCAGTTTATCAAATAGTTGTAATACATCTTCCCGGTGTAGCGATATTTCTCTCAATTCCTCTGCAGTATCACCTTTAAATACCACTTCAGTCTTGGGTAACGTCCCTACATCTTCCTCAGTAAAGACCAAAGCAAAGAATTCATTCAGGCTCTCCGCTATAGCCTTGTCTCCTCTTACTGCCCCTTTTACCCCTCTATCATCTAATGGTCCAATTAACTCTCACACAGGCCTTTTGCTATGAATGTACTTGAAAAAATCTTTATTTCGTGTTTTTGCTTCCATAGCAAGTTCCTTCTCAAATTCTTGCTTTGCCTGCCTTATCAATGCTTTGCATTTAACTTGCCAGTGCTTGTGCTGTTTCCAGTTTTCGTCATTTGGCTCTTTTTTCTATTTCCTGAAAGATGCTTTTTTGGCAGCAACAGCCTCTCTGACCTCACCTTTAAACTATGCTGGCAGTTTTTTGGACTTTCTTCCACTTTTCTTAATGCATGGAATACAGCTGGTCTGGGCTTCCAGGATACTATTTTTCAACAACACCCAAGCTTGATGTAAGTCTTTAACCTTTGCAACTGCTCCTTTTAGTTTTTTCTTAACTATATTCCTCATTTTATCATAGTCTCCCTTTCGAAAGTTAAAAGGTAGTACTGTGGATTTCTTTACTATCCCTCCTCCACTAATTAAATCAAACACAATCATGCTATGATCACTATTCCCAAGTGGTCCCAACACCCTTATTTTTTGCACCAGATCTGGTGTTCCACTAAGGACTAGGTCCAGTATGGCTTCCCCTCTGGTCGGTTCATGAACCAGCTGCTCCAAGAAGCAGTCATTTATTTCATCTAGAAACTTTATCTCCCTAGCATGTCCTGCCGTAACACTGACCCAGTCGATACCGGGGTAATTGAAATCACCCATTATTACTACTCTGCTGTGACTTTTGTTAGCTTCCTTGATTTCTTTGAGCATTTCATCATCCATTTGTTCATTCTGGCCAGGCGGTCGATAGTACACCCCCACTGCCATCACCTTCCCCTTCATACATGGAATTTCAGTCCATAGAGATTCTACAGCAAATTTTGTTTCCTGCAAAACTTTAGTCCTTTCTGAACATACGTCAGAAGAGGGGGATCCGGCCAGCATTTATGAGTGGAGTTGGAGAGATCCATGTGGGGGTTTTTTTCAATTGGGGATCCCACCACCACCAAGAGAACTCTAAAAGTGGTAGTGGGGCAAGGGTAGGTAGCATGGGGGGAAGCTGAGGCCGGTATCCCCAAATGCACCTCTATTTCTTTGCGCCCTGTGATGTGCAATAGAGAGAATTAAATTTAAATGATGACAATTTTCTTTATCTAAAACCAATTTAGTTAGTTATTAAATGGGTAAAGTTCCCTCTTTGAATAATTATTGATAAACACACGATATAACAATTTGTCTTTGCTTTGTAGATTTTCAACAGCAAAACTTTATTATCAGCGAACATTCAGGTTTCAATCATTTCCTTCTTTCCATGAGTTACTTTGTGACACTAAGCATTTAATGTTGCCAAGGATTGATACTTTGTGTACAATTTCTCTCAACAGGTGTTCCCCAGATTATCAGAACCATCCCATTCTCCAGGAGCAAGTAAATATTAGCTCTGTCTTAACTCAATTGTATCCTCACCCTCCCTATGTTTCTTGTGTTTTTTCAAATTTCAAATGTCCACACTACTGGCCAGTTAGTGAACTGAGGTCTTCTTGTCCTCGGGTCAGCAGCCTTGAATTCCATCCTCCCCTTCCTTCGGCGGAGGCTCCTGTCGCTCCCTTGTGGAACCTACTAACCTGACTGTACAAAAAATAAAAGGGAAGAAAACCCTACCTAACAAGGGAATTTAGGTTTAGTCTTTCTATTAACATGCACCTCCCTTGTTCTCTTGCTTTTATTCTTTTCTAACCTGAGCAGCAGGTTTTCTGCTATGTTTCCCTAACTAGCAAAGAAAAAAAATTAAGTTTCCCTGACTTTTGAAACCTCTAATTTGCTGTTTTGTTTAACACTCAGCACACACTCTGTCTCAGTCTAAAAATAAACTTTTCACTCTCAGTTACAACTGAATTTATTTCAGTTGGCAAGAAATAGTCCTGAGGTTTCTCTGTAATCGGACTCTGTGATAGCCTCAATAATCCAGACTTTGCCAGTCCTTGCACTACTGTGATTATGACGTTTTACAGGTTTATTTCACCTAGGGTTGCCAACTGGCTCCAGATGCTCCCGAAAGGCTTGCTCCAGTCCTGGGTTTACCACATTGCATGCAGTTACTTGTAGTTTTCTTTTTCTTATGGAGTGGAATGGAGAAATCAGAACTACATGTCCCTGCATGCAATGAGGTAAACCCAGGACTGGATCGAACCTACCGGGCATATCTGGAGCCAGTTGGTAACCCTAATTTCATCTCAGGGCAGAACTTTTAATTGGCTTTGAAACTTCAGTAGCATAGATTGAGCACTGGTTTGATTCCAGCTTAAAACATGAATGACTGTATTCTCACTCAGCTAACTCTCGTTCATAGTCTGTGGCAAAATTGTGTGGACCACTTCTTCATATGTCCCACTCTCACACACAAAACAGTTCTATTGTTTTACCCTTCAGACCTCTGAATCAGGCTTTTTAGAGGCCTAGCCCCTCAGCCACTTTAAAACAGATCTGTACTCTTTGAATCCCTGGTGGTCTCTGACACAAACCCGTTTCCAAGAGGATACCCCTGCTTCCAGAATGTAACCGTGACATTGTCATGGGGTCTCCCTGGTGACACTGTAGCAGCAAAGCGCAGACAAACCAATGATACCAGGAGTCTGTTCAGAAGGTCCAAATCATTTATTTGTGCACAAGTCTCAAACCAGTCAATTTCAAAATGGCTGAGCCAAGTTTTCAAGCATTACAACAACTTTTATAGACTTCTGTTCCATTCTAGGTATAGAAAAACATTTCATTGGTCCCGGTAACCTCCCGTACCTCCCATACCTCTTCCATTGGTCCCGGTACTGATAAGTTTATCCAATTATGTCCCTTCAGTGGGCATGACACCTGCATACCCCCCTTCTAGTCCCAATTACAATGGTCAGTTCATCAACTTGTTACTTTCACACTCTCAAGGCCATATAGCCAATTTGTGCATGCAGAGGTGCAGGGCTCTGCAACTCATCTGTCAGCACTCCCAATTATATTCCTTGCAGATGTACTTTTTCTTATCAGTAACTTTTAAACATGTTTTTCTGTATTTTTCCATCTTTCAGCTCTGCAGTTCTGCTTATCTCAGCTAATTCAATACTTCTACTGAGTTCTATCTTACAATAGCAGCATATTGGGGGATGTGCAATCCTATGGGCCTCTCCACAGGCTTCATTTACAGGTCAAGCTAGCCATGCTGGCCTGCTTATGTCAGACACCGTGGATCACAGGCCTTCACCTGCCACATTCCCCCCTTTGATTAATCTCACCCTATTACTTAATAAGGTGTTAGAGTTAAATCACCTTTAAAAGAATCACATCATAATTGAAGGATTTCGACTAGGGCTGGCTTTGTATAAAGCCATGATTTTAGTGGCGGTCTTCCGCTCTACTGTACTATCAATAGCATTGTGAATAGAACGCATACAACATGGGATTAAACATGGTAATAAAAAGATAACAGCAACAAGGATTAGTACTAAAACAATGAAAGTCTTAAATCCTCCCACCCATGAAAAGAGGTTAGCAAACCAGTTAGGAAATTTCAATGAGTGCCAAGTCTGTACTGGCACATAAGCATGTCTTTGCATATCTTTAGCAATTTCTTCAACTACTTGACCCTTATCATCTATTTTCAAACAGCAATTAGTTAAATTCAGCTTACCACATACTCCTCCTTCAGCTGCTAACAAATAATCAAGTGCTAAGCGGTTTCTGGTATATAGCAGTGCGCATCTGAGTACTTTGTCTAGCTAAGAGCATAAGAGCATGACTAGTTTCATTAGTTATTATTTCAACTACTGCTTGTAAGCGAATAATACGATTAATCATATAAATTGGAGTACGATAACCATACATACCATCATCATTCCAAGTGGCAGGTCCATAATACTCAATGATTCTTTCTGGTGGCCAATCATCACCTTGCCACTTCTCCCACTTGCCTATTTGTAAGGCTTCTCTTTTCTGTCTTAGTGCTTGCTCTCTTGTGTCGGTGGGTAGTGTATACAGGGTATCCTAATTGTTCTCCATGTTCAGTGTTTAAAAGAAAGAAGGAAGGTCTGATGGCTCCTAAGACACATGCTCCTCCCCAGTGTGGCGGGAGTTGTGCATATGCTCGGTTTCCACAGATCCAATATAGGCCAGGTGGGGCTTGCCAGGCTTGGACTTTGGCAAGGTTAGTCCATAAACCAGCAAGTTCAGGAAATCTGGCTAATGGGTTAGGAGGTTCAGGATGTTTAATTCCTGACCACCATGCTGTCTTCTTGGTCGTGGCATTATAGTACTTCTGGCTAAGACAGACCAGCTGTCCTACCTTCTGGGTGAACTGGGGTCCAGTTCTGGCATAGCAAAGACGTCCAATGATTGAGTGCGCTAACACCCACTCACTGGTAGTCTTGTGTAATTCAGTCTGATTGTAAACTAAAGAATAATTCAATTCTTGGGCTTCCCATGGCCACTGGTCTCCCATTTGGGTCCCACCACAGAAATAGCAATCTGAGATCTTAAGACTAGATACTACTGCTCCGGCTAATTCTAAAAATAAATTCTGTGAGGGATGAGGGATCTCAAACTTATTTACATGCATAGCTTCATAAAAGGTATTATGAATATGATATTTGGATGACTTGTGGGCTTGGGTATTCAATCTGATATACACAATGGTTCCTGGATCTATTGCTCCTCCAGCAATACGTAAACCAAACTTGTATCCTTGTTTCCAAGCATAGGGATTGTGTATACGCAAGTGTAAGGGATTGCAAGCATCTTTCTGACATTTATCATTTGTGGTTGGCTTGGTTAAAGTAGCCATTCATTTATCTATTTTCTCATCAGTTATACCAGTATTCCAGGTAGCATAAAAAACATATCCCCAATACGGGCAATAGTAGTCTGCCGCTGGTGCAATACTATAGCCTGATCCCGTTTTACCTGTACACTTCCACCAATTTGTGGCACCTTCTGGACACATATACTTATGGTCATTTCGATACGCTTTCTCCCATGTACCACAGGTGGAATAACTATCTCTATTAATGGCATTACATGCATCAAAATTCAAAACAGCAGGTTTAGTAATGTCTTTCAGTGGTGGTGTAGCAGCTAGTATAGGTCCATCTGCATCCTTCCATCTTATTTCCAACGTGTAATAGGATGGATTCTGATGCGGATTATAGCATGCTTTGATTTTGCCATGAGTGCAAACATTTAGTTCAGTGGTGTTATAAATACACCGAGTCACTGTTCCCTTGCAGGTATAGTAAGAATGATAAAGCAAAGTCTGAGTTACTTTCAGTCCAGTTCTAGTAGAAGTAATGCAAGCAGTGCATGGAGGTAAAGCATAAGTCAGTTCAAAACCTCCAAAGAAGGCAACCAAGGCAAAGCAAAAGTAAAGATGCATGTTGATGTTGATTGGAGTTCTTCTGAATCCTCAGCTTGCTGATCTTGATCACGGCGTTCTCTTTTCTTTGTCCCGTTTGCTAATGAAGCAATTTAACGGGTGCTGAGTGTTGATTGAAGATCCTCAGGTTGTCCAGTACACATGAACCAACTTATTAGCAATTTCAGTTGGCTTGTGAAGTCTGGCTTAGTCAATGTAGTATCAAAGTAGTGTGTCAAATCACATGCAAATTGGGTTCGTTGAAACAAAACTGTTGCTGCATGGAAAACAGCAATCCTCTTCGAAAGACTTGGCTACTGCAAAGCACTGTGATGAAGTGTCTAAGCTGCTGGTTGCCGTCTCAGAGTAACTCGCAAGGGTGCATCAAGATGCTGTTCTGCTGTCCACTGCTCAGGTTCAGGATCAGCTGCGGGCTTGACTCTGCTGTGGTGGATCCAGGCGTCGATCTCAGCTACCTTTACTGCAGTTGGGGTAGACAGGATGATGGTGTACAGTCCCTTCCAATGGGGTTCCAACGGTGTCTTCTTCCAATCTTTGATCCACACCGAGGTACCAGGCTGATAGGGATGCAAGGGTTCCGTCAAGTTGATGGGCAACTGGTCTTGGATCCACGTATGGAGAGTCTGCAGAACAAAACTAAGAGCTAGGAGTTCTTGTCTGGTTACTTCTGAACCAATCTGGGCTAAACTTCCTTTGACTCCCTGCACTATTGGTGGGGGTTTGCCACACAGGACTTCAAAAGGGGAAAATCCTGTTGATTTTACAGGAGCTGAGCGTATTCTGAGTAAAGCTATTGGGAGCACTTGGGGCCACTTCAAGTGTGTCTCCTGGCAAAGCTTGGACATTTGGGCTTTTAAGGTACGATTCATTCGCTCAACTTTCCCTGAACTCTGGGGTCTGTATGCAGTGTGGAGTTTCCATTGTATCTGCAAAGCTTTTGCTAACTGTTGAGTAACTTGGGAGACAAATGAGGGTCCATTGTCTGACCCTATTACTGCTGGGATTCCGAACCTAGGGACAATCTCTCTCATTAAGACTTTGGTAACTTCTCGGGCTTTCTCAGTTCTGGTTGGGAAGGCTTCTACCCACCCAGAGAAAGTACAAACTAATACTAATAGATAATGGTATCCATTGGCTCTTGGCATTTCGGTAAAATCAACTTGGAGGTTGTGCATGGGAGTTACACCTCCTGACTGAACTCGGGGTGCCGTTATAAGGCCTTGCTTGGCATTATTTTTGGCACAGGTTAGACATTGACGTGCTACTGAAGCTGATATGGTTGTCAATAGAGGGATGTAGAAATGTGGTCTGAGTGCTTTTTCCATAGCACTCTTCCCATAGTGGGTGGCTTCGTGGAAAGCTTTGACAAAGGATGGTCCTAACAATTCAGGAATTACTATTCGTCCAGGGGGTTGACTGCCCTCTTCTGGTGGCAGCTCAATCCATCCATCTTTCAGTATTCCATCTTCTTTGTTACAGTAGTAATCCAATTCTTTGGTGGTATATCGTGGTGTCCATAAATTCAAAGGTACTGGAAACAATGCTGCTTGCATTGGCATAGCTTGTGGGGCAATCTGTCCTGTCATAGCTGCTTGTCGTGCTGAGGCATCTGCAAATCTATTTCCTCGGGCAACTTCTCCTTTTCCTGCTTGATGTCCTTTGCAGTGCATGACAGCTACACGTGTTGGGGCCCAAACTGCATCAAGTAACATCAATATCTCGGGACCATATTTGACTGATTTTCCTCCGGATGTGATGAGTCCTCTTTCTTTATAGAGAGCTCCATGGGCATGCAAAGTAGTGAAGGCATATTTGGAATCTGTATATACATTTAGCACAAGTTTTTCTCCTAACAGCAATGCTCTGGTGAGTGCTATCAATTCGGCTTTCTGGGCTGAAGTGCCTGAGGCTAGAGCTGATGATTCAACTACTTCGTGTTGAGTGACGACTGCATATCCGGCACAGCGTCGTCCATCGAGGATGAGACTGCTTCCATCAACGTAATAGATCTGGTCAGGATTGTCTATGGGCACATCTGTCAAGTCGGGTCGACTGGAGAACACAGTTTCCATGACTTCGATACAGTCATGTTCTGGGAGTTCTTCACTGATGGGTATCAAGGTGGCTGGATTCAAGGCATGGCTCACTTCAAGTTGTATCTGTGGGTTTTCACATAACATGCTCTGGTACTTCAACATTCGGGAATTGGTGAGCCAATAATTAGCTTTTTGTTCCATAAGGGCAAGGACTGCATGTGGCACAGTGACTCGTATGTTCTGTCCTAGTGTGAGCTTATCTGCTTCGCTCACTAGTAGCGCTGTAGCTGCAACTGCTCTCAAGCAAGGTGGCCATCCTTTGGCCACAGGGTCCAATTGTTTCGATAGGTATGCTACAGGTCGCTCCCAATTTCCCAATTTCTGAGTCAACATGCCTAAGGCATTTCCCTGTGCTTCATGTACAAACAAGTGGAAAGGTTTGTGGACATCTGGTAGTCCAAGTGCTGGTGATGACATCAATTCTTCCTTTAACGTCTTGAAGGCTGTATCCTGCTCAAGTCCCCACTCCAGTGGCGACTTCTCTTCTCCTTTTGTGGCTTCATACAGTGGTTTGGCAATTTGGGCAAAGTTGGGTATCCAGATTCGGCAATATCCTGCCGCTCCCAGAAAGGCTCTGACTTGCTTTCTGGTTGTTGGAGTTGGAATTCTACATACTGCTTCTTTTCTTTCTCTGCCCAATCTTCGACTCCCTTGGGTTATACGAAAACCCAAGTATTTCACTTCTTTTTGACATAGCTGTGCTTTGGCTCTGGAAACTTTGTATCCAGCTTCATCTAGTAACTGCAAGAGGTCTTTGGTGGCTAGAATGCATTCCCTTTCTGATATGGCAGCTATCAACAGATCATCCACGTATTGGAGAAGCACTCTCTTCCCCGGAGCTACTGGATAGCTTGAAAGGTCTTGATTCAGTGCAGCACTAAAGATGGTAGGCGAATTCTTGAATCCTTGGGGTAATCTTGTCCAGGTGAGCTGGCCCCCTCTTCCAGAGATGGGGTCCTGCCATTCGAATGCAAACAATATTTGGCTTACAGGGGCTAATCTTATGCAAAAGAATGCATCTTTTAAATCCAGTACAGTGAAATGGGTAGCTTCAGCAGGTATCAGTCCTAGAAGAGTGTAAGGGTTGGGTACAACTGGATGTATAGTTTCAACTGCATCATTTACTCTTCTCAAGTCTTGTACTGGGCGATAATCATCTGTCCCAGGTTTCTTTACTGGCAAAAGTGGAGTGTTCCATGGGGATTGACATACTTTCAGTAGGCCATACTCGAGCAATCTTTGTAGGTGGCGATGAATGCCTTCAATTGCAGCTCTTGGGAGAGGGTACTGTCTGACGTGCACTGGTGTAGCACTAGGCTTGAGGGTTACAATCACTGGAGCTATATGCTTGGCTAGGCCTGGGGGACTGCCTTCTGCCCATACTCCAGGTGGTGCATCGATATTCTTTAAAGTTTGTTCAAAATAGGTGTCTTGGATGGAGTCATCAACGTAATACCTCCATTCTTCTTCTCGGGGAACTGTCAGCAGCATTATTCCTGCTGGTTTGGCTTGGGAATTTACTGTCATTTGCATTTCTCCTTGTTCAGAGAAGGATATTTGTGCTTGAAGCTTGGCTAACATATCTCGTCCCAGTAGTGGCACTGGACATTCGGGCATGTAAAGGAATTGATGAGTTATTTGCTGTCCTCCTAGACTGCATATTCGATTTTGAAGAAAAGACTTTGTAGCTTTGGCACCAGTTGCTCCTATAATGGTGACTGCTTTTGTAGAAAATGGGGCTATCTTTTTGTCTACTACTGAATGTTGTGCTCCAGTATCAACCATAAAGTCCATAATTTGGTCTCCTATTTGTATTCCGACCATAGACTCCTGGAGACCTAAAGCAAACTGGGAGCCCGGTCTGTCCTAATCCACGTCATTCTCATCATGGGCTGGTGTGGCCAATGCTTGAATGGCTCCTCCTCCTCTCTCTCTCGCTGGAATTGTTCTCGATTGGCTCCTCCTCGGTTTCGGGGATAGCCTCGTCTTTCTTCTCGCCACTGATGATCGTTGTCGTCATCTTGCTGGGCGTCTGCAAGTTGCGGGCACGTATCTCTCCAATGTCCTTCCTCCCTGCAGTAGGCGCATTGGTTTACGCCTAGCTTCTGGGTCCGGCCTCCGCCTTGACCCCGCCCTCTTCCTCTGCTCCTTCGACTAGGGACACCTCCCCTTTTCTGTTCAACTATGGCCGCAGCCAAAAAATCAGCTTTCTTCTTCATCTTTCTATCACATTCTCTCTGTCTTTCATTATTACGATTCACATACACTTTATGAGCGACTTCCAGTAACTGTGTTGCATTCATGCCCGCAAACCCTTCTAATTTCTGTAATTTACGTCTAATATCTGGTTGAGACTGGTTTACAAAAGCAGAATTCACCATACATAAACTTCCTGGTGCCTCGGGATCATAGGGAGTATACATTCTGTATGCTTCAGTTAATCTTTCATGAAAATCTGCTGGGCTCTCATCTATACCTTGGATAACTCCTGCAACTTTGGAAAGGTTCATAGCTTTCTGGCCCCCCCTTTTCAGGCCTTGTAAAAAGCCTTGGCGAAAACGGGCTAGGGCTGTGGTTCCTTCTTCTGTATTTGGATCCCAATGGGGGTCCTCATTCGGGAATTCTCTCTGGGCTGCTTCCCGACGGTCTATTATATTCTGCCCCTGTCCCGGAGCTACAGGGTTATCTGCCATCCACTCAATAGCTGCTTTTCTAATTCGTGCTCGCTCTTCTGTCGTGAATAGGGTAGTCAGGAGCTGACGGCAGTCTGGCCAGGTGGGTTGATGGGTTTCCATAATAGTAGTTACTAATTCTGTCAGCTCCTGGGGCTTACTAGTATAGGAGGCATAATGCGACCTCCAATTTAATAAATCAGTTGTAGAGAAAGGGATATACACATAAGTTAAGGGTCCCGCTACCACCTCATCATTATCATTCTTTACGGGCACTCCCGGGACTTGCCGTAAAGGCAGCATTCTGGCCGTAGGTGTCTTTTGGGATCTAAGGGTTATTGTTGTAATTGTCTTCGAAGGGGTCACTTTCTTTTTCTCAACAGGTTTCGCTTTGGGTATACCTTTTGCTAGTTTGCTAGTACTGGCAATCACTTGTACACTGTCCTCCTCGTCTGGGGCATTCTCTTTTTCTCCTTCTTCTACCTCCGTTTCTGACTCACTTTTTATAGCATCCTCTTCTTCTCTTTCAGCTAATTCTTCCTCTTCCTCCCCTCCGGGAGGTGGATCAGGGGTTGGGTCCCGCTCCGGCCGTCGCTGGGGTTCTGGGGCAGGACGCCGGGCTACTCTTATCGGACCTGGGGTTCGGGGCTGCCTGGGGATCATTTCTGGGGAATCAGGATCTACCAAAATGGGCTTCTTTCTGGATTTCTTATCCTGCTCTTTCATTTTGGGCTGTTCCGTTTTCTGTCTAGAATCTGTTTTTGCTAACATTATCCTGCACTGTTCCTCATAACAGCGCTGCGCCCAGGGGGGCGGATCTTCACAAATACTTAACCAAGAATCTATATAGGGGTACTGATCGGGGTGCGCTAGCCGCACTCTACGGTGTATTGACTGAATAATCTCTACATTGAACGTTCCCTCTCGGGGCCAGATGGGGTCTAGATCGGGCCACTCCCTAGTACACAAAATCTGCAAACGGGCTGCTGTCATTTTAATACCATAATCTCCTGAATATCCCTCTTTAAAATGTGCGATCATACATTCTAATGGAGTGTTTCTAGTAGACCCCGCCCCTCCCATTTCGATGTGTGCGCGCAACAACAGACAAAAGGGAAAAGGAGGGCGGACCGTGGGTAAGGGGTCCTCACGGCCCTGGAAACGTATAAGGAATACAAATAACAAGACAGGACGACAATCGCTTCCCCCTTTTCGCGACCTGAACGCGGTCGCCCGGTCAGGAAATGCGCTACTCAGGGGTCCGCCTTCACTTGGTCCGTGCTGCCAGACCTCTCATTCACACTTCGTTCACACAATCATGCTAGCAACGTATCCCAGAATGCATTCGTTTCTATCTATTCTGACTAGTCTTTTTCCCAATTACAAAAAGGATGGGGGTTTCACCCGGCGAATTCCCATGTGGGGTTACTCGGCCCTTCCTTGAGAGGTGATCAAGCTCTCTTACCAATTCCCAATATCTCGAGATTACAAATTCCAAATTCCAAGTTCCAATGGCAGTACTGCTCTTTCTATTTCTGTCTAGACACCAAATCAAAACTATACTCACCGGATCCGGTCCTCAAACTTCCCAAGCAGGCGCATGAGTTGGACCTCGGACTCCCCTCACTCGGGTTCGAGGCGTTGGCTCCAACCGGGCCCGGCACCCGCCGAGGTCCGACCAGCTCCCTCCGATACAAGGGACTGGTGGCGCCAGGGAGCAGCCCTCGTCGGAAGGGCGCGATCCCGGCAGGACCAAGCCTATAGAGGCGGAAAGTCATGGTATATTGCCCTATATACACTTTGATTCCACAACTTCCCGGCCAACGCACCATGAATATGTAGCAGCAAAGCGCAGACAAACCAATGATACCAGGAGTCTGTTCAGAAGGTCCAAATCATTTATTTGTGCACAAGTCTCGAACCAGTCAATTTCAAAATGGCTGAGCCAAGTTTTCAAGCATTACAACAACTTTTATAGACTTCTGTTCCATTCTAGGTATAGAAAAACATTTCATTGGTCCCGGTAACCTCCCGTACCTCCCGTACCTCTTCCATTGGTCCCGGTACTGATAAGTTTATCCAATTATGTCCCTTCAGTGGGCATGACACCTGCATACCCCCCTTCTAGTCCCAATTACAATGGTCAGTTCATCAACTTGTTACTTTCACACTCTCAAGGCCATATAGCCAATTTGTGCATGCAGAGGAGCAGGGCTCTGCAACTCATCTGTCAGCACTCCCAATTATATTCCTTGCAGATGTACTTTTTCTTATCAGTAACTTTTAAACATGTTTTTCTGTATTTTTCCATCTTTCAGCTCTGCAGTTCTGCTTATCTCAGCTAATTCAATACTTCTACTGAGTTCTATCTTACAATAGCAGCATATTGGGGGATGTGCAATCCTATGGGCCTCTCCACAGGCTTCATTTACAGGTCAAGCTAGCCATGCTGGCCTGCTTATGTCAGACACCGTGGATCACAGGCCTTCACCTGCCACAACACCGATCAGGCATCGAATCTTTAGCTTCGCCACAGCTTGGGATTCCAACCCTGAAGTGAACTGGACGTTGGATGTTTTCAATGGTTGCCGTGGCAATGCCCATTAGTTTTAATAGGAAAATATAATTAGAAATAACATATACTCAAAATTATAATACAATCATTAAATACTTCCCCAAAATTGATCTTGTTCAAAGTGACCCTGTTCAAACTCCCACTACTCTACCGTACAACATAGACGTCTAGAACACAATTATAACTCCACAACAATTTTTCCCTGTAGAAATATTTTTTTCATCTACAACTACCCTCTCTATGCCTTATCCCTCACAGATTATCCCTCAGACCCATGAGAGGCATTTTTACAGCTTTTTACTGCACTACAGTACTTCTGCCAAAATGAGGTATTAGCCCTTTAAATGTTTGAACTCCCAGGTTAACCCTCTCAGGCTCTCTTCTGACCACCGCTCCCATTCAGGAGTACCTTCAGGGTTCAGATTGACATGGGGGTCCAATTTCACCAAACCTTTAAGACAATGTCCCTTTAAATTTAAAAGTAAGTACAGAGCAGTATTGCTTCAAAGCCCTCTGACCTACCATAACAGCAGATCCCACTGTTTTCAATCTTACATTTTGATGCTGTGGCCCCTTTAAACAGCCAGAGCACATCCAAGCATAACTCCGGCTTTCTGTTTCATCGCAGCTCGGGCACACGTGCAGCCAACACTGCGATTCAGTGCAGGAGGCCTCAATCTGGCTCCCAGCACCGCAGAGCACCGCAACTGCGTCCCATCTTCATTAAAAAAAGAAAACATGGCGGCTTCCACCACAGCCCTCCCGATGCCGCAAACTTTAGCGGCCTTCTCCCCCCCCCCCCCCCCCCGAGGAAACGATGCAGCCTGGACGCCGTTGGCCACGGGCCAGGCCCCACCAGCCGCAAACTGCAGGTAATTTTATTTTTTTCTTACTATTCATACTCCCCCATCCTCCCCCCATCTTTCACCCATATTCTAGTTCTTCATTTCTTTCCTCTGTACTCATCTCCTTCCCAGCCTCATCTCTCACCTTCTGCTTCTCCGCCTTTAATCAGCCCCAGCTCATTCCCTAGCAGTCATCTTCTCTTCACCTCCAGGCCTTTTCTTATGTCTTACACCCATCCAGGCTTCCATGTCCCATTTCACTTCTCTCATCTCTACCCTCTTTCACCTCCTTCAAGGAAGACTTGTCCCTTCCTGCAGCTCTCATTCATTCCATAGCACTCTGTCCTTTTCAACTGTCTCCCAACCTCTTCCCAAACCCTTCAGGTCCTTCAAAACCTTTCCACAGCCCTATTCATACCCTTCATCCAATCACCTTGTCCCCACTGTACTCCTAATCTCTGCTCAATTTCTTAGCCCCACTATCCCCCCCAAGCAACTCCAAGTCCCCACTCACAATCTCACTCAAGCCCCAAGTCCCCACTTAAACGCCCAATACCCAGCCTATCTTAGAGTCTTTCTTTTGTTTTCTCACACAATCTTAGTCTCCACTTGTCAGAGTTCCTGCTTTCCCACATCCCATGACCCTAGTATGGTTTATGGTTTATTAAACGTTTTGATATAATGCTCTTCGAACATGGTATCATGGCAGTTTACAATAATAAAACCATTAATAAAAAAAGAAAAGAACACCATTTAAAATTAAGAGACAGTATGAAAGAGGTTAACATGGGAAGGAAAGAAAGGATAGGGTGGAGTGCAGAGTATCGAGGAATCCCGGGTGTGGGAATAATTGGGTGCTCGTACTCCTCATATGCTAAGTCATATCAGGGACTATATTAAATGCTTGAAATAGATGGGTTTTAAGAGCCGTTTAAATCTGGGAAAATAGGATTTAAGGCGAAGGGATGCGGGGAGTGAATTCCAGAGTGAGGGTCCTAAGAAGAAGAATGCAGAGTTTGGGGTGCATCTGGAAGGCACCCCAAACTCTGCATTCTTCTTCTTAGGACCCTCACTCTGGAATTCACTCCGCATCCCTTCGCCTTGCATCCTATTTTCCCAGATTTAAACGGCTCTTAAAACCCATCTATTTCAAGCATTTAATATAGTCTAGACGATGTGCATGCATTGAACAGAGTGAGCAAGTGGGGGCGTATGAAATTATGTGGGAAGAGAGATATACCTGAGTTAAGAATCTTGTGAGTTATGGGGAGTAGTTTATAATGGATAAGGTATGGAAACGGAAGCCAGTGGGATTTTATGAACAGCGGAGAAACAAGATCTGACCATGCGGCATGATGAAGAAGGCGAATAGCAGTATTCTGCACTTCTTGTAGGCGCTTTAACTGATATTGAGGAAGTCCAGAATAGATGGTGTCGCAGTCATCCAGTTTTACAATAACTAAAGAAAGCAAAAGTGTGACAACAGCGGACAGCAGAAGATAAGAACGAATGCTACAGATCTAGCGAAGGGAGAAAAAGCAACAGCAGACAGTGGAATTGATGTGTGACTAAAGGATGAGAGAAGATTCAAGTGGGACACCTAAGTATTTAAAGGTTTGTACTATGGAAATTATTGCACAATCGCTCTGATCCCACGTGCCAGCAGGATTCTACTCCAAGATCATTCAGCAGAAACTACAACCATACCTGGAATGAGAACTGCCTGAAGTGCAAGCAGGGTTCAGGAAAGGGCAAAGAACGAGAGACATCATCGCGGATGTGAGATGGATCCTTGAAAAGACAAAAGAATACCAAAAGGATATCCATATGTGTTTTATTGACTACAGCAAGGCTTTGGACTGTGTAAACCATGAGAAACTCTGGGCCACATTAAGAAGCATGGGTATACCAGAACACCTGATCGCTCTCTTGCACAACCTTTACATTGATCAAGAAGCAACAGTTTGAATGGAACGAGGAGAAACAGAATGATTTAAAATCAGCAAAGGTGTACGACAAGGCTGCATACTTTCCCCCTACCTCTTTATTTTAAATCCAGAACAAATTATCAAAGAAGCAGGACTGTATGAAGACAACCGAGGTGTAAAGATTGGTGGAAGACTCATCAACAACCTTCGCTATGCTGATGATACCACAATACTGGCTGAAAGTGAAGACAATCTGAAACATTTGCTTCTCAAGATCAAGGAATATAGTCTTAAAATGGGTCTGCATTTTAATGTTAAGAAGACAAAGATCCTGACAACTGGCAAAATCAATAAGTTCATCATTGATGGAGAAGAAATTTAAATAGTTTATTTTTTCATTTGTTTTTATATACCGCTTTGTCTTGGAAATCAGAGCGGTTTACATGGAACTTTTGAACTACTGTGCAATGCAGTTTACAAGAAACAATAAACACTAAACACTTACAGATAACAATTGCAGTTAACAATAACAATAAGTAAGGTAACTATTTACATGTTTACGTATTCTTATTACTTTACAAGAGAGTGAGTGGCAACAGTGAGAAAATGGTGAGAGTCACTGTAATGTTGACAGGAGGTAAATAAGAAATTTATTGCTGTTGATTACATTTATAGTAGTCCATGAAGATGAATGTCTTGAGATGTTTTCTGAATTGAGTGAGGTCTTAAATTTCTCTTAGAGTATTGGGTACGTTATTCCAAAGGACAGGTGCGTAGAAGGAGAAGGCTCTGTTGGTGATTGATTGGTTTGTTTTTCTTACATTTTTTGGATGAATAGAGTGTTTTTCAGGTTGTCTCTTGCTGTTCTTGTGTGTTGCTGCATGTTTATCAGTGTGCTAAGGTATGCTGGTGCAATCTTGTTTATTATTTTGTAGATGTTCATAAGGGCTTTGAATTTGATTTTTTTGAGAATTGGGAGCCAGTGGAGTTGGAACAGAACGGTTGCTGTAGTCAAAGTGTGGGCAAATCAGTGCTTGAGCTACAGAGCAGAAGTCAGTGTGGGAGAGCAGTAGTCTCAGGTGCTGTACCATTTTGGTTTTATGGTAAATTGCATGGGTGGTCTGGTCAGGTCAAGCTGTTGATCTAGATAGATTCCAAGGTATTTTATTTCTTGTGTCATATTCTTTACATGGGGTGAACAGGGAGGGTTGAATGCTTTGTTCCTAGTAATAATGAGTGTTTCTGTTTTCTTCAGGTTGACTGTGAAGTTAACTGAATTGAGCCATTTTTTTAAGTGCCATCAAGTCAGTGTTGACTCATAGTGACCCAGCTACCTCTGGGTTTTCTTGGCAATGTATCACCATAAGTAGATTGCCAGCCTTTTCGTCTGAGGCAATGGAGGGTAGAGTGACTTGCCCAAAGTCACAAGGAATGCCAGTGGGAATCAAACCCTTGATCTTCTAGGTACTAGGCAGCTGCTCTAACCACTAGGCTGCTCCTCCCTAATTGAGCCATACAGTGACATCATTGAAGCAGTTGATGATCTTCTTGTAAGATGGGTCTGAGGTGTCAAAGGCTGTGAATAACATTATATAATCTGCATAAATTCTGTAGTCAAAATCATGTGATTGTATAATTTTGCAGATAGGTTGAAGATATACAGGGTGGCCCAAACAAAGTGAGAACATCTCGTAGCATATAAGTTATTTAAAAATTCAAAAAGACAGATGTAAATGATTGACAAATTTAAAAAAAAAGATGGTGACTGGAAATTGTCGAAATAAAGACGTTATATAGCTAAAAAAGGTAAATAAGTAAACTATTTAAGCGTTTAATTTATGAGATGTTCTCACTTTTTTGGGCCACCCTGTTATATTGAAAAGTAATGCAGATAATGCAGATCCCTGGGGAACGCCCTGAAGTTGGCTGAATAGGTTGGATAGGTTGTTGTCGAAGTGCACTTGTTGGGTGTGGTTGGGCAAGTAGTTTTGGAACCATCGTAGAGTAGTGCCACCTATGCCAAGGTGCTTTAGGTGGTTGATTAGGATCTTGTGGTTTACAGAATCAAATGCCGAGGATATATCGAGGAAAATGAGGATGAATGTATGTCTCATGTTGTCAATTTCTTGTATGATTGTGTCAAATAGGGATTCGACACCATGATGTGCTCTAAATCCGTATTGATGAGGGTCAAGTGGAGCACTTGAGTCAATGAAGTCCTGGAGTTGCAGGAGTACTGATTTTTCAGTTTTTGACAGCTTTAACTTACTTGGATCAACAATCAATAAAGAAAGGACTAGCAGTCAAGAAATCCAAAGACGTATTGCTCTTGGTAGAAGGGCTATGAAGGACCTAGACAAGATTCTTAAGAGCAGAGATGTCTCTCTCCATACAAAGATTCGACTTGTTCAAGCCATAGTATTTTCAATAATGTCATATGGATGCGAAAGTTGGACAGTGAAAAAGATAAATAAGAAGAAAATTGATGCCTTTGAAT
The DNA here is from genome assembly GCA_033557465.1 of Ichthyophis bannanicus. Taxonomy (NCBI): domain Eukaryota; kingdom Metazoa; phylum Chordata; class Amphibia; order Gymnophiona; family Ichthyophiidae; genus Ichthyophis; species Ichthyophis bannanicus. Next base: position 82,211,987 of record CM066039.1, read on the forward strand.
TATGGTGCTGGCGATGAATACTGTGCATATCATGGACTGCCCAAAGAACAAACCAGTCAGTACTAGAGGAGATCAAACCTAAGCTTTCCTTAGAAGCTCAGTTGACAAGACTTCGACTTTCATACTTTGGACGCATCATGCGAAGAGAGAGATCATTGGAGAAAGACACAATGTTTGGCAAGGTAGAAGGTCACTGTAAAAGAGGAAGGCCGGCAGCGAGATGGATCAATACAATAACAGCAGCTATGGATAGCACTCTATCAACATTGAGTCGCTTGGCTGAAGATAGAACAAAGTTTAGGTCAACTATCCAGAGGATTGCCAGGAGATGACACCGACTCAATGGCACTTAACAATGCTGTGGGAATAATGGTACCTTCAAGAGAGGGGGATATAGATGGTGGAGTAAGTGAACTGGACAGCCAGAATGCTGAAGTTTTTCCTGCATTAAGGTGTAAATTATTTGATTTCAACCAAGAGGCCACTCTGCTGAGACACGAGTTGATTAAGGAAAGATCAGATGAGAGGGGTGAGTATGAAACAGCAGCAGGATATGATCCACATAAAAATAGGCAGAGACACCCTGCTTCTGGATGAGCATGGCAAATGGAGTGAGGAAAACATTGAATAGCAGAGGAGCCAGACCTGACTCCTGTGAGACACCACAGTGAAGGGAGAAGATGGAGGAGGTGGCAGATTGGAAAGATATATAGTATGAACGGAAAGAGAGAAAGGAGTGGAACCAATGAAGAATGGTGGACCATAGCCCAGTGATGGAAAGGCATGAGAGAAGAATGGAGTGGTGAACTAGATCAAACGCACTAGATAAGTTGAGCTATACTGCCAAAGTGATATTCCCCTTCTCCCAATATGTGCGTGTTTCATTTAATACAGATAACAGAATCGTTTTCTTGCTGTGGCCCAGACTAAAATCCAATTGCTGTGGATGGAGAAAATTAGTATGTTCAAGATGATTGAGAAGTTGGGTGCATACAAGTTTTTAGAGTAGCTTAGATAAGGAAGATTAGAGACTGGACAGAAGTTGGCAGGGGAAGCAGGATCCAGTGAAGAGCTTTTCAATAGAGGCCAGACTACAGCAGTTTTCCAGGATGCAGGAAAGAGACCAGTGGAGAGCTATTGTTGAAGAGGATTTGAATGTATGGGAGGAATGCCAGAGAGGGTTCAGAGATCCAGGTAGAGGGAATGGGAACCAGAATACATGTAGTTGGAGATGATGAAGAGATAACCTTTTTTTAAGGCAGACATTGTGACCGGATTGGATCTCGACCAGGAATGAGAGTGACGGAATCAGACGAGCCATCAGAGGAAACTGTAGAAAGAAGGTCATCTGGCATAGGCAAAGAGCAAGGGGGGCTGGAAGGAGGAAAGCCTTGTCGAAGAAGAGTGACTTTGTCTGAGAAGTATTGAGCTAGCTGCTCAGCAGAGGGTACCATTGGTAAAGAGGAATGTAATGAGGGATGTAAAAGGTGAGAAACTATTAAATAGAGTTGTTTTGGTTTGTTGTTGGCTTTGGCAATGAGTTGGCCATGATATTGTTCCTTTGCTACTATAATAGTCTAACAATAGCAGATATGTACATTCCGAAAAGAGAGCAAGAGAGCATGTGTGCAGAACTGGCGCCAAAGCATTCGATGGAACCATACTGTCAATGGTATCCTTGAGGGTCTGATTCCAAAGGGAAGCCTGCTGATTTGGGCAAAGTGAAGAAAAATCTGTGGGAAAAAGCATATCAGCTGGGGGGGGGGGGGAGTTCTGATGCAGAGGGAAGAAGGGGCCAGGGCAGGAGAGGATGCAGGATGCGAGACATGGAAGAAAACACAACAATGGTCCATCCATGGTAGAATAAGGCTGTGAAGATCTATGATATCTGCCTTGGAACCCAATGAGGTAAGGAGAAGGTCAAGTGTATGCCCTGTGTTAAGGGTGGGGAAATCAACATACTGAAACAATGCTAGGTCCAACATGAGGGATAGAAACCTTTTATCCCGGGAATAGGCTGGTCCATATGAAAGTTAAAGTCCCTGAGAATGAGAAGATATGGAAATGCAGTAACCGTCTCCTGCAAGGTGGTGCAAAAGCAGTCCCATAAAGGGCAGGAGGGGCATAGACCAAAAGAATGTGGCTAGTGAAGGGAGGGGGTAAGCGAAGCAAAAGCACTTCAGAGTAGTACAGCGTCGCAGCTGCAGCAATCTCACTGATACCTAGGGAATTGCTGAAGACAGCAGCTTTACCACCACCCATCTTGGACGAGCGGGAGGTCGATAGTGCCATGAAACCAGGCGGTAGACAGCGGTATAAAATAGATTCTTCACTGTCTTTGAGCCAAGTCTCCATGAGGAAAAGCAAATCCAAATCATGCTGCACAAAGGGTCATTGATGAGAGATGTTTTCCCACGTGTAGACCGGCGGTTAAGCAATGCACATAGAATGGTGAGAGTAGGTTGGACCGAGGAAAGCGGAGTAGTCACCTATAGCGGAGCAGAGGCTAGAGGTAGGCAGAAAACTAAATTGTCAACAGACTGGGATTGAAAATGAGTGGGGTGGGGAAGAGGGATACCCCCAGAATACTGGGATGTGGGAAGCCATGAGAAATAATGGTAAGAAACTTGCCAGTAATATCTAGATAAAGTACAGATTAAATGTAGTCAGAACCCTGCCGGCCCAGTCATCACTCGGAGCCCCTGGATCTGCCCTTCCCTCCTTCCTCCTACTCCCCTTCCCCAGCACCTGCCCATTTACTTCCTTCTCCAATATTCATTAACGCTGTCTTTCCTAAATTTAACCCAGCACGTGTTATATGCCTCCCTGCTTTTTCCCTCATCATATATGTCCTCCTCTCCATTCTCACTCCCCCAGCATCTCCCTCTTTTTCCCACCCTGACCCTAGCATTTTCCAAAATCAGCCCCCTTTCAATCCCAGGACCCCAGTCCTAGAATTAGCTCCCTTCTAGTCCTAGTTTCCCACCCAAAGTTTCCTTCTAGTCCCAGCCCTTTTCCAGTCCCATCTCTCCTTCCCCACTATCAGTTCATTTCCAGTCCCAGATCCCCTCCAATCCCAGTATCAGCCTAGTTCCAGGACCAGCCCCTCAGTCCTTGTATCAGCCCATTTACAGTCCCCCAGTCCTAATATCAGCTCATTTTCAGCATCAGTCAGCCCCCCATCCCCTTTATCAATCCATTTACAGTCCCTCCAGCCCATTTCCAGTCCCAACTCCCCAGCCCCAGTATCAGCCAATTTCCAGCCCCCCACAGTCCCAGTATCAGCTCATTTACAATCCCAGCCACCCTTTGCCCCTCTCTGCAGCAATACAGCCATGGGAGCCTTTAAGCAAATGCTCCTATGGCTGTATTAATGTTTGAAACAGCTGCAGCTCCGGAAACAGAGGGAGCCAGTGAGGCAGGCTTCCTGTGCCCCTATTGTGTTGTGCTGTGAGCCAGTGCTTCACTGGTTCACCTCATAAGCCGGCACTTTCTCTGCCTCTGCCTCTCCACTCCCTCCTCCCAACACACACACATAGAATATAGGCAGATCTTTTAGAATAAGGGGCAACACATTAGAATAGCAATGAACAGAGTTCCTACTTTTCCTAACTCACCAATCACAGAGTTCTCACTGTCCCCCAACTTTAAGACTCTGATCCACTTCCCAATACCCGAATTCCCACACTGTCAAGTACTCAATCAATCCCCAAGTGCCCACCATTTCCCAATACACAAGTCTCAACTCTCATTCCATTCCCTGCTATCTCCTCTTCTCCTATCTAATTTACTACGCTCTGCCCCCAAATCCAAATCCAGACCTAAATCCCAATGCTCTCCCAACCAGGGCTGGCCCATCCACTAGGTGAACTAGGCAATTTCCTAGGTCAGCAGGCCCCAGTGGGTCACATGGTAGTTCAGCAGCACCCCCTGGCATTCATCTTCTCATGTGGTGTGCGCTGGTGTGCTCACGGCCTGCCGCTTCCGCCTCCTCCAACAAGAAGTTGCATTGGAGAGAGGCAAGAGCAGCAGACTGTAAGCGTGCCAGCACAGGCACTTTAAAGCTCGGCACAGTGGAGTGATCGCCATGCCCCCTTCCTCCCAAGCAAAAAACGGCTGCCGGAGGGGGAGTGGCATGGAGGGTCTAAATCCTCGGGCTGACTATTCCCAACAACCCATTCCCTTCAACCCTCTCTTTCTTGATCCTTCAGTTTCCACTGTTCCCTTCCCCTCTCTCACCTGAACAATGCATGAGCCCCACTTATCTCTCCCCCAGTCCAGCCTCAGTCCCTGAGTCCTCCTGCTGTGCACCTGACCCAATTTGAGCTTCATTTTCTCTCTTGCCTGGACTCAATCCAGGAATTCTACACTTTTCCCCTCAGCTCAGTTCCAAAGTTTACACTATCTCCTCCCCCATCTAAATCTCAACTGCCCACCTCAATTCTTGAGTCCCCAGTGGCACCTCCCCTTCACATAACTCCATTGCTGGTCCTTCCTGCAATATCTGCCAGCCCTCTTGCCCTCTGCATCCTCTGTTCTCCTTCACAGCTGCCAGGACAGCACATCATCAGTCCGACATCTACCAATAATGCCGTCTCCTTCCCTCCCTTGAGGTTTACAATGGAGTTTTAATTTAAACAAGGGGAAGAGAAGCACCAGCAGGCAGGGGCAGGTCAAATGCACTGAACTCAGGCACAGAATGGTGGCGGCCCATGTTTATTTTTATTTTTACCATGGTTCGCTGTAGCACAGTGCTGCCACATGAGAAAAAAATCTGAACGCCATAGGTGACATCACATCCTGCCTTTCCTCAGAAACTGCTCGCCTGTGCCCCACCTCCCCTGGAACATCCCATTCAGGCACCCGATGGCCCAGTCTAAAAGAGAACCCCTTTTAGGCTGGGGGCACCACAACAAGAAGGGATGTGACTGAGGCAGCTGCCACCCCCAAAACTGTGGCACTCTAGGCAACTGCCTAGTTCACCTAGTGTTAACACTGACCCTAACCCATAAAAAAGAAGGTATTTAGATCCTATGTAGCAAATGTGCCATATTATAAAACCACTAACTCAGAGGACTTGAGCAGCAACAAACTATGAAATGGCAGCACTGCAAATATTGCTAAAGGTTCTAGAACAGAGCAACCAAGCTACCCAGTTTCAGGAGGGAGACATTTTGGCCAGCTCTGGTTTTCAAACTGCATTGTTTGTAATCCCTCATTCTGTCCATTTAAATCAGTGCTGCTGGTCTTATAACGCATCAGGATAAAGTTGTCAGAAACTCAGGACTGGCCTACTACCTTCCTCCTGGAAATGGATAACTTGGCAACTCTTTTGGAAAAACAGAACAAGCTTGATTTATTTTATTCATCTATTATACTGCCTTGCGCAACATGGTATTAAAGCAGTTTACATAAAATTATAAACATAAAATACTATAAAAACATAAAGTACAGTTAAAACATAACATAACACTTAATAGTATATTAACTCCTATTTTTCTGACCAACTTCCTCGCCACCCAGACACTACATGCTAGCAGAAATCTCTCACCTCAATCACACACATGCAGAATATGTACACATCTTCACCAAATGCAAAATAAGTGCCTATGAATTAGAAATAGAAACATGCAGACAAAATCGGAAGCCCCCAGAAGCCAAATCATGGACAATGCAAACTGGATAAAGAAAAGCAGACAGGCATTTCCACCGCTACTGGGCAAACTGCGAGGTTATAAGAAATGAACATTCCCAAAGTTGACATATTCCAATCTATAAAAACTGAAAATAATGCGCTTTCTGCTTTTGTAGTCTGGCGTGCTACCTGCTGCAGGGTACATGTTATTCCTATGGGCACGGTGGCAGATAGTGTGTGCTAATATATAATAAACATGGCCTTTTATTTTTAATTGTCTTCATCCTGGTCTCTTTTAGACGTCTCCCAAATTCTTTTTCAGAGTCCCCTTTTCATTTTCCATTTGTTCTCTCACTCCTGTCTTCTTTATATCTGTTTCTGATATTGATCTTTCTCTTTCATCTTTTTTTCTCCATTTTTCTCTTTTCTGCTGGAGCCTCCACACACTACTCAATCTATACCCCTCCTTCTCACCCTCTCTAACTCTACAGCTCTCAGTCCCCATCATTTTACTTTTATATATTTCAAATTTATAATCTGTGGGGTTGATGCAATAAAGTGCAGGAGGCTTTGCACAGAGTTCAATGAAGCTTTTGCCCATAGCCTTCTGTGCTACTGATGCTGCCCAGTGCACAGCTCATTTAAATGCCATGGTAATGAAGGGTTTAGCTATTAAACCCAGATGCAAAGAAGAGCGCAGAAGACCTGAAGGCTGAGCGCAAGGCTTTTTAACGCTGGCGTTTCAACGACAGGTCTTCAGAGGAGGAATAGGTTAGCTCATTCTTCTGCAGTCGGCCTTGGTGAGGATTTCATGCCTATTTCTTCTCTTTAATGTGAGCAAATCTATTATACATTGTGCAGCATATTTTAGGAAGAAATTGGCCCGCAAGCAGGGTGTTGGGGCCCTAGCCAGACCTTAAGCTTTATAATCCCCTAGTTGTCAATATCTATTGTTTAGTTTTGAATACTCTGCTCTTTACCATCCCCCCCAGGCAACTGCCTATTTTGCCTAATGGTTGGGCCAGCTCTGCTCCCAAGGCAATCATGCATTGTTGGAAAGTCATGAAAGATCTGCTTTCAAGCTGGGTTGCTCTATACAAAGCTGGTAAACCTTGGCTTTGTCATTGAAGAACATAGAATCCTTATGTCAAAAGAAGAACCTTAAGGCCTGGTCTCGATCATGCTCTAATATAAAAGAAACAAGCACTGATTGCCTCAGAGGACTGCAACACTGCCAAACTACAGTCAGCTCTTAATTGTCCACTGTCATGTCTCCCTCCATCTGAGGAAACCACTTACTTATAGAGAGGAACGTAGGACTGGCAAGAAAACCTCTGCAGGATATTTCAAAAAAGTATCTTTTGCAACATATCCAAAAGAGGAAGAAGATGAGATTTAGGAATGTTGGTAAACCACAAGTTTCTTTTCCTAGCTGAGTTATTCAGTACCTCTGTTATGTTCCAAAGTACAGTGTTGTCTTTAACGAGGACATCACTAAGTGCCAGTAAGCACCAGTTTTAGCCTCACAGCCAATAACCTCCTTTCTTGTCTCCGAATATTAGAATTTTGAAGGAAGATTTCAAAGTTGATCCCTGTGGAAATTCACACCTGATGAACGCAAGCAGTTAAAGATGTCTCCATATCGAAAACTAATATGCATATTTGATGCACAATGATACTGGGTGATGGAACTGGCAAAGGGACAAAAAAAATATAACTTTTGTAGGAATAAGAGGAGAGCTTACTTATGTACCTCCAGTTCTTCTAGTTTCCCCTCTCACTTCCGAGGCTTCTTCCAGGTTCATTCTGTTCTTCCACACTTTGAGAAAACTCTGTGAAGACTGAAGCAGAATCCGTGACACAAACGCCCCACAGGCCATCAAATACAGCCCTTGTTGTAACTGCCATGTTATCACTCAGGGTTGTGAAAAACACAGCACCGACTACTGACTCAATCAGAACTTGGGGGGGGGGGGTGAGGGGGGGGGTCCATCCTTCTGGAGCTCAGTATTGCCTCTGACACAGCAGACGTTGCTCCTTAGGATTCAAGGTAATTACAGTTTGGGAGACAATTCCCTCCTTCCTTTTCCTTCCTACAGAGATGAGCCGTCAGTCACGCCGCAGGCATCTTAGTTAGCCTTCTTCCCACCTCTCCTCCTTACCCTTCCACCCCTCTCCTATTTCCTGTCTTTCCCGCCTTCTTCTCCAGCCCCCTACTTTCTGCATGTACTGTAATTCACCCCCTCTGTGCTCCTCCCCTCCCCAGCAAGCATTGTCTCATCCCCAGTTCCTTTATTGCCATTCATCCTTTCCCTGGCCTCAGGGGCGGCGCAAGGGGTGTGCGGGGCCATGTGCGGAGACTTGGTGCGGGGCCTCATTTGCATAAGTGACCTTATTTGCAAACATATTTGCATAATGTTACCATATACTAACTTTTAGTAAACATGTCTCTTAATGAGTGTATGGATAAAGAAAGGCTAAAAGATTTCTACATTACTATAATCCAGTGCCAACCGCCAGGCACATTAGGAACTACTACAAACGCTGCCCATTTAGAACCCATAGCAAACCCACGGTATCCTGACAGCATTACCAGGACTCACAAAGCACCATACCCTACCTATCAAAAGGCAACACTGCAAATATTAAACCAATACATTTCAGAGAATACTGGGGAAAGAGAACAAGTGGCAATGTCAAATAGGAATTACATAAACAGAATACCTCAGCTCAGTTACACATGCAGAACATAGACCATCACCAAACAAGGAATCACAATTTAGAAACAGGAAGGCAATAATTAAACTGGGAACCCCAAAAGCCAAACTTGGAATGTACAACAACACTGTAGAAATAAAACTATAAATTAATTTCCTCTTGTACCAAACAAAGCGCAGACGTTAATGATGCACATTTCCCAGAGCTTTCATATTCCAGTTAATAAATTAAAAATAAAGAGATATCTTTCTACCTTTTGTGCATTTTTTTTTCAGTTGCAATTGCTCCAGCCACTTTCTTCTGGTTTCTTCATGTTTTCTGCTAACTCTCCATCGTCTGCTGTCCATTTGTCCTTTCTTCTCTCTTCTAGTTTTTTTTTCCATTCTTTCTCTCTACATCTGCTTTAACATACTAATCTTTCTCCTTTTGCTCTTTCCTCATTCCTATTTCATCCACACAAATTTTACCCCTCCATCTTCAATCCCCACTTACTCTCCCAATACCCGGCCAATTGTAGATTTTTCATCTCTCCCACACAAAATATTTTTCCCCTCTCCATTTTACTCTCCCAGCCCCATCCCATTCTAATCCTCCCCCAACATCAGCTCCCTTCTAGTTCCAGTCTCACCCAGCATCCATTCCCTTCTAGTCCCTGCATCAGCCCATTTCCAGTCCTAACCCCCCATCAGCCCATTTCCAGTCCTAGCCCCCCCATCCATTTCCAGTCCGAGTCCCTTCATCAGCTCATTTCCAATCCTAGCCCCCCATCAACCCATTTCTAGTCATTTCCTAGCCCCACCATCAGCCCATGTCAAATCCTAGTTCCCCTCCACTCAGCCCAATTCCAGTCCAAGCCCCCCCATAAGCCTACTTCCAGTACTAGCCCCTCCATGAGTCCATTTCAATTCAAGCCCCCACCACAGCCCATTTCCAATCTTAGCTCCCCCCAACAGCCCATTTCCAGTCCTATCCTAGCTGCTCCATCAGCCCATTTTCAGTCCTAGCTCCCTTCCCTCACAGCCCATTTCCATTCCAAGCCCCCTCCCCATCAGCTATTTGCAGTTCAAGCCTCCCCTTCCACTCAGCCCATTTCCAGTCCTAGCAACCCCCCAACCCATTACCAGTCCTAGCCCCCCATCACCCCACTTCCAGTCCTAACCCCCCATCACCCCATTTTCAGTTTAAGCCCCCCCTATAACCCATTACCAGTCCTAACCCCCCATCAGCCCAGTTCCAGTCCTAACCCCATCAGCCCATTTCCAGTCAGCCCCCCATAGCCCATTGCCAGTCCTACCCCCCCCATCAGCCCACAGCCCATAACCAGTCCTAACCACATCAGCCCACCTCAAGTCCTAACCCCTCCCCATCAGCCCATTTCCTGTCCTAGCCCCCCCATAGCCCATTATCAGTCCTAACCCCCCCATAGCCCATTGCCAGTCCTAACCCCCCCATCAGCCCACAGCCCATTACCAGTCCTAACCACATCAGCCCACCTCAAGTCCTAACCCCTCCCCATCAGCCCATTTCCTATCCTAGCCCCCCATAGCCCATTATCAGTCCTAATCCCCCCCCCATAGCCCATTACCAGTCCTAACCCCCCCATCACCCCCATTTCCAGACAGCCCCCATCAGCCCACAGCCCATTACCAGTCTTAATCCCCCATAACCCATTACCAGTCCTAACCCCCTCCCCAACAGCCCACAGCCCATTACCAGTCCTAACCCCATCAGCCCACCTCAAGTCCTAACCCCTCCCCATCAGCCCATTTCCTGTCCTAGCCCCCCCCATAGCCCATTATCAGTCCTAACCCCCCCATAGCCCATTACCAGTCCTAACCCCCATCACCCCATTTCCAGACAGCCCCCATCTGCCCACAGCCCATTACCAGTCTTAAGCCCCCCATAGCCCATTACCAGTCCTAACCCCCCCAACAGCCCACAGCCCATTACCAGTCCTAACCCCATCAGCCCACCTCTAGTCCTAAACCCTCCCTATCATCCCATTTCCTGTCCTAGCCCCCCCCCCATAGCCCATTATCAGTCCTAATCCCCCCATAGCCCATTACCAGTCCTAACCCCCCATAGCCCATTACCAGTCCTAACCCTCCATCACCCCATTTCCAGACAGCCCCCATCAGCCCACAGCCCATTACGTCTTAACCCCCCCATAGCCCATTACCAGTCCTAACCCCCCCAACAGCCCACAGCCCATTACCAGTCCTAACCCCATCAGCCCACCTCAAGTCCTAACCCCTCCCCATCAGCCCATTTCCTGTCCTAGCCCCCCATAGCCCATTATCAGTCCTAATCCCCCCATAGCCCATTACCAGTCCTAACCCCCCCCATAGCCCATTACCAGTCCTAACCCTCCATCACCCCATTTCCAGACAGCCCCCATCAGCCCACAGCCCATTACGTCTTAACCCCCCCATAGCCCATTATCAGTCCTAACCCCACCATATCCCATTACCAGTCCTAACCCCCCATCACCCCATTTACAGACAGACACCATCAGCCCACTGCGCTTTTCCTGTCTTAACTCCCCATAGCCCATTACCAGTCCTAACCCCCCCACAACAGCCCACAGCCCACCTCAAGTCAAGTCCTAACCCCCTCCATAGCCCATTACCAGTCCTAACCCCCCTCCCATCGGCTCATGGAAAATTAAAAAAAAAAAAAAAAGCTGGCTGCTGCCGCTGCCGCCACAGCAGCAGCAGAATGGAGTGTCCCGCGGGGCCCCCTCTGCCCGGCTGAGCCCCTGTGCGCTGGCTTTCAGATACGCGAAGGGAGAGTGTCTCCCTCACATCTCTGTTAAGCCCGCAGGGGCAGATGGGAAATTTCCCATCAGCCCCTGCTTCCCATCAGCCCCTGCGGGCTTAACAGAGACACGAGGGAGACACTCTCCCTTCGCATATCTGAAAGCCGGCGCAGAGGGGCTCAGCCAGGCAGAGGGCGCCCCGCGGGACACTCCATTCTGCTGCTGCCGCTGCGGCAGCAGCAGCAGCCAGCTTTTTTTTTAAATTTAATTTTTAAAAAAGCAGAATGTTCTTTGCGCAGGGCCCCCTGAAACGCGGGGCCCTGTGCAAAAAACCTTCTTGCTCAATGGATGGGCCGGCCCTGCCTGGCCTCCAGCCATTTTCTTTTATCCTCTAATAGTCTCTTACCCCTTTGTCACCCCCTCTAGCCCCATTCTCTCTCTTGCACTCCCTTTAGTCCTTTCCTCTCGCCACAGCACTCCTGAGTTACCGAGTCGCCCAGTTCCAGGACTGAAACGTTTTGCCACTTCTTGTTTTACATTTGCATAGCAATGTAGTGTGTCTTTTATAGTCACTGATTTTACCATTAAAGTCAGTGCTGCAGGTCCTGTAATGCATTAGAATGAGATTGGCAGAATTCCAGGAATGGTAGAAAATCTCAGTCCTGGAACTGGGTAACATTGCATCGGCACTCCCATCCCTTTCCACTGTCTCTCTTACCCTCTCTTCCATCCTCTAGGTCATCCATGTCACTTCTCATCTTTCAGCCCCATTCTTTTAACACATAACATTGTAATTCATGATCACCCCTGCTCATACTTATTCACTATCCTCCTGTGATGCGGTATATATGAAGTTACCCATTCCTCTCCAAAGGGATTATCAGCAATCCACCTTAAAAGAATCTAAAACTCAGAACTCAGGGCTGGGAGGACGTGACTCTTACAGAGGAAGTAAGAAGCCAGTTGTGTGCACAAGGGAGAGAAGAGGCCCGTGGAGACAGAAAGCTCTTTCCAAGCAGGGCTGGGAGAGGAGTTCAGCTGTAAGGTAGGCAGCTTAGGAACTGGGAGCCATATTCATACTGTAAGTATCGAATCCCAAGTGACTGCCTGGACTTTGGACTGAACTGACTTTAATTTGTGGTTCGGGAGAAGGACACTGTGGAGACAACAGGCTGGGGAGTGATTGCTGTATAGCTAAAAGACAATAAAAGTAGCTTTGTTTGGCCCTGAACTGCTGTTGGATAATATTTTATGAACCCTTGCCACTGCACGCCACGCTATACCGCACCTCCTAAATCCTTCTCAGTCTCCACATCCCAGCTTTCTTCCTTGACCAAGTCCCTGCTTTGCCTCCCCACTGTATCTCAAAATCCCCACTTTCCCCATCTCATTTTTACTTCTTGCCTCCCAAATTTGGAGTCTCAGCTCTCCCAAGTGCTCACTCATGCCCGATTCCAGATTCCTCACTCTCTGCCAGTTTCAAAGGCATGAATCTCCCTGAATTCCCAATCTTCAGTTCTTGAGTCCCATTCAACCCTGCTCTTCTCCTCCCAACCAGTCTCTGAGGAGCACACTCATTCTCCCTGAAATCCTGAAGTCCTACTTTCTCTGTCTTTCCCCTTCTCCTCTCGGTGTCTCACCTTTTTGCTGCTCCTTTCTTAGACTTGCATCTGTAACCCATCTAGCTGTAGTTTCTACCCCAGTGTGAACACTCCCTCCCTCTTTTTGTCTTGTGGCCAGGGCTGGATTTACCTGTACGCCATGGCGTAGGGCCCACAGCTGGCAAGGGCCCACAAAAAATAGAACAAATTAGCTTTTTTTAAAAAATAAAATTTAAAAAAAAACCTGCTGGCTGCCGCCACGGGGCCCCCTCTGCTGCCGCGGCAGCATGGACTGACCCGCGGGGGCCCCCTCTGCAAGCTGGGTCCATCGGTCCCTCCGTGCAGGCTGTGAGAGGCGCGAAGGGAGAGTGTCTCCCTCGCATCTCTGTTAAGCCCGCAGGGGCTGATGGGAAATTTCCCATCAGCCCCTGCGGGCTTAACAGAAACGCGAGGGAGACACTCTCCCTTCGCGCCTCTCACAGCCTGCACGGAGGGACCGACGGATTCAGCTTGCAGAGGGGGCCCCCGCGGGTCAGTCCATGCTGCCGCGTCAGCAGAGGGGGCCCCGCGGCAGCAGCCAGCAGTTTTTTTTTTTAAATTAAATTTTACTTTAGGCCGATTGGGGGGGGGGTAGGACTGGTAATGGGCTATTGGGGGGCTGGGGCTGGGACGGGAAATGGGCTTGGGGGGTTAAGGCTGGAGGTGGGCTGATGGGGTTAGGACTGGTAATGGGCTGTGGGCTGTTGGGGGGGGGGGTTAGAACTTGTTATGGGCTTTGGGGGGGGTTAAGACTGGTAATGGGCTGTGGGCTGATGGGGGCTGTCTGGTAATTGGCTATGGGGGGGCTAGGACTGGAAATTGGCTGGGGGGGTTAAGACTGGAGGTGGGCTGATGGGGTTAGGACTGGTAATGGGCTGTGGGCTCCTTGGGGGGGGTTAGAACTGGTAATGGGCTTTGGGGGGGGGTTAAGACTGGTAATGGGCTGTGGGCTGATGGGGGCTGTCTGGTAATGGGCTATGGGGGGGATAGGACTGGAAAGGGGCTGGGGGGGTTAAGACTGGAGGTGGGCTGATGGGGTTAGGACTGGTAATGGGCTGTTGGGGGGGTTTAGAATTGGTAATGGGCTTTGGGGGTGGGGGTTAAGACTGGTAATGGGCTGTGGGCTGATGGGGGCTGTCTGCAATGTTCCCTCTAATTTTCTGTAGGCTGTGTGCGCATAAAATATCAGCTGTGCAGCTTTTGAAGGAAGGTTAAATTTTTGTGCGCCACATAATGACACTCGGAGTTAAATACTTTAAAATTTGACTACACATCAGAATACAGTATGTACACCACATTGATTTTAATCAAATTAAATGAAAATAGACAATTACTAAATGAAGTGGAAAATTTCTAGCAATTACAATCACAACTTTTAAATTTTAAGACATCTGTGTTTTTTTCTATCAGAATCAGAACCGTAATTTTTGTGCGCTCTGTTGTAAAGTATGTGCGCTCGCTCGGTGCGGTGTGTGCGCGCGCACATGCGCACAGCTTAGAGGGAACAGTGGCTGTCTGGTAATGGGCTATGGGGGGGCTAGGACTGGAAATGGGCTGGGGGGTTAAGACTGGAGGTGGGCTGATGGGGTTAGGACTGGTAATGGGCTGTGGGCTGATGGGGGGGTTAGGACTGGCAATGGGCTATGGGGGCTGACTGGAAATGGGTTGATGGGGTTAGGACTGGAAGTGGGCTGTTGGGGGGTTAGGACTGGTAATGGGTTATAGGGGGGGCTTAAACTGAAAATGGGGTGATGGGGGGTTAGGACTGTAAGTGGGTTGATGGGGGGCTAGGACTGGTATTGGGTTGGGGGGTTGCTAGGACTGGAAATGGGCTGATGGGTGGCTAGGACTGGAAATGGGCTGATGCAGGGACTAGAAGGGAATGGATGCTGGTGAGGCTGGAACTAGAAGGGAGCTGATTTTGGGGGAGGATTAGAATGGGATGGGGCTGGAAGAGTAAAATGGAGAAGGGAAAAATATTTTGTGTGGGAGGGATAAAAAATCTACAATTGGCCGGGTATTGGGAGAGTAAGTGGGGATTGAGGATGGAGGGGTAAAATTTGAGTGGATGAAATAGGAATGAGGAAAGAGCAAAAGGAGAAAGATTAGTATGTTAAAGCAGATGTAGAGAGAGAATGGAAAAAAAACTAGAAGAGAGAAGAAAGGACAAATGGACAGCAGACGATGGAGAGTTAGCAGAAGACACGAAGAAACCAGAAGAAAGTGGCTGGAGCAATTGCAGCTGAAAAAAATGCACAAAAGGTAGAAAAATATCTCTTTATTTTGAATTTATTAATTGGAATATGTCAGCTCTGGTAAATGTGCACATTAACGTCTGCGCTTTGTTTAGTACAAGAGCAAATTAATGTATAGTTTTATTTCTACAGTGTTGTACATTCCAAGTTTGGCTTTTGGGATTCCCAGTTTAATTATTGTCTTCCTGTTTCTAAATTGTGATTACTTGTTTGGTGATGGTCTATGTTCTGCATGTGTAACTGAGCTGAGGTATTCTGTTTATATAATTCCTATTTGACATTGCCACTTGTTCTCTTTCCCCATTAGGTCATGTATTGTTGTTCTCTGAAATGTATTGGTTTAATATTTGCAGTGTTGCCTTTTGATTGGTAGAGTATGGTGCTTTGTGAGTCCTGGTAGTGCTGTTAGGATACGGCGGGTTTGCTATGGGTTCTAAATGGGCAGTGTTTGTAGTAGTTCCTAATGTGTCTGGCAGTTGGCACTGGATTATAATAATGTAGAAATCTTTTAGTCTTTCTTTATCCATACACTCATTAAGAGGCACGTTTACTAAAAGTTAGTATATGGTAACATTATGCAAATATTTATGCAAATGAGGACCCTTATGCAAATGAGGCCCCGCACCCTCCTTTGGGCCGCCCCTGCTGGGGGCCCACAATTTTTGTTGGCGTAGGGCCTCACTCAAGGTAAATCCGGCCCTGCTTGTGGCCCAAGCAATGGAAACATCCATCGGAACTATGGAGTGCTCTATGGAGGCCTGTGTGGTTCAAACATCAGCTGTTGGACAATGTTCCCTCTAATTTTCTGTAGGCTGTGTGCTGTCATGATGCGGGCACTAATAAAGTTGGTTTTAAGAAAAGAAATCCTGTTTTAGAAGAACTAGATGTGCAGTTACCTCCAGGCACAGCTAGAGGGAGCAGGAACAGACATACTGGTCTTAATGAACCTAATCTCACTGATCACCTGCAGCTGAAAGGGAACCAGGAAGTCAGCAGTAACGGTTCACTTTATAAGCGAGAGCAGAATGCTTCTGGACAGCAGTGGAGGAGAAGGCAGTGGAATGAGCATATGAAGCAGCAGGAGCTGAGGAAGGAGGAGAAAGAGGAAGAAGGAACTGGAGCTGGACTAGAAGGAGAAACAGCAGAGAAGCCTGGAGGCTATCAAGGACATAAGGCTGATTGCTGTGAAAGAAGCCAAGCTGGAAGCTGGAGGAGAAACAGACCTCACAAGGTGGGAAGCCAGAAAGCCCAAACTGGACCTGTTGTGCAAGGGGAGTTTGGTGGAAGTTGCTCCAAGGTGAGAGGCTCTGCCACGCCTAGTTCCTATACTCTGCCTGTTTGTAACATAGAGAGAAGAAAGCTAAGAACCAGAGAGGGAGGTTCTGACAGAAGCTTATCTCTGGATCATTGCCCAGTTTCACCTATTCAGAGGGAAAAGCAGTTTTATAAGCAACGGAAGTTTTTACTCAGTGAGCCAAGGTATGAGGCATTGAAGATTAACTGTAATGATTGTACTGCTAAAAGCTATGCTAAAAGAAGGATTCCTCCTAGGAGAAACAAGAGTGCAGACTGGTTCACTAAACTACCGCCAGCCTTAAGAATCCCTGGTTATGTGAAGCCAAACTCCCAAGTGGTAGATTACCATGCTGAAATAGACAGGGACAGTGGAAGCCCTTTGAATCCGTATAGGGGAGAGGAATTGATGGAAGTGGATTCTCCCAGCACTATTCCCTCACCTTTGCCTGAGGAAATGGAATGTGATTGGTGCACTGCCTATCCTCCAAAGTGTGTATGCTCCACAGAAGAATAAATGAAGTATAATTTGATGTTTATTATACTGAATATTACTTTGAAGAAAACCTGCTTTAAACTGTGAAGTAACAGTTAACTAGCCAGTGAATATTGGTACCTTTTAAAACAAAGGACTGTTTTCTGTTATCTAAAATATCTCTTAGTTGAACCTTGCTTTAAACGGGGAATAAAAGCCTTTATTACCCTACACTTGGACTCTTTGTTCTTTAACAGCGCTACCTAGTGGCGTATAATCTTTGTGTCACCGGCAACTGAGGGACAGTGCGCATATAATATCAGCTGTGCAGCTTTTGAAGGAAGGTTAAATTTTTGTGCGCCACATAACGACACTCGGAGTTATATACTTTAAAATTTGACTACACGTCAGAATACAGTATGTACACCACATTGATTGCACTAGAAAATATTGTAGAACTTGTGAAAACCATAAATACACCACAACTTTTAAATTATAAGACATCTGTGTTGTTTTCTAGCAGAATCAGAACTGTAATTTTTGTGCGCTCTGTTATAAAGTATGTGCGCTTGCTCAGCAAGGTGTGTGCGCGCGCACACGCGCACAGCTTAGAGGGAACAGTGCTGTTGGAACCGTGCTGCTCCATGCAATTCAGACAACTCATGTTTGAACTGTGTGGGCTCTGTGTGTGCAGAGAGGGGGGCAATTTCTCCAAATGGTTAGTTTTGCACATACAATGACAGTCATAAGCCTGCCTTCTAAGCCAAGGTATATGGAGTACGATCTCAGTCTCTCAGATTTAGTGCTCTCACTCACTGTAGTATTTGCTTCTTGCCCAAGAAGCCTCCTTTTTGGAGTTCATAAGATGCAACACATACAGGTGCCCTGAGGTTCAGATGGTGGATATTTCCATCGTGTGGTGGGCCACAGGAAGGAAGAAGCAGGGCCGGACCCAGAGTTGGTGCCCTAGGCAAACCTTAAGCCTTAACCAACCCCCCCCCCCCCCCCCCAAGATGTCAGAATCTATTGTTTAGCTTTGAATGTCTTGTCCTTTGCTGCCTCTCGGAAGCTGCTGCCCTAGGTGAGCATGTAGTTTGCCTAATGGTTGGGCTGGCCCTGGGAGCAAGCATTTGTACTGGGTGGCAGGAGCCACTGATGTCATATGGAGACTGGGCTGGAGTCTTTTTGGAGAGAAGGAATATTCGTCACCGCATTGCAACACCACTGGGAGGTGGCAGAAGAAGGAATGGGGTTGCTGGCCAAAATGGCGCTGTGTGCAAAAGCGCTCCTGCACATGCCTAGGGTTGGACCATATTACAAAAGAATCTCACCGAGCAGATGTGGGTTTGGTTAGGGAGCACACTGACAAATGACAGCACATTCTCAGGTTTAGTTCAACCAGTGCATTTTTCCTAGAAAAATGGTGCCAGTTGCTCATATACAGGGCTCTTTCATTAATACATGAGGACTTTTAGCAGGCAATGAAAAGGTGCCAGCACTCCATACCTCCTCAAAAAATGCCTTCAGTCAAACCTTGTGAAGTAAAACAAAAATGTTTCACAGATTTCTGCACATTATCTTCTGTGTTTTTTTTTAAAGTCAAAATAGCAAAGCTATCTTCTTTTTTTTTTTTAATAAAAAGAGAATACATTTTGAATGTCAGTTATTTATCCTCTGTGTGAGGCTACTGTTTTGATTCCAAAAGATTCTTTATTAAGCTTTTTTCTAATAGTGAGAAGAAGGTGAATATGTGGGGATGGTGGAGGTGGAGGGACCGAGAGTCTGGATTTAATCAGATGGCCAGTTGCACTTCCCCTGAGTGCCATCAGAGGTCAGTGCAACCCAAGGAACAGGCCAGGACCTCATGTAGGTACTGACAAAGCATTGATACCCGCAAATTACTGTCTGTTTCATAATATATTATGGTGACAAACTAAGGAGAAGCCTCCCAAATTTAGTAAGCATCTCACTAGCTGAGGATTTGGGGAGAGGTGGTGAATAAATTCAGTGCAACTGTTCAAAATTTCTTTCTCTAGGAATCAGCATCCACTATCTCCTGTGCATCAGATGCATCTGTCACCAGTGCTCTTTTTCCGACCTTTCCCTTGTATATTCTGGTACTAATTTGTCAGTGAAGCCTTGTGGGAGCCCTCCCCTCGCGCTGCTGCTGGCGAGGAGAGCATTGCAATGCTGCATTTTCAGAGAATCACTATTGTAGATAGCAGGCAACTTTCCTGCAAAGCTGTGTGAGAGTCCTCTGCCCATGCTGCTGCTGGTGGGGGAGGTTCTGCGATATCATGTTTACCGCCGTGAGGAGCAGGCAGTGGCTGCTCCTCGCAAAGGAAAGCACAGTATCACAGCACCTCCCCCTCTGGCAGCAGCACGGGCAGAGGACTCCCACACAATCATGGGAATGTTGTCTAAAAACTACAGTTGCGATTTTTCATTGGAGGAGCAGGATCACAAGTTCCACAATCAGGGCTGGCCCGAAAGTTGGTTCAAGGTGTTGGTACCTTGGCAGACTTTAAACCTTAAGTGCCGCCTGCCCCGGCTGCCAGAACCTATTGTTTAGCTTTGGACGCCCTGGTGTGCCGCTTCCCAGGAATCTGCTGACTTAGGCAACCACCTGGTTTGTCTAATGATTGAGCCAGCCCTTCCCACAATGCACTAATGTGCAAATTCAAAGCCCAGAACTGGCCTAACAGTCTCCCTGTGCTGACTGGATTACTCAGGCCTGCTCAATGCACCTTGCTGGAGCCAGCCAGTCCACTTGCTTTGATCTTTTTCACAGAATCCAAAATTTCAGTTTGTAACTTAATTATTTTTCTCCAAAGGCAGTGGCATAACTAGGGTAGGACGAGCAAGGCAGCTTTCCCAGGAGCTGGATAGGGTGCAGAGCTTCAGCTATCCAACTGATCAAAATTTAACCTAGGAAGCTATTTATTTTGACCTTTTTTCATAGGTCATAGCACCAGAAAGCAGAATTATCAGAAGTTATTTAGTCCATATATAAAACAGTCGGATCTCATCTGCAAAGTGTGCATTGGTGTTCATAAAACCTGCCCCAGGAGCTAAAGATGTCACTTTCTGAAAGTTTTAATATAGTCCAAAAACAAGAAGAAGCTAGGAGAATCCGAGGAATGATCAGAGTTCTGCAGCTAGAATTTAATGCTAAAACATACAAGGTCATGCAAATGAGTTGCAAAAAAACAAAGAGTGGCTAGTACAGGGGGTGAAGCTCCAGAGGTGATGATATCTGATGATCTTAAGGTGGCCTGATGGGTAGATAAGATAATGACAAAATCCAGAAGGATGCTGGGATACATAGAGAGAAGAATGGTCAGCAGGAGAAAAGAGGTGATGTTACCTCTGTGTAAGTCTATGGTGAAACCATATTCCAAAGGATAGAAACAAGATGGAGCTGGTCCAGAATGCAGATACTAAATGGTCAATGGCAGGTCTGGCTTTAGGCATAGGCAGGGCATCTGGATATGCACCGGAGTGTCCCTGCCGTCACCACGTCTCTATGTGGGCCTGTCATTTGTTCTTCAGAGCAGCACTAGTCTTGCAGCAGCAGCAACTTTGAAAAGAAAATTCAATATGGGGCCTCCTAGCCCTTCTGTGCTGGCAGGCCCAAGGGCACCCCACCCCTTCTCCTGCATGAAGATCCTAATTCCATGGAAATCCATGTGAAAGGCAAGGCACTGCAGGGGCTGCCGCTTAACTTCCAGTATCTAATGTGAGATCTTTATGTAGATAGTTTGCTGACATACTGAAAGATGTGAAAGAGAACAACGTGCCTTAGGTTCTCAGAAACTGACCAATGGAAACCCTGCAATGCTAAATCTTGCAATATCATTGGGAGATAGTTTTTATAAGGACTGGAAGATTAGCAAATAGATAGACCAGTAGGAAGGAGACTTGGATAACAGCAACAGCAGGCTGGGTTCTTCTTAGAAGTGTGCGCCAAGGGGCTTCATAATATTCAAGCAGCGTACTGTTTTAACAGAATCAATGTATGATAGGAGTGAGCATGACAGAACTGAACAACAGAGATATAATAACTTTTGTCCATTGTGGAATTAATAGTTGTGTTCTACAGAAATTGTTCCCGGTTTTTACCTCGGAAGCTGCATAAAGTGCAACGCTGTCTGTGTTGAGAATTAGAAGGACACTGCAGACATTAAACTAAGCACTCTTGTTGAAGTCTATAACATTTGAATATGAACTGGTCATTTTGACATTTTCTTATGACTAAGAGATGTAAAAACGTCAACAGACAATAATCGCATGAGTTAAGCTAGTATGGGGAGGTGTGACCTAACTACAAATAACTCAGCTAATTGATGGAGGCTGGGAACACTTAATCCACTGGAATTTCAGATCCCATTCAGGGCCATTAGGTAAATTAGGTGATTGCCTAAAGCGCTGGCCCTCCGGGTGCACTCACTGCTGCCGTTATCGCTCATCGCGGCAATGGTTGCAAAAAGCCCCGCAGTGCTTACCTTTAAACTTCGGCGCTGCAAGCAGGAAGTAGCATCAGGTGTCGGAGAGGGGGCAGAAGCAAACAGCGTGAGGCAACGAGGTTTAAAGGTAAGTGCCGTGGGGTTCTTTGTGGCCATTGCTGCCGCTGTTGCATGTCTCGGAGAGAGAAAATTCCCTTCACTGTGTGACTCTGGTGCAACACACCAGCTGCCTCCCCTAGTATCCCTGTTACTGGTGGCAATATGCACTCTGAATGCACTCTAGGGAATTACGTGCCAAAAAACCAAAATAATACATTGTATTAAATAGAATGGTATTTGCAGTATTCTGGAAATACATGCGGGTACTGTCACGTTTGGCTCCCAGGCCAGCATCTTCCTGTTTGCCACGTGAACAGTGGTGCTCAGCAGTACCATAACAGAAATCCTGAGCTTACTGGCAACTATAAAATGATTTGCCTATCAGTTCTTTTGGTAGATTGCCGAATGGCTGCTAGGCTTCAGAACTTTAGTTTAGTGTTAAGTTACCAAACTTGTATGGGATATGTATCATCTCTATTAGCTGTACCAATGCTTCTTAACAAAAACCTTCCCCAGCACCAGGCATATTGTGAACTAATGCAAGACTATACAGAAGTCACTCAGGACAAAGAGGCCAATTCTGCAAAGCACACGTCCGGACATCCAAAATCTGGATGGGTCGTATTTGCACCCGATTCTGCACCCGCGGGAGCCATACATTGCTGCGGAAGCAGAATCGGGGCAAAGGGCATGGACGGGCAGGACATGCCCCGATGCAGAAGCTCTGCATGTATACCGGCCACCCTGGCTAACCCTCCAAAGGCTCCTGCATGGAGCCCAGTGCCAGGGCACCAGGAAGCCATGCAGGAGCCCCGATCCACCGCACAAGAATAAAACTGCTTTCCCCGCTGCTTGACCCCCAAAGAGGCCTGCCAAGGCCGGGATCGGGCTGCGGGGAACTTCCCGGTGATCCTCACCTCTTTGGTGGAGAGAAACATGGGTGCTGAGCCACTTCCATGGAAAGACTTATTCCACCTCTGAGGTGGAATAAATCCCCCGTCTAACCTTCAGCCTCCAAACATACATGGCCGAGACTGGAATCGGCCCTGTACATCCAGGGTCAGGGTCCTACCTCCACCCTGCCCTCACCCCTCCTCCGGCCCACCTCCTCCCCATCCAGAGCTCCCCGCACATCTCCTCTGTACGTGTCGAGAACTTTGGGTTGGGGATCAGCCCCAGGCAGGGGCGGCCCAAGGGGGGTGCGGGGCCATGTGCGGAGACTCGGTGCGGGGCCTCATTTGCATAAGTGGCCTTATTTGCATACATATTTGCATAATGTTACCAAACACTAACTTTTAGTAAACATGTCTCTTAATGAGTGTATGGATAAAGAAAGACTAAAAGATTTCTACATTACTATAATCCAGTGCCAACCGCCAGGCACATTAGGAACTACTACAAACGCTGCCCATTTAGAACCCATAGCAAACCCGCTGTATCCTGACAGCATTACCAGGACTCACAAAGCACCATACCCTACCTATCAAAAGGCAACACTGCAAATATTAAACCAATACATTTCAGAGAATACTGGGGAAAGAGAACAAGTGGCAATGTCAAATAGGAATTACATAAACAGAATACCTCAGCTCAGTTACACATGCAGAACATAGACCATCACCAAACAAGGAATCGCAATTTAGAAACAGGAAGGCAATAATTAAACTGGGAACCCCAAAAGCCAAACTTGGAATGTACAACAACACTGTAGAAATAAAACTATAATCAATTTCCTCTTGTACCAAACAAAGCGCAGAACGTTAATGATGCACATTTCCCAGAGCCTTTTCATATTCCAGTTAATAAATTCAAAATAAAGAGATATTTCTACCTTTTGTGCATTTTTTTTCCAGTTGCAATTGCTCCAGCCACTTTCTTCTGGTTTCTTCATGTTTTCCTGCTAACTCTCCATCGTCTGCTGTCCAATTGTCCTTTCTTCTCTCTTCTAGTTTTCTTTCCATCCTCTCTCTCTACATCTGCTTTAACATACTAATCTTTCTCCTTTTGCTCTTTCCTCATTCTTCTTTTCATCCACACAAATTTTAACCCCTCCATCCTCAATCCCCACTTACTCTCCCAATACCCGGCCAATTGTAGATTTTTCATCTCTCCCACACAAAATATTTTTCCCCTCTCCATTTTACTCTCCCAGCCCCATCCCATTCTAATCCTCCCCCAACATCAGCTCCCTTCTAGTTCCAGTCTCACCCAGCATCCATTCCCTTCTAGTCCCTGCATCAGCCCATTTCCAGTCCTAGCCCCCCATCAACCCATTTCCAGTCCTAGCTCCCCCCTCCATTTTCAGTCTGAGTCCCTTCATCAGCTCATTTCCAATCCTAGCCCCCCATCAGCCCATTTCTAGTCATTTCCTAGCCCCACCATCAGCCCATGTCAAATCCTAAGCTCCCCTCCACTCAGCCCAATTCCAGTCCAAGCCCCCCCATGAGCCTACTTCCAGTTCTAGCCCCTCCATGAGTCCATTTCAATTCAAGCCCCCACCACAGCCCATTTCCAATCTTAGCTCCCCCCAACATCCCATTTCCAGTCCTATCCTAGCTGCTCCATCAGCCCATTTTCAGTCCTAGCTCCCTTCCCTCACAGCCCATTTCCATTCCAAGCTCCCTCCCCATCAGCTATTTGCAGTTCAAGCCTCCCCGTCCCCTCAGCCCATTTCCAGTCATAGCACCCACCCAACCCAATACCCGTCCTAGCCCCCCCATCAACCCATTTTCAGTTTAAGCCCCCCCTATAACCCATTACCAGTCCTAACCCCCCCATCAGCCCACTTCCAGTCAGCCCCCCATAGCCCATTGCCAGTCCTAACCCCCCTCCCCATCAGCCCACAGCCCATTACCAGTCCTAACCACATCAGCCCACCTCAAGTCCTAACCCCTCCCCATCAGCCCATTTCCTGTCCTACTAGCGCCCCATAGCCCATTAGCCGTCCTAACCCCCCCCATAGCCCATTAGCATCCTAACCCCCCATCACCCTATTTCCGACAGCCCCCATCAGCCCACAGCCCATACCAGTCTAAACCACCCCCCCCCCCCAGCCCATTTCCAGTCCTAACCCCCCATCACCCCATTTCCAGTCCTAACCCCCCCCATCACCCCATTTCCAGACAGCCTCCATCAGCCCCCACCCCATTACCAGTCTTAACCCCCCCCCCCCCAGCCCAGTTCCAGTCCTAACCCCCCCATCACCCCATTTCCAGACAGCCTCCATCAGCCCCCAGCCCATTAACCATCTTAACCCCCCCCCAGCCCATTTTCCAGTCCTACCCCCCAGACCATTTCCAGTCCTAACTCCCCTCACCCCATTTCCAGACAGCCTCCATCAGCCCCCAGCCTATTACCAGTCTTAACCCCCCCCCCACCCATCCCATTTCCCAGTCCCTACCCCCCAGACCATTTCCAGTCAGCCTCCATCATGCCCCACCCATTAGCAGTCTTAACCCCCCCTAGCCCATTTCCAGTCCTAACACCCCCCCAGCCCATTTCCAGTCCTAACCCCCCCTCACCCCATTTCCACAGCCTCCATCAGCCCCCAGCCCATTACCAGTCTTAACCCCCCCCCCAGCCCATTTCCATCCTACCCCCCCAACCATTTCCAGTCAGCCTCCATCAACCCCAGCCCATTAGCAGTCTTAACCCCCCCCCCAGCCCATTTCCATCCTAACCCCCCATCACCCCCCATTTCCAGACAGCCATCCATCAGCCCCCCAGCCCATTTACCAGTCTTAACCCCCCCTCCCCTCCCTTCCCTTCCCTTCTCTTCTGGCAAATAAAAAAAAAAAACCTGGCTCTCGCTGCTGCCGCAGCCCGCGTCCGTCGCAGCAGCGGCAGAATGGAGTGTCCCGCGGGGCCCCCCTCGCTCCTCGTTGAGCCCTCTGCAAGGGTTTTCAGATTCGCGAAGGGAGAGTGCTCCCTCGCGTCTCTGTAAAGCCCGCATGGGCTAATGGGAAATTTCCCATCAGCCCCTCGCGTCTAAAGGGGCAGATGGGAAATTTCCCATTAGCCCCTGCGGGCTTTACAGAGCGCTAGGGAGCACTCTCCCTTCGCGAATCTGAAAGCCCTTGCAGAGGGCTCAACGAGGAGAAGGGGCCCCGCGGGACACTCCATTCTGCCGCTGCTGCGCCGGACGCGGTAGCGGCAGCATCCAGAGGACAGTTTTTTTTAAAAATGTAATTTAAAAAAAAAAGCAGAATGTTCTTTGCGCGGGGCCCCCTGAAACGCGGGGCCCTGTGCAAAAAACATTCTTGCTCAATGGACGGGCCGGTCCTGGCCCCAGGCATTTAACAGGGATGTACATCCAAACCAGACGTACAACCCTGCTAAGCGCTGTTCAGAATGATCCCCAAATACAGAAATTCTGCCATACCATAACAACACTAACTTCCAGGAGTCACTCAATAAGGAACGTATCTGGGAAAAGGCAGCACTATAAACATCAATACACCTAACGGGAAAATTAAACAAGCTAGATTACTACAGATCAATACCTAAACAGTCATACAATGCTAACAGAATACCTGGCCTCTTTCACACACACAGATCAAAAATAGACCCTCACCAAATATAGAATATGTAACAAAAAACTTAAAAATATGTAGACAAAAATTAAACTGAAAACCAAGAGCCAGACTACGCTTGTAATGCAACCCCTGAGAAACAGAAACACTGATGCATTTTCCCCCTCTGCTGTGCAAAATATAAAACCAGCAGGTGTAAACTTCAAAAACATATTTCAGTCATTACATTAACAATATATTTTTTTTCTTTTACTTTTGTTGTCTGGTCTTTTTCTTTTTCCAATAGTGCAGATCACAAGTTTCTCTTTTAATTTCTCTTCTCTTAACTCTCTTGCCAGGGTTTTCTGTCACTAAGTCATTTCTTATTTCTTCACTTGTCTTATTCACTTCCTCCCCTTCATCCATCTCTGACAGTGAATCATACTTTCTTGTTTAACCAATAATTCTTTAAAAAAAAAAAAAATAAAAATCATTATTTCTTCTTTGCCTCTCTATAGATCCACATCCCATGTGTCCCACCCACACTATACAACATCCCCTCCCTCCCTCTCTATCCCCCCCACTCCATCCAGCATCTCCTTCCTCTCTCTCTCTCTCTCTGCCCCCCACTCCATCCAGCATCCCCTCTCTCTGTCTCTCTATCCCCCCCACTCCATCCAGCATCCCCTCTCTCTCTCTCTCTATCCCCCCCACTCCATCCAGCATCCCCTCTCTCTCTCTCTCTCTCTCTCTCTATTCCCCCCACTCCATCCAGCATCCCCTCTCTCTCTCTCTCTATCCCCCCACTCCATTCAGCATCTCTTCTCTATCTCCCCCCCCCCCCCACTCCATCCAGCATCTCCTCTCTCTCTCTCTCTCTGCCCCCCACTCCATCCAGCATATCCTCCCTCTCTCTCTATCCCCCCCACTCCAACCAGCATCCCCTCTCTCTCTCTATCTCCCCCCCCACTCCATCCAGCATCTCCTCTCTCTCTGTCCCCCACTCCAACCAGCTTCTCCTCTCTCTCTCTCTGTCCCCCACTCCATCCAGCATCCCCCCTCTCTCTCTCTCTCCTCTCTCTCCCCACCACCACCTCCAACCAGCATCTCCCTCTCTCTCCGCTCTATCGACCGACCACCTACCGACCCCCCCCTCCAACTCCAGCCATCTCCTTCGCTGCTCTCTCTTGTCCCCCACTCCAACCAGCTTCTCCTCTCTCTCTCTCTCTCTCTTCTCTCTGCTTCTTCTGGGCCCCCCACTACCATCCACAGCATCCCCTCCTCTCTCCCGCCTTCTCTATCCCCCCCACTCCATCCATCGCATCCCCCTCTCTCACCCGCTCTCCTCTCGAAGCCCCCCCCCACTCCCCATCCAGCATATACCCGTCTCTCTCTCTCTCTATCCCCCCACTGCCACTCCTTGGACATCCCCCCTCTCTCTCTCTCCTCTATCCCACCCCACACTCAGTCCCATCCAGCATCATCACCGCTCTCCTCTCTCTCCTCTATCCCCCCCCACTCCCATCCCGCATCATCACCCTCTCTCTCTCTCTCTATCCCCCCACTCCATACCCAGCATCCCCTCCCTCTCTCGCTCTAGTGCCCCCCACTGCCATTTCAGCATCTCTTCTCTACATCTGCTCTATCCCCCCACCACTTCCTCCATCCAGCATCTCCTCTCCGTCTAGCTCTCTGGCCCCCCACTTCCATCCAGCATATCCTCTCCTCGCTCTCATCTCTCCCCCCCTCCCGACTCCCAACCAGCATCCCCTCTCGCTCTCTATCCTCAGAGCTCCCCCCCGACTGCCATCCAGCATCTCTCCTGCTCCCTCTCGGTTCCCCCACCTCCCAACCAGCTTCTCCTCTCTCTCGCTCTCATCCTTCTAGTCTCTCTGTCCCCCACTCCCATCCAGCATCCCCCCGCGTCTCCTTCTCTCCCTCCCCCCACCACTCCCCGCCAACCAGCCATTCCCCCTCTCTCTTCCCCTCTATCTACCGACCACCCACCATCTACCATCTACCCTTATCTCCCCCACTATTCATCCAGCATCTCCTCAAACTCTCTCTGTTCCCCCACTCCAACCAGCTATCTTCGTCCTCTCATCTCGTCTCCTCTCCGAACTCTCTCTCTCTCTCCTCTCTCTCGGTACTCTCTCTTTCTGGTCTGCCCCCCCACATCGAACATCCGCATCCGCCTCCCCTTCGTCATCCTCCTCTCTCTCATCCCCCCCACTCCATCCAGCATTCCCCTCTTCTCTCTCATCTATTCCTCCCTCTATCCCATCACCCCCCACTCCATGAATCATCCCCTCTCTCTCTCCTCTCTAATCACCCCGCCCACTCTGTTGTTAGGGCCAGCTGCTCATCGCAGCATCACCTCTCTCTCTCTCTCTCTCTATTCGCTCCCCCCACTCCATCCAGCATCCCGCCCTCTCTCTCTCTCTCTCTCTGATCCCCCTTCCCAACTCCCCCCACTGCCATTTCCAAAGCATCACGCTCTCTCTCGTCTCCTATCTCCCAGCCATTCCCCTCTCATCCTTAAATATCTCCAATCCCCTCCCGCCCCCACTTCCGCCAGCATACCCTCTCTCTCTCTCTCATACTATCCCCCACTCCACTCCTTGATTGAGCATTCCATCTCTCTCCCTCTCTCTAATCCACCCCCCCCCACTCCATATCCAGCATCACACACTCTCCCTCCCTCCTCTCTCCTATTCCCCCCACTCCATCCAGCAT